>OX375865.1:47527348-47763920 GCA_947359475.1 Heligmosomoides polygyrus bakeri | reverse complement strand
CGTCATGACGCGCCATGCGGTGTTTGGGGTATAAATATATAAGTATGTAAGCCAGTATCAAGTGCCGATGACATAGACGTTCTTCAGGAAGCGGTTACCAGTGTCTACCAGTGGTCATTGGATTGGGACCTCCCTTTGTCTGAGGAAAAATCACGAGTACTTCATTTAGGCAATAGAAACAAGAAGCATCAATACTCTATTAACGGAACTTCGCTTAAATGTGTGAGTGAACTGCTGGACCTAGGGTTTCTTGTTCGCAGCGATCTCAATTTCGATAAACATTGCACTATGATAGCCAACAAAGCTACTCAGGTAATGTTTAATATGTTTAGAGCATTATCAACTAAGGATGCCAATGTGCTTCTTCAAGCGTACAAAATATATGTCAGGCCTGTATTGGAATATGGTACTCCTGTTTTTAATCCCCATAAAAAGAAGACAATTGCTTTGCTAGAAAGAGTTCAGAATAGCTTCACCCGGAAGCTCATGATACGTGCGCTAGGGTTCTTATATGACCGAATTCCTTCGAGTATTGAGAGAAATCTCAATTTTGGATTGCCCACTCTGTCTATTAGAAGAAAGCGTAACGACCTCCTCCTTTTTCACAAAATCGTTCATCGGGAAATTGGCATCAAACTCGAGGATCTTGTGACTGTGAGAGCAACAAACACCCGAGGTGGTCCAGTCAAATATGATACTGGTACTGCTAAACTAAATTGTAGGCGTTTCTTTTTTACTCACAGGACACTTTCCTCATTTGAGAAGCTTCGCAAGAAGTACGATTTACCACGGAGCTGCAATGCCTTTAAGACATTCCTCAAATTACATCTCAGGCTATAATACCGTCGCAGCCTTAAATGTCGTCCATCAACTCGGTCGCTCGTCTTTATTCTCCTTTCTTTTTTAGGTTCGCTTGTAGTTGCTTCTTCTACTGTTTAGTTTGCGTTATTAATTGATAATTTATGGTCGTTCCCTTGATTTGTGTCTCTACGATAGTTGGTTGTCCACACGATATTTTTCGTGTAATAAATATATAAATGGGGCACTGTGTCGCCCTGTAGATTTCTTCACATCTGTGAAGGTCCATCACGCAGCCCTATCTCCTATTGATATTCTCCAGGCAATAGCATGATTGGACAGGAAGACGTCGCCCAATGTGCGTAGAGATTCAGAAGTGTGCTGAAGACGTCGTCCAACGTGCGCTGGGATTCCGAGTAAGGAGAACCAGTGGAAGGGGGACCAATGAAGAGGGATCAACAAGGTGATCGCAAGAGGGGGGGGGACAAGGGGAACCAGTGTTTTCTCTCAATATCGCCCAATGTGCGTCCGGTTTCTGAAGATGGTCACAGAAGTCGTGGCACGTGTGTCAGGGTGCAGAAGGAGTGTCGTCACGTCGTGGTAACGTGGTAGCACGTGAGCCGGGACTCAGTGTCACATATGCGTGTTTGACTCTCACTCCGTTTCTTTGCAAGCACATAGATAAGGAAAGGGTAAGGGGTTTAGCGTAAAGAAGTATAAGCGGGAGGAGGGGGAGGGGGAAGGCAAGAGGTAGGAAGAGTGACTATTGGATTGGGAGGCGTATTATTGTTGTCTTACAGTAAACGGTGTCGACCTGTCGTCCAATACCGATTATTTTTAATTGTGTTTCTGCAGATTAAGCACTTCGGATTGGGAAACTTTCATGATCCGCTTCTCGCCACATAGAGAATGGACACTTCGGAGAACAAATCACGCACATACGGTAGAGGGTGAATGGGCGTCACAGGGACAGTGAAGATTCTGCCCTACCATATCCAGCTGCAACAATCCTACCATTCCTGTTATATAGTAAAGCCAGTTTTTTTTTTACTTAATAACAGTGAAGAGACCTAAAGAAGAATGGAGGAAAATTGGGGTTGTTCTATTCTCAGTGTTTGGGAGCGAAGCTCCAACCAGACGATTGGCGGCCGCTAGGCTGCTGAAGGTCTGGTTTATACATACAATACCGCTCCTAACTGGTGTCGCATTTCGCGTCGGCGACGTTCGGTCGCGTCGCAATACGTCAGAATCGTTGAAAGGGATCCATCTGAAAAGCTGATTAGACCGTTGTACTCGTCTCTTCAAGGAGATTCCGAAACCACCTGAAACTTTCACAAACCTTCAAATTTGACCTAGTTACAGCGGTTTTAGTCGTTTTTCAGTAAGGCATTTCAAAACGGCTCATTCCAAAAATAAAGTACATGTTCAGGATCCTCGCCGAATGCCCTTTGCAGTGATTTGAAAGTAATGAATGAATTTTGAAAAACTCATTTTGGTGACCTCTACTCCGCTCCGTGGTCGTCTTGCCCGTCTGAGTTAATTGCGCCCACTGGGTACAATTAGGCATCAGAGAAACCCATTGGATGCTTGTACAGAAACGGATCATAGTTATTATATCTCATTAACCGTCTGTATCTCTCTATCCATTTACTTGCAGTGCAGGTTCCGTTCATAGCACACAACACCTTGAACGGAGTTTCCAAAACACACCTCATTTGCCTGCATGAGCATGTGCTGATTGTCTGCGGTTTATTTGTAGATGAACTTGAATGGGCATCATTTCCCAAATTTAAGGTTGCTTCTTGTTGTTGCGTGTACAATGGGCTTTGGCAGAGATACCTTGATCTTTGGTTTTGAAAGTCGTGTTATCGGCAAAATACATCTCAAGCAGTATCGGGTGCACGCGACAGTCGCGCCTCCTCCGACTGCGCTACACGCGCCCTTCTCAAGCAGTAATGTTTGCAAATGTGACTGTTGGAAAGCATTCAGCACAACAACATTTGCGCGGAACAGTGCTAAAAGTAAGGAAACAAACGATAAAGAAATGGTCTACAAAAACCCAAAACCATTGACGTAAGGATAACAGATAAAGAACAGCGTTTGGAATGCTTTCACGCACTCTACTTCTACGGGATGTCATGGAGGCGGTTCGAATCCATCGTTGGCCTATACAACGACTCGCAGGGGTCAGCCGATGCATGAGTCAGCCCCTGATCCTTACCAGACAGACAAGACAACTGGAGCGAATTCACTGACCCCGCGGGATGAAAGGTTTCGTTGGCCTGGGCAGGAGATCCGAACCAATTACCTGGTATCGGGTACACGCGACAGTCGGTATCTCCTCTAACTGTGGCATACTCAGAGAAATTCGTGTATCAGCTGGTTAGCAAGATACCTTCCACTGGGCTTCTATAAAATAGCTTCGATTGTCTGACGTTAAATAGACTGATGCCCCCTTTTTTGTTTTGCATAAAACTACTCATCCCTTTAGCTGAATGGTCTCACCCCAATATATTATTCAGGCAACTAATTCCCTTTATGGAAGATCTACGTTCTAACAATAACAATATACAATTCAAATGACAGAGAGAATGCAATGAGAATTAAACTTGAAACGTTTTCTGGGAAAATTACAAAGAAATGCATGCATGATATTTATTTCTAAGTAATTCCTTCACATTGAGATTATAGAAAGCACCTATTCTAGGGAGTTTATGCGACTGAAGCGTTCTTGCTGTGTTTCCATTGGAAATGTGCTTTTCTTCGTGTTCCGCAGAAAAAGGCAGACACTCTTCTCCTCATGGAGTCAGATTTAGGTCTTGTATACCTTTAGGAAAATGGGGTCTGTTTATTATAAAAAAGAAAATCGTGAAGCACTAAGAAACGTGCTATCGAAACTTGAAAGTTCTTGATGTACAACATGAACTGACACAACTGACACAGTCAAAATTCATTAACCACTCCCCTGTCAAGAGGAACTTATATTGGAGGTAGAGCTAAAGGAAGTCCGTTTGCTTTGTTACACGGTATATGTTTCCAAAATAAGCCTTCCTATAAGCAGGAAATGCGTGGAACTTTCGACAGAACACAATGGGAGAGGACAAGATTTGCAAAGGAAGCATTAGCCAAACCCACGTCAACTACTGCTGGTAAGCGGTGTACGAAGCACTTCCTCGTTATCTCAAACCTTTCGACGAGTGTATTGAGTGAGTTCCGCAGAGCTACCTATTTCAGCAGTGGAAAGAGGGGAGTGCCAGCAGAAGGGTGCACCGCTTATTGGCGAGCTGAGACAGATACTCGCTATTAGGGGCGAGTA
Source organism: Heligmosomoides polygyrus bakeri (assembly GCA_947359475.1). NCBI lineage: Eukaryota > Metazoa > Nematoda > Chromadorea > Rhabditida > Heligmosomidae > Heligmosomoides > Heligmosomoides polygyrus. The sequence continues at coordinate 47,759,806 of OX375865.1, read as the reverse complement.
CCTCAACAAGAAGCCTATGTTCACTATAGCACTCCTTCTGTTTGAACTTGTACGTTTTAGCAAACTTCGGAGAGATATGATTGAAGGTTGGCGCATAGACAATCTTATTGTCTATGCGCCATGCGAATACTTCTTCGTTATCTTGATGGCAATGTGAATGAGTATTTGACTACACAACTACGTAGTGGGCAGGGGGTAGGATGTCAGGGTTTTATCTTCAATGGACAAGTCACCAATTCCCTGATTTTAGTGGGATAGGGAGCTTGATTGGATTGGCCATGACCCGAACCTTGAACACTAAATTGTTGGTCTTGTGTTCAAGTGGTAGATCCACTTAATCGTAACTTAGCTTCCGGCATCATATCACGGAAACTACCCCGCTATATCTCCTGACCTCGGTGTAGACCTGGGTACTACATTAGTTAGCAGCGCGTGGCGTGCAAATGTTCCCCGACTAGAGACTTGAATGCGCGCGTTCGCCAACCCAAGTCTGCGAATGCTCTTCTTCTTCAGCGTTTGTCTCGCTTAGTCGCGAGCACGGATGAGCAGGGAACTGATGTAATTACGATTTACGATTTTACGATTTACGGCAATTTTTAGCAAGTTTTTTACGATTTACAATTTACGACATTTTGGGTCGTAAATCGTAAATTTTCGCAAATGTTACCGATCGACGAGCATCTGACGTCCAAATGATGTGACGCGTCCGGGTAAGAAGGATGTGCCCACTCTCCTTCCTCTAATAACTCATTTCCTCTTCGTTTTAGCGTACTTTTTTAATGTTCTGATGTGACACCGTGATAGGTGACACAGTGCCGTGTGCAGTTTTTTGAGTTCTATCTCACTTTTCTGAAACTTCTGACAAGACATCTTTGCAAAGCGTGGCCGAGAAAAAGGTTAAAATTCTTCTGTCCTGGTCGCCTCCGCTGCCTGGCCTCACACAAATTTTGCAGTTGAGCAGCGTTGATGTTCGCAGTCACTGTGGAGCTTTATAAGGAGCTCGTGATAGAGCATTCTTCGGGGGTCTCACCAACAGTAGAGCATTCCCTTCTTCTGGTGAGGTCGGACCTTGCTTGCTTCGGAGGTGATTCTCGTTGGGGAGCCACTGGCCCTTCCGAACGTGGTGTCGTGCAAGACCCGGACTCATCTCCCGTGATTATGTTCCCCCAGAAGGTTCTTAATACGAAATTGGAGAGGGAGAGGTTGAGCGATGCTCCATGCGACGACCGGTCCGAGTCTCTGAGATCGTGGGCGACTCAAATCGAGACCACCTTTATTATATCCAAGAATATTCTAGAATGTATGGCATAATCTTCTAAATAGAATGTTCGGGCTATAAGCCTGCGGCACTGAACCAGGCCGTATGGGTTTTTGTTAAATCTTGAAAGATGATCGAAAATTTCGTTGCACGACATCTCCGACAACCTATTAGAAAATCTAACAAGGAGAGGTTCCCAACTCATGGTGAGCCTTCATGCTATTTTGACAGGATGTAGGGCCCTGTGAGCGGAGTCCATAACCACAGTCAGTTTTTGCTGAACGCTTTTTTAAAGACCTGAAAAAGGGGTGTGAAGGCGTGGGCACAACGTTCATCAACCTCTAGACACCGCAGGAGACGTGCGTCTGTGGCGCAGTCGGTAGGAGTGCCGCCTTGTAGGAGCACACCGGGGAACTTTCAGTTCGAGTTCGAGGGCGGCCTACATTTTTGCACGTATTAGTATGTTGTTCTTACGCTTTCTTATGATCACAGGAGGCGATTTTAGACCATCAGTGCTTACAACAAACCAAGGCTGTCTATTTGCGCCTCCGTATGTGCTAGTTTTTCCACTATTCATATCTGTACCACCATCATATCATACCGTATCACCCATGATACCGTAATTGCACACAAATATGCCTACTTTACTGCTGAATATTACGAACCCGGCCATATCGGTACATAAGTGCACTAAAAATGTCGTTCACCTGAACGTGTTGTCGGCGGACTACTTTCCACTTTCACACCGGATTTCACTTCTCCGACAACGAGAGAGATCGCGGTTGCGGATGCCATAAAAGGACTCCTCCGGGACGCCATTTGTAGAGATATCGACTGTAGGAAGAAGAGGCGGTACAGGTTAGAGGTAGCAGGTTAGAGGCCATCCGGAATATGTTACATGCAGCCGAGATGGTATATTGAAAGTAGGTAGCTGGGATAAAATATTATATAAAAAGGGTACCACCCGTGACTTTTTTTTTTGATTGCAGATTATAAGCCAACCTACTGACAGTTTTGCGCTCCGCAGTTGGCCGTGTCTGTCATGACGAAATCGGTAAGAGGAAAGCTCAAACTGGTCTCTGTCGCTAAATCACGAGTCAGGTCAGACTTCCTAACCTACAGGATTCTTAAGGAATTCAACTTGTTGCTTGGCAAGTATGATGATTTGACGATGCTGTCTGCTCAAGCGTGTAGAAGGATTGTTGGGTAATCCGGGAATTTCTTGATGACTGATATTATTGATGTTGCGCTGCTTGATTTATGTTATATATCCGTGTAACTGATGGTTTGTTGTTGTTTTTAACGTTGTTTACGCTAGACTTTCGTCTATTCCTCAATAAATAAATAAATAAATAAGCCCGGGTGGCAGCTGGTTACGTTGATGCTCACTCAAGACCCTTCTATACACACACAGGTTACGCGTTCAACGAAGAAGAAGGTCATTCCTTGCCAGAGAGAAGATTGTTCCTCACTGGTTTTTGTAAAATGCTGCTGGTGTGACAACCGCTTGTGTTTTACTTGTTTCATAGTTCTGTACCATAGCTGCTGACTAAAAGGCAAATAATAAATATAAGACTTTCAATTTAATAATATATAAGACTTTTTACTCCCACAGAATGATATGATGCAGTTACGAATAGTTGAACAACTAGCACATATGAAGGTGCAAATAGACAGCCTTAGTTTGTTGTAAGCATTGATGGTCCAAAATTGCCTCGTGTAATTATGAGAAAGCGTAATAACAACAAACTAAAACGTTCAAAAGCTTTGCCAGCACTCGGACTCGAACTGAAAAGTCCGCCCGTGTGCTCCGCGGCACTACTACCGACTGCGCCACCGAGGTACATCTCGTGGGGTGTCGTAGTGGTTGACGAGTGTTGCGCACACGCCTTCACACCTCTTTTTCAGGTCTTTAAAAAAGCGTTCAGCAAAAACTGACTGCGGTTCTGGACTCCGCTCACAGGGCCCTACATCCTTTCAAAATAACATCGCAAAAGCTCACTATGAGTTGGGAACCTCTCCTTGTAAAACCTTAGGTGCGTTATAGAGTAGAGTTACGTCACGCTTTAGCTCAGTACGCGATGTTTGTTGAAAATGTGCGCGGTTTCTAGTTTCTTCGATTACAGGGTGCGTAATAAACGACGCACTAAACGTAAGCGTTAGGAACGACAACACATTGTAAAATTTAACAACAAGTTTACATACAAAATGCCTGCAATGATCTAGCGAACAGAATAGTGTCACTTTTATTTTATTTGGGCTTCTTTGCTGCGAAAGAAGGAGCGAAGACGCCGAGGAAAGGCATCGACGGTGCGCCGCAAGTAGTTAACGTCGATTTCGTTCCATGCTTTGACCAGATCATCCTCCACTGACTTCATCCTTTCGTGGGAACTACCGCAAGCCTTGTTCTCCAAAACTTCCCATATAGAGTAATTCAGCGGATTCAAATCCGGTCTATTCAGAGGTCATTTCTCTGCCGAAATGAAATTCTTCAAGTTGTCGCGGCTCCAGTCCTGAGCAATCCTCGACTCTGCGCAAAAGTCTAATCCTGCTGGAAGACATACGGCTTACTCTCGAGGTGGGATTGGAGCCAAGAAACAAGTTGTTCTTTAGGACATCAATACAGATAGTTCTACTGATTTATCTTCACTCCTGTATCCACGAAAACGAGAGACGCTTGTGATGAATGCACAAACCATGATACAGGCCGGATGTGCCTCCTCTGCAGCGAGCCTTCCCCCAGAATTAGCCCTTTGGAGGTCCTTAAATAGTATGTAACACTTTTACATGTTGAATGCACAAAAGTATCAAGCAACTGAAGGTTAAAGCGTAGAACGAAATCGACGTGGGCTACTTGCGGCGCACCGTCGATGCCTTTCCTCGGCGCCTTCGCCCCTGCATTCGCAGCAAAGAAGCCCAAATAAGATACAAGTGATACTATTCTGTTCGCTAGATCATTGCAGGTATTTTGTATATAAAATTACTAAATTTTATGATGTGTTGTTATTGCTAATGTTTACGTTTAGTGCGTAAATATTTTTCACGCACCCTGTAATGTGCAGTGAAACGATTTTTAATTTTTTTGCTCTGAGTGACTTTTTATAATACCATTTCTTCTAAATAGATACGCATCTACAGAACTGCTAAGAGGTTGCAAATTTAATGGTCATTCAAACGATGAAACTTTATGTTAAAACACCATGCATATGTTAAGGTAGAGTTTTCGAACCAACAATTTTTTTGACTTTCTTGAATCGTGTAATGTTTGATTTGAGAGATAGCGTATGACCAGAAGGAAAATTGAAAGTAAAAAAAGTTTTGAAAAAAAAAACTGCCCAGCTTGGGCCGAAAATAACAATAAGTAAACAGATACTGGGTCATTGTCTTAAGATCAGCGGAGAAACCTATAAAGCTTCAGTTGTACTGCACTACACGTTACGTACCTCTCACGATTTACGACGGTTTTTCGTAATTACTATCTACTTCTTCTTCTTCTTCTTCAGCGCCTGTCCCGCTTCGTAGCGGGGTCCGCTATCCCCGCGGACGCCGTAGCGCTATCTCGAAACACTTGAGCTGTCATACACCATGTGACGTGACATGGGTCTTCGTAGGCGGGCCTGTCGCCTCGTAATTACTATCTACTATTTATGAAATTTTGAATTTCATTCACGAACACCCTTGCTCGCGGAGTACGATCTCTTGGAATGCAGGTCCCACTTTTCCCGATCAAATTCCTGATCAGGGTGCAAGCCATCCTCTAGCCATCTTCAAGTCCTGCAGCGTATCAAGCACCGCTGCTTTGGTCGCCTTCGTTGCCGCTTTCCGGACACATCAAGGTTAAGACCGAACTTCCGGACGGTGACACCTTTTGCTTGAAGGACGTGGCCGTACTACTGCAGACAAGCACATCTTCTCAAATGTCGGGGTGACACCGAACCTCTGCCGTATGGACTCGTTGCGTAGTCTGGGTAATCGGACGCAAGAAATCACAGCTGCTTCGTTTTCTTTCATCCGCTACCGTTGATGGGCCGTTGCAACTTGAAGGAAAGCTACCGATTGGGATTCGTAATGATACATGGTCGAAACACAGCATTACGAAGCCTGGGTAACGAAAAATCGACAAACACGCCTAAGGCTCGAGTCGCTGAGTCGTTGGCGGACCATTTTGTGTGTGAGATCAGTATTATCACACAATACATGGAGCACTCAGACGTGTCCCCACAACTTGAAGTCCTCCAGTCATTCGCCATGTTACCCTTTGTTGCGACTCTTTTGAAGAACTATGCCAATTGATTCCACGGTTCCCAGGTACCCTCTACGCCTGTATTGTCTCCCTACCAGTCTCAGCTGTCTTCCCGATCTTCGTCTTCCCTATGGCGTTGCGAACTTCTTCGTGCGTCTAGGATAGGGTGGGTCATTTCGCCGGTTGTTCTTCCTGGACTTCCTGACCAGATAATTCCTCATTTAGGAGTTCCTTGAAGTACTTCTTCCATCTTTTTCACCTTGACAGGATTCCTAGTACATACGCTGCCGTCAGCACTCTTCACCGTCGTGACCACTCGAATGTCGACGCTAGCTCCTTGCTGTACCTTGGCCAGGCGGATGGCGAACTTCTCTCGTTGTGGCGTCCAGCTTCTCGTATAAGGCATATCCTCGTTCTTTGCTTTTGATAGGGCTACTTTCGCCAGCCTCTTCAGCTTTCTACAGTGAGTGGGTCACCCTCCCACAGGTCTCGTTTACGAGGCCAGTTGGATCGGGAAGACCTGCTTCGAGCACTGCCCTTCGTAGCTCGTTGCGCTCTGGGCCTCGCAAACTACACCATCGGATTCTGGGTTCTGTTCTTACTTTGGATTTGCTGGGTAGAGGAATGTTAAGGTGAGCTACCAAGTGCCTATGCTGTAGCGCTATCTCATCTCCCTGCAGGACTTTCACATCACGGACGGTTTTCAGGTCAGGCCTTCGCACAGGATGTGGTGGTTTTCCATCCTTCTTCTTCCTCTAGCATAGGTCACTTTCTGGCTCTCCCTCTTCACGAAGAAGGGGATACAGATATGTAGGTCGTGGGCGACAGCCAGATCGAGTATTCTTTTTCCATCTGGTTTTACCAAGCCGATCCCTTTATCTTCATGAGCACTCTCCACTCCTCTTCTGCCAATTCATGTCTTATGGATAGATAGTCTCCTTGTGGTACGGACCTTATGGCCCACTCGAACGCGAAATACCATCCTTGTCGTGCTCCGTGCATCCGGTCTGCAGAGCATAGACGGACATGATGGTCCAGTAACTCTTCGTGTCCAACCGCAGTGACATGATGCGGACGTTTATCCTCTGGACAGCAGCTACCGAAACCTTGAGGGACTCAGCGACAGCTATCCCGACTTCGGTACTATTGTTGTCCTCTCCGATGTAGAAAGAACAGCTTGACCTCTTCTACAATCTCTGGCCTTCGCGCTTCTAACGAGCTTCCTGCAGACACAGAAATTCTATCCTTCTTCACTTCACCAGGTCAACCACTTTCCTGTATCTTCCGGTCAGTGTTCCCACATTCAGAGTCCCCAGTCGGTCCAGCTTTTTGGCCGCGATCGTTCGGCCCTCGTTAGCCCTCGCATACTTACCACAGATTTCGTACGGGGTTCTGCGCGTCACTTTCGGGTGATGCCCTAGCCTTTACACTGATGCCATTGCGACGTCTGATCATGGTTTGTGTCGGATTCTCCATCAGCCGGCCTGCAAACCTGGGCCTGATGCTGGAACCGTGGCCATTTTTGCAAACTCTGCAGGGCGTGGGGTGCCGGACATCATACGAGGTGACATCACAAACCGGTGACTGTTTGTGATGTCTACCTTGTCAGCCTCTGGGAGTTCGTATTGCCCCCTTCGTGCCTTCGAGGTGTGATTGAAATTTCGCTTGGTCTCCGAAACGTTGTCGAACTCCTTCGGCTTGAGAGAACCTGCGGAGATTGAACACCTCTGCTGTACAGCACATGACACCGCCACGCCACGATGGAGCTCCGAACCATGTGGGAGGCATAATCAGCAGTATCGATTGGTTTTATTTATGTTTCTGCTGATTAGGCACTTCGATACTCATCTATATTTATGTCTGCCAGTCCGTAGGTCGCTCAACACTTAGAGAACAGGCAGTTCGTAGAATTAATTGACTGAGTGGGACAGTTTGTAGACAAGAATCATAGGAAGATTTTTAAAGATCCTAACCTAATGTGGCCTAGTTAGCAGGAAACACGTTTCTCGCCTGCACTCTTCATCAGCTTAACGTTCGGCTACGAACCAAGGCAACAAAGGTTTCCACTTCTCAATAAATTGATACCGGACTTGGCTAGGCTGACCAACTAGCTGGAGCAAATTATTGATAGCTGGAATGAGCTTCTTCTTTATGATGTTACGCGGAATCGTACTGTGTGATGCATGCCAGGAATGAGATCACCCCTGAGCTTTCTGATTTCATCAGACGGAAGCAGAATCCTGCGTCACCGCACCACGATCTCGTCCATTTCCCTCCTTCACGTCCCCACTGTGACGGGAGCTGCACCCCGGACGAGTCCTGGCGGTGCCGTATGCCGCGACGTGCCGACAGTGTGGACGCAGTTCTCGGCCTAGCTTTGTACTGCGATAGAATGCCGCTGCTGAGGGTCCGCTTCAAAGCTACGGGGTAGGGCATTCCTTCTCGTTCCTGCTTAGGATTCCCTGTCTAGGCCGAACAATCCTTTCGTCCTTCCGGGGTCGGCGAATTAGTAAGAAATTGGTACCAGATTCGCCAGGAAAGATAAAAATGCAGGCTTATACATCGGCAAGCAACCGCAAGTCATTGTTTAGACCAAATGCGCAGTCAAATTGTCTCTACGACACCCCGAAAAAGTAGAATGCGTGGCGTATCCTGCAAAGCAATGGATCGACCGCTGTCCTTGTATTCCCTATTCTGCTCCGCTACCTTTGGGAGTGGGACGAGGGCGCCCTAGAGTGTGTGTCCTCTGGCGGGAATGGGAACACGTTCTACATTTCTTCTTGCCACAGGGAGGAAGGCTTGGCGGGCCTGTGTAAGATCCGATTTTTAACCTCGACTTAGGAATTTCAGGATACAGACCAAGCATATATTTAAATGACTCCGCGATATCCCGTGAAAGTCGAATGTATGGCTCGAAACTGAGATTTGTTAACGCTGGCCCTCATCACTCTTTCGACAAAGACACTGCTACCACTATCGAAGATCACATCAAAAGTAATAAAATAAGCATTGCGCATATTTTCGCACCATCGGCTAGAAGTGCGCAGCATTGCGTAGTTGTGTAATCTCGCCGTTATAAAAAGCCGTCCGGTTCGTCGCGAAACTCTGCTTCTCGCCTCATAGTTGTGTAGCTTTCAGGTCACCTTCAGCAAACTTGACTATACCGAGAACACGAAACCTTTTCTGCTTAAGATCTACCTAGTTCACCGAGAAAATTTCAAAGCTTAATGAGTTCTGCTGCGTTGCTGATTAAAGAGAGCAATGTGTTACTCCTGCTAGATTTGGTGCGTCGCGTGTGCAGCCGTTTGGCTTACGACGGCGGTCAATCCGATTACTCCCACAGTGGTTTCGGCTTTCAACTTGGTTGTAGTGTGTCTACTCACGCTTGGATGCTTCGGTGTAGAGGTATGCTGTCTCTTCAACCTACGACATGCTAACTAACCTAATCTGGACTCCAAACGAATTCAAAGATTTCAGTTTTTTCGCTTCCATGTGAAAACGGAATGTAGTGAACATAGCACGAGACTCTTTGTGCCTTACAACTGGAAGTTCACGGTAAATTTTTGGAAGAAATTATTTGGGGTACATTCGCATAAATAAATTAAACCCATCGGTACGTGCCATATCGAGGTAGTGCCCAGGATGTCTTCGCACTTAAAGTATACACTACGTAGGGAATCAAGTCTCCAGCTGCCTGTTCACCTGTATTAAACCTCATTGACTCTCGTTCACAAAGTGAGAGAGCGTAAATTGTTCGCTGCATTAGATAGGGAGGACTCTGTGCGCTCGTTCATGTCGTGCTATGGATCTACTTCAGCGGCAGCGTAAATGCTATTTACAAGACTTTTGCGATAGGAGAATGCACTATTTGGTACTTGCTCTCGTCCTTCCTTGTGACCATCAAATTTCTGCAGCTAAAATCGCTCGTAGAACTATGCGTGACAGTGACTGCTTCACACTTGCTAAAAGGTTTGGGAGGCGCGCAAGTCCTACATAAAGGAAGAATTATCTTGACTGAAGTGGCCCGCAAGATATGGATAGTGCAACGACAGGTCATCTACATGTGTAAATCACCCTCATTCCCGTCTCGGAATTCGCTCTGGAGACACTATGTGCGAAGCAATTTCTCTCTTGATGAAAAAGTCGCTCTGTTGCCCTCAATTTTTGTCCTTGTTGAATCGTAGTCGTGAATGATAGTTCTAGTCATACTAGGTAGTGCACAGCTGCTGCCAACGTGAAGGTTGATAGGAACTCGTAACTTAGTGCTGTGAAAGTTCCTGTAGCCGTAAAATTCTTCCTCCGGCAGCTGTAGCTCTTTCAGAGCTTTATCTTGATCGACAATATTGCCCACTCAAGACTAAATGCAGGCTTTTGAGACAGAGTTACTGCACTGGGGATCGACCTGAGAACTGAGTAGCCGCGTCACTTTCCGACTGAGAAACATGTTTCGTGATTGACACTTCTCCAAGTTCAAGATGCGGTACAGCATCACGAATCACACCGGTTGGTTCTTTGCGTGCACTCTCTGCCCGTTGTACTTTGAACTCCGCCACCGTATCTTCGATGTCGGGACGCAGTCTATAGTGGGTGCACGAATTTGTCGCCGACAACTAATGGCTCCTTACTGCCAGCATTTTGTGGATAGATTTTCGGGAGGAAAATTCTTCATGAGGGAGAAATAACGTAGCCACTTTTGGATTCATCTGAGAGAAGAGCTTTATGCGCAATATCAGTAGGATTGAAATTGTTGTTAAGAATGAAGTTCCTGCGAAGGTGGATGCAAAATGGAACCTTTCGCATTTTTAAGGCTTTACGTAAATAGCATTTCCACTGCTTATTAAGTAGAGATTGCAATACACAGAACGCGTAGTGCGATCTCAGCACGATCCACCGCACGATTTTTGTTTTCGTGCCTCATAAAATAATCTATAGATCTCTGTCATTGCTAAAGCCGTATGAATGCTGCTTTCAAAAGCTTCTTGTTTTGGGACACCCTGTATTTAAGCTGTAGCCTAAATAGTTAATTTTCCACCCTTGTTTTAGCTATCATATAGGCCGATAATGATACTGTGACGCCCTATGGAAAGTTTTGCTTTTCTTCCTAGCCAGAAGGCGGTGAAGCAACTCTCTCAGTGAACCATAGCTGCAGTCTCGTTGAAGGCGCCAAGCTGAAGTTACACGATAAAACACTCATCACTCAAGTGCTATGCGAGCGAAATGTAGCGATAGGAGGACAGTCCATCAGGCCACTCTCTCACCACCCCCAGAGACTTCGTTCACGCGTTTTATCCGGCCTTCCAGAACGAGCGGAATGCAATGCGCCGCTCGCGCGCCTAGGAATGACGCTTTCTATTCTCTTGATATTCAGTCCTAAATGAGAACAACACACGACAGTTTGCAGCATCGGTGCAGGCTGCATATCGCTTGTCCAGTATGGCACAGTCGCAGGTTTGCTGTCGTTAAGTCCGCCAAGCTACTTGCATCGGAAATTTCATCGCTGCTCGCGAACTACCCTTATTTGCCTTCTGGGCTAGGCTAAACAATTACCCAGTACCAAGCAAAGTGTTGAGAAGAGGAAAGGATCAGAAGAGGGGAAGTGCGACGAATACTCTAGGAAAGGACGGATCGATAGCTTCGTTTTTAGAATAGCTGCTTCAGGGGACGGTATCCTTGGTGATAAAAACTTCATGGCTCGCACTTTCAGATATTTGAAGTTCACTTGGCAAGAGCAGCTCTTCTGTGCGCAAATATCACAATTATGGCGCTCGATAACGAACGCGACGCTGGCTCCATCGTTGTCCTCGCAGCCACTCCTGTACAACTCATTTGCGTCGCCATCCACATATTTCTTGCTCTAACGACTAACTAACGCGACGCCCAGCAAGATGATGGCGGAAGTCGTGACCGAACTGTGATTCACTCAATACGCTGTGTTCTTAATAAACGTTGAATTAACGCCTTATTGATCAGAGGCTGACTTGTTTAGGCAACTGCAGCTATCGCCCGCCGTTTTGTGCGCGAGGGTTCTCGCGTAGGAGATTGTAAGCTACAGCGCAACACAGTATAATACAATGACCAACAAGTCTCTTGCTGGAAGAGGGCGCCATATCAGTTTCAGCCAATATACTCTATGCAACGCAGCCATTTTCTCGAATATTATAACCGTTCAATGCATGCTTCCCCTAGCCCCGGTTTGCATTCATTTTTGCTGCTTAATGCCTTCGAAAGATGCGATAAGATTGCATAAGGCGAGCCAAAAACAGCTGTGGTGGAACCTCTATCTGATCGTCTTCCTCTAATTGACAGCCACTTCTATAATAGTAGACCGCTGCGACAATGAGTTCTTCGTTTTTGTTGCCTTTTCGGCAGGTCCTGCTAGAAGGAGCGCTCTTCCAGCTCGTAATCCATTCCATTAATAAGCGACCTGCCCAATACCCAGAAGCCCAGTCGAACTACTGGAGCAGCCAGGTAGAGCTATGCAAGCAGCCACTGTAGAATTTGCCAAGGAAGTGGCCGTGGCTACGGAGAGGCCGTTTATGCCTCTCAAGAACAAGCGTAGAATTAAAGAGATCACCAACAAGTACAACAATAAGCCTCACCTCTGTTGAAGCTGCCGTTCCTCTTCGCGAGCTGACTTCTGCTTACCGTGCCTGCAGGGAGTCATTGCCTCTTTGCTACTTAGCAAGCACTTCATATTTTGAAAACTCCATTCAATGCTACATCTTCGAAGCGGTCAAGAACCAACTGAAGAAGCCTTAGATAGGCACGGTTTCCGAAGGATGTTTCAAATTCATAAAATGTACTGGAACGCCCCATCCAACAGTGAAGCTCCAGTGTTTAGCAATATTGAATGTTAAAACAGGAAGAGCTACGTCAAGTCCTGCGGCACGCAGCCACCATTTGTGAAGGTCTTCAAATCAGCTAAACCAGCTTCAGGATAGACCCCACATCTGTCATGTTTATTCAGAGTTGCGTAGTAGAACGAATGACTAAAATTCTTTAGGAGAGTTCGAAGGTTGACGCACAGCTCATTCTCTCGTCAGTTGAAGGTTGACTCGCTCAGACTCAGATCCTCACCAATGGCACTCCCGGACATTGTACAGTCAATTACTGCAAGTGATAAGAGCCCAGTTATGTGTAAGATGCTTGCCGCAGCATGTGATAAGATCTCCGTTGAATATTCTGCGGCAAGTGAAGCTGACAAACACTGGCGCAGCACAGCAGTTCCGGGAAAGAAAGAGGCATCGGGCAACCTTTCACCTTACGAGGGCAAGGTAATTTTGATGCTGAAGTTTGTGGCCTTAGCTGTGCGCTTTAAAAGTTGAACTCCAGCAAATGAAAGTTTCTTGAGTAGTAGTGAACCCTCCATTTTCTGTTTTCTTGTGAATCCTCGACTACGCTCTAATGAAGTACATCATTTTCTTCCCTTTCTGTGATACATCTGTCAGATAAAAAAGTTCAGCAACCTTTTTGCAAGGTTTTTGCTTCTCAAGATTCTGGCCGATTACTCCATATACAGTTCGTCACCCTACATTTGAACACCATACCTAACAGATCGCCATACCGATGCAGAACACCATGCGAATTCGTACTGTTACTAATAAAGTTATTTTAGAATCCTTTGCAAGGGTAAAACAGCAGCGCGAGTTGATCGTTTCCTCTAAGCCACACATTCTCATTATATTTATTTCATTTCTTTATCTTGAGCAAGTTATTGAACATATTAAAACATGAAAGACGACATGAAAGGACTACAATTAGCTGAAGCGAACCTCCAGACACAGAGAGAAAGACTAGAAAAAAGGACTTGCTCCAGTGAGCTACGCTAAGGTGTTCGAGGCCCACAACGCGCATGTTTGCATCGGAGGTGAACCACGTCCTGTGACCTTATTTCACATGACACTGCAGCGTTCAGCTGGAGAAATCTGTATCTGAAGGGAGTCGTGTCGAGGTGTTTGCAACGCGATGAAGATCCAATGTTCGCAATCTCAGGAATTCTGTAACTCTACTTCGCAAAACTTAAAGCAAATTGTCCTTCTCTTGATTACACGGACGAAGGAATCTATGCCTATGAAATGGCTAGACGAAACGGACATGAACAGCAATCGTTGAAGAGGAAGATGAGCAGTTACAACTTCTGATTTGTGCAGCTTCGACTCCTTAAAACGAAATTGTCGATACCGCATGCACCCCGTCGTCCACCGAAGTTCATGCATTCGAAGGTCACCTGGAATATTGTGAAAGTTAAGTAAGGAGCTGTGAAAATGGTCTTTGCTTTCCATGGAGGCGGTTTGAAAATATTTCTCTCACTGTGCATTCTAAATATCGCAGAATACCGTATCCAAAATGGTAAAAAGTTATTAATTTCAAATGGGACAGGTGTTAAAAATCAAATACCTGAAAGAAATTGTCCTATATCAAGTTCGAATGTTTGGCGTATTCTTTTACATTAGGTTCTTTAAGGTGTTGAAGTAAAATTCGAGCATCAACGCCAATGCCTATTGTAGCAGCTCGAGACGCACTAGGTTAGGGAAAATAAAAGTTCCTACTTTGCTTGCTGCTCTAAAAAGGAAGATTTAGCAGTGTGAATGTAATCTACTGACTCCAGCGAATTTTGTGTGAAGCTCTTCATCTTGGTTAGAGTTTCAAAATGAAGATTTTGCTCCTCTACCACTAATCACTTCTAACCTTTATGAAAACAGGGCTTGTAACCCCTTTGCTCGTGCTTCCTCAGCAAATTCAAGGCAATGTCGTAGGCCACCAAAAAAGTTCCACCTAGAATTAAGGGAGGGTCTGCACATCTACAGCAGCATTTTCTGCGTTAGCGACAGTGTCCGCTACATAGGAACGAATGTCGAGAGAAGAGTGTTCAGTTGCAGTCAGAACTCGTCGCGTTATCTCGGCTGGGTGTTGCTGGGCTAGCTGTACCCCGCACATCATGAACGCTGATTCCGAACAGCGGCGACCGGTACAATAACGGAAGCGTCCTAGGTCCTACGAGAACGGCCTGTGGAGCAGGTTAGACAACTACATATAATCCATGAGGCTCATTGGCCCTGCAACATAAATGGGCTACCTTGTTAGGCGACCTTCAAATGCACTGAACAACATATAGCATATCCTTAGTGCTATAGTTCTTGCAATTATCATGGTTCTAGCTCCGCCTATTATAAAGCAATGAGCCCCCACGTAAAACTACCGTCTGCATTCCCAGTCCAAGGAGGCAGATTTTCTGACAACTGTAGGTTGTATATTCATTGTTTAATTAATGTCATTAATTATTGTGGTAGTGCGTAGCGCACGCCAGGTACTTCACCATAGTGAATATGAGATTAATGGATCTGATGGTGATATACAAATGAAGAACGCTATTAGTTTGCTGATCATCACGCAAAACTAACGCCAGTATTCCTCACGTTCGCGGTGAAGCGCTCGCATTCCAAGATGGCGAAATTTCTGAATATTGGTGGTTGAACATTTAGGGTTATAGGAGCGTGTAGGGAACTTCGGGGTCTTCTCTGTAGTGAAGACCAGATCAATGCATTTGAGTTACAAATGTTAACGCTATTAGTCTGCTGATCATACGCAATGCAGCAACGGAACAAATGCAATGTTCATCCACGTGCGTAACCCGCAAAAGGATCGTTTCGTCACCTATACGAACCTTTTTGTTATAACACCTGGCTCATCAGTGAAGGAGAAGGTGCTATAACATTTTTGGATGTGTAAATTATTAATTTACTGATTCAATTTCTGATAATTTTAATGTTTATTAATCTTAAATTTTTTAATTTTATTTTTATATTTTATGTTTAGTTTAAAAGTTTATTATATTGATATATAATTTACTATATTAACATTTGAAATTAAGTTAAAATTATAAAGGTTTTTGAACTCAAACTAGTCGATCAGCTGACGATCGGCTGACGCTGGTCTTCGCTTTGACAAAAATAACTCCACTGTAGTACAGTATTGGCTATCAGAACGGATAACTCATATCATTCCACAGTGTAAGTCATTTTGCTTTGCTAAGAATGCTATAACGGCGGCATTATTTTCTATCTTAATCTTATTTTTTGGCTTTAATTTATTATTTCTAAGATTAAACGATTGATTTAAGTTTGCGTTAAACTACAAATGCAGCGTTTCATGAACATAAACATACACATTTGTTAACAATTTAATGACGTAAGAGTATATTTTAGTAATTTTTCAAATTTAGCTAATGTTTTCACAAAGTTCATAGCATTTTTGCTATGGTCTAGCAAGTTGTATTTACACAATATTTGTCTATTTTTAAAAATACACCTACAAATGTTATTCACGATAAAATTTCTGTTAAATCCACTATTTACAGGAACGTTATAAAAATCTTCTGATTTATTACAAAAATATTCAAACTTTGAGTAAGCATTTACTATTCTAGGAATTTCTGTGTATATGACATTGCGTTTAACTCTGACAGAAACTTCAGAATCCATGTGTGGGAAAATATTAACTTTAAAGTTAAAAGAATCTGTTTTATTACACAAGTTGGTTTCTACTTGGTTATTTACAATTTTTAAGGTTAGATCCAGATAATTACACGTGTGTTCAATGGTATGTGTCTTTTTAAAGGCAAGTATGTTTTTGTACACTAATCCAAGAGTATTGTCTATGATGTCTTCAGTAAAGTTATGAGTATGTCATCCATGTATCTAAATGGTTTAAATAACTGGTGTCCTTCTAAAGTTATATTTTTGGAATATTCAAATTTAAACATAGGCATTGTTAGATCTGCAAGTAAAGGGTTGAAATTTCCTCCTTGTGGTAATTTCCTCCTTTATTTTGTTTGTAAATCATACCAGCAAATATACAGTAGAAGGTAGTCGATGAAATATGGAAGATCAGAAGGTTTGTAGTATCTGTATTTATTATCTTTATCAGAAGTGTCCGTGTAGAAAACTTTAAAGCTGTTGCTAGCAATTAAATTTTTACCGGAGTTTTTGAAACAAATGTTAACAAGGTTTTTCATTTTTTCCAGTAAATAGTAACATGATAATAATAATAATAGTAGCATGAGGTAGGATTGTAAACATATCTACAAAATCTGCTGAATATAGTTTAACATTTTCTAAATCAAAACATGAAAGTTCTTGTATTATGTTTGAGTTATTAATAGACCAGTATGTTTTAATCGTTCTGAAACTGTTAGCTACAATATTTGCATTAATAAAATGAGCTTTTAGGTTAGAAAATATACAACAAAGTTCTAATGCTAGCGACTTAACACTACTATTGTATGCACCAGTAATAAACCTGAATTTGATTGGGTCTTTATGAAGGTTCGGTAGAGAATAAATTATCGACAAATCTCCTTCTGTTTCAATTTTTAATTTGTTTGTAATTTGGAAATGTTGATGTTTTTGAATGACTGACATTTTGCTGGTGTTGTTCAGGTTAATATAGATATTATTTGTATTAACATTCACTAATATTTTTGCTTTATTATCACATACAACACCCATTTCTTTGATTAAATTGATTATGTAGAATTTTTTGCAAATAATGCCGTAATTATTGCTTGCTTTATCTTAGCGGCAAATTATAAAGTCATTTCGAATTTCACGAATTGCACGAAAAGGTATGTGATCTTTTCTCTAAATGTTGTAACTATTTAGCAATGGTTTTATTTCATTTCGGTATTGTAAATTGAAGAAATTTCTTAACTCCAGCATTTTTTCTTGCTGCACCCTATAGAATCGTCTTATTTGATTAACTACTTTTTCAACAATACCTTGGTGTGTATTAGGTTGTCACATAAGTTCTGTCCGATCCCGATAGGCGTTACTTTGTGATTGTTTTTTCATGTATAGAGAAAGTAATTGTATATATTTTGTATACTATTTTGTAGCGCTTGTTTCGCTCTATAAAACTTGGTGTGTTGGTTTTAAAAAGTCGTGAGCATTGCTTCGTTTTAGGTGCTGAACGAAACCATGAAAAAAACGCACTTGCGGGTAATAATGCTTCATGAGTTCAAGCTTCGCCACAGTGTTAGCGAGGCAACTCAAAACATCAAGATGGCATGGGGAGAGGACTCCGCTAACGAACGCGCCGTGCGCAGATGGTACCAGAAGTTCCGGGTTGGAGACGTGGACCTCGAAGACAAGGACCGCTCAAGACGACCAGCCAAATGTGATGACGGACGTTTGAAAGAACGAGTGGAAGCCGATTCACGAGGAACTGTGCGTGAGATGGGGAGAGAACTTCAGGTCAGTCGTACAACCATTTCGAGGCACCTAGAGGCGATAGGAAAGGTGAAAAAGCTGGATAAGTGGGTGCCCCACGAACTCACTGAGGAGCAGCAGAGGTGTCGCCTGGAGATCTGTTCTTCCCTTACTATAAGGAACGAAAACGATCCATTTCTTGACCGGATAATTACCTGTGACGAAAAATGGATCGTGTAGGACAATCGAAGAAGATCAGCGCAATGGCTGGATAAGGAAGAACCGCCGAAACACTTTCCCAAACCTAGCCTCCATCCGAGGAAGGTCACGCTCACTGTCTGGTGGGCTGCAACTGGTATTATCCACTACGACTTCTTGAAGCCTGGTGAAACCATCACGGCAGAGAGGTACTGTCGTGAATTAGACGTGGTTCACCAAAAGTTGCTCGAAATGCGTTCTGCACTGGTGAATCGAAGAGGACGGATCCTTCTTCACGACAACGCCCGTCCACATGTCTCGCATCTGACCACCCAAAAATTAAACCAGTTGAGATATGAAGTTCTTCCGCATCCCACTTATTCAACAGACCTAGCTCCAACGGACTTTCATTTTTTCAAGCATCTCGATGGTTTCCTCAAGGATAAAAACTTTACTAATGTAGCAGATATCGAAATTGCCTTCGAGTGTTTCATTGCTTCTAGAAATTCAGATTTTTTCCGAAATGGAAATAACGCTCTTGTATATCGTTGGCAGAAGAGCATTGATTGTAACGGTTCTTACTTTGATTAATAAACTTTATTTTCTGCTGAGATACTACACCGCAAAGTTGCCGTCCGAAAATCGGACAGAACTTATGTGACAACCTAATATATATATATATATATATATATATATATATATATATATATCATCTCTACTATATTCCAATTTTGTCTAAATTTTGTGCCTTTTCTAAGTATTTCTTTAAATTATTTGTTCTCTATAATATCCATGTTTCCTGTGATTATATGTTCATGAACACGATCTAGAAGCCACCATATTTGTGATGCCGTCTGTTACAAATGCAATCTTTATTTAGTATTTCTATGCAATTTTCTAAATTGGACAACAAATAAAGAACGCCGTCAATCAGCTCTCATTTAGGATACGACACTCATTCACCTCTGCTGGATGTCGTGGAGGCAATCTGAATAAGCGTTCGGCCCACGCAACGACCTGTGATGTCCATGTGGACATGGACATGTGATGTCCATGTGCATGTCTGTGCTTTACCATTCCAAGGCGATTCTGATCAAATCACAACCACAAGCGCACAGTCTTTGTAACAAGTCAATCACTGTTATGGCCGGACGATCACAGAGGTGATCTAGTGTAGCGCGCCCATACCCGGCTAGTAGAAAGCCGATGACCACCCACGTAGGCGCGGTGGTAACTCGCCAAGGCAGGTCAAAGTAAGCACCGGCGGGAAACGGGGCGCATATAAGGCCGTCGCAGAGACCCCAGGGGTCGTCGTCGCAGGTCGTCGCCGAGGGTCACCGAGGACCGTCGCCGAGGAGTTCCAGCCGTCGCCAGCCTACCTCTCTGCCTTCAGCCATCGTCGTTCGTGTGGCCGTTGTATTTTACTAATAAATCTGTAATACTCTGCTCCCTCGTTCATCGCGGACGTGGAGCTCTCTATTGACGCAGAGAGCAATAAGAAGTGACCTCAGAGGTCCGGCAAAGTGTATCCTCAGGGATACAACAATCACCCATGGTAGGATGGAAGGATTCGCTGGCTTGGGCGGATTCCGAACCAAGAACCGTCGATTCGGGTGCACGCGAGGGCCGACATTTCCTCCTACTGCGCAACACGCTACCAGAAGTACGGGTGTAACCTTCGTAGAAGCAACGCCATGAAGGACACGGAAAGTAAATCTATTCCAGCAGACCACAGCTGTTCCGCGTATGCATAATTGATGTAGACTCAGCTCGAATTGATCAGCACAGCCTTTTCACACTTCCTTAGTTTTTCTTTAGAATATATAAGAGCACTTACAGTGTTGTGAATCACAGAAAGCTTTGAAAGCAGAGGAACAACGACCGCCGCCCACTAATGATGAGTGGCTAACACATCGCTATAGGACAGAACTAAAATTGAAAATGAAAGTAAGCATAAAAGCACTTTGCTAGGCTAGTAGTAAAAACAATTGGCAAAATCTGAACATAAGAAACCAAACCGGGCTTCCTACCGTCCGCTTACAGATTCAAAATCAACCAACCGTCTCCACCTCCATCACCATCCCAGAGATGCTATAAGTGAACGCTTTCGGACATGCCATAACCCCTGTATCGCTTCCGCATGGGAGCTATAGATTCCACAGACCGAACAGTGGTTTTGGACCATTCGAACAGCAGAGGTCTTGATTCAAAGTGCTGGATCAAGTTGAAGCAATTCGCTTGTCAGCTGCCAGTGCTCATTGTTAGAGCCAATGAAGAGGAACGTACCAAACTGGTTGACGCTGGACACTGCAGAGCGAGACGGCGCCATACTCGGTCAGTGTTCCGGAAGCCGAAGTACGTAGTCAGAGGACACACGTCATCGCAGCACACTCGCAACTGCATCTCTCGAGTCGCCTCCCACGAGTCGAAGAACAGCGCGAACGGCTCCGATGTCCTCGTCTGAATAAGCAATTCGTGGAGCGTTCACGGACATGACCGCTTCGATCAAATGGCGTTCATAAAAAAGCGAAGAGTATCTGGATTTCTGCGGGTGATGGGCAAAAGGCAGCAGCATTCATCACTGGACACTATGTAGGGCTCAGATTCTCACTTCAGGCAATCTCTAAATATCTGCCATATCTTGCGCTGCCAGTTCTCTAAACCGTTTGGCGACCATATCAGACAATATTTCCCGACCCCTATTTGTCACATCAACATCGCGCCTTGTCGGAGGTGACGATAGTCTTTCTGAAGCCCACCTCAAAACCAAGTCGTTCCTTTTGTAAACTCCGTGTTGGATCGTGTCGCGTTTTCTCACAACTCTCTCTGAAGAAGCGCTGTTTTAGAAGGTGGTTTTGTAGGTATTTTCGACTTTCCAGGTTCTAACGAAAAAGAGGTCGAGGAGTTTTCAGCCAAGCCAAATGACGTTAGTGTCACGATCAACAGACAGCAGTACAGGACCAAACCCCAATTACCATCTTTAAGAGATCGGTAGGGTAGTTCAGAAAGCACTAGGACAGATCTTAACTCATTTGCTGCACTCCGGGGATCTCGCCACAAGGCTCAGTGCCGGCGATCTTGGAAGCAGGGTTAAAAAACCCGCCATTTGTAGTTCAAGAGCGATGTGGATACCTTCAGTGTTAAGGTGGCCATCTGCTGTGAAGTGAGAAGAGAAGCAGCAAAGTGACGATTTGCCGGCCCGAACACAGCTGGAATGAGATGTTAGCAGCAGTCGGTTTGAGAACGAATGGAGCACCCTCACGTCCTTTGTCGACCCTTCGGAAGGTGTTGTAGTGCCTTCCAACCCAGTTTCTCCATCCCCTAATCACGAAGTAGGCTGAGGCCGAGAGCTGGAATTGGGTTTCTGCATCTAGCGATGGCGCAATGCATTCCGATAATAATCGCCTACCGCGGACTTCTTGAAACGATGATTTTTGGACACAGGACGATCCGCTGAGCTGGAGCTGACAAACCCGCAAAGATCGCCTAAAAAAAGAATACGCGTTACTGTCGGCGCAAAACCATCACCAAATCTCCGTCAGAGGCACGACAGTGTTGACCGACCTTTCTCAAAATCGCATGTGACAACCGCGCAGACATCCGCGTTTGGTGAATTTTTCCTGAAGTTAATTTCGCTCATGGAAAGCGATCGATTACGAAAGCGACTTCCGGACTTTATTCAAGATTAAACGATCAAGAAGTTAATCAATGAAAAACCCTCACGTCTGGTTAGAGTCCCTTTTTATTAAGGCGATCAGCTCCTCCATGGATGTTTTCCTCAACTCCTCCGAACTCATCAGCTCAGCATCGAGGGGAGGTGGAGGCGGAATTATCGCTGAATGAAACCTCGCGGTTATTCTGATGGTCAGCTTTAGTACCTCGATCAACTCACGGAGAGAGGGCTTGGCGTTACCTTGGTCTCTAGTCAGGCGGTAGCTCATTTTGCTCACTTTCCTCTGTCCCTGAAACCTGACTTCGAGACATCTGACAATCTTAAACCGCAGTCGAAGCACTCATTGAACTTCCACTCCTCCACCGCTGATGTACATTATTGCTTCTTGATCGGTGGAACCCCATGCTTGGTCGCGCAGCCTTTTTTTCTGAGAGTTACGCGAAATTCAGGATGCATCTTTGACTCTCGATAAAGCTTTCGTTAGTCTGCTGAGCAGAAATGGGAATCCCTTATGCCTTCATGAAGAAGAACTAATCAGATATGCAAGTTCGCTTTGGCTAACACAGCTCCCGTGGAAGCAGCATCGAATGGAAGCCTAAGAAGACCTAGGTGTGAACGGAAGTAACGCCCGGCTCTTACCAGGAGACTATCTCAACGGTAGATCGGAACGGCCCAAGTGTTGTATATGGGCAGAACGGCCTCTCTCTGGGAAACAAAAAACTGCAAATATCTCGTCCCCAATACGACTCTGCGCATATCTAGCGACGACGGAAGTTGGGCCGTTGGCGGCGTTAGCCCTCTGCCTGCAGGCGGGGGCGGGCTCACGTTGACTGGAAACAGCGATGACGAGCGAGCGATGGTGGTGCAGTGGGTAGAGGGCGGCCTAATTCCCATAATCGCTGTTTCCAACCAACTTGAGCTCGCCTTCCGCGTGCAGGCATAGGGCTAACGCTGCCAACGACCCAGCTTCCGTCGTCCCTAACTCTGCGCAGAGTCGTACTGGGGTCGAGATATTTGCACTTTTTTGTTTCCCAGAGAGAGGCGATTCCGCCCATATACAACACTTGGGCCGTTCCGACCTACCATTGAGATAGTTTCCTGGTTAGATGCTTCCTTCTGTCTAAGCTGCTCGAAAGTGATTTCCTGAATTACGCCATAGCTGTATTAATTTCCTACCCAACCTCTGCACCAGTACACCACAATCAATTTAACTGCTTAAATTAGTATTCAGTTAATTCATATAATACTTTTTACTCTCATTAAATGTCTGTTTGTGATACTTTTTAGTCTCATTAAATGTCTGTTTGTGGTTGCGTGCAAATTTTACTTAGGCTTCTGAATTGCTGCAAAATACAGCCCTTACCAAATTTGCAGTGCATGCTGATAACATGACTAACTTTATTTCTCCTGCGTGATTTTTAAAATGGCTCGCGTTGTGCATAAGTAAAAAATAATATATAAAAAATGAAAAATAATAAAAATAAATCTACTATCAGTACCAATCTAATCTGCTCAAGAAAACACAACGTTTTCGAAAGTGTGGGAGAAAGTGACTGAATAATCTCTTCTTAGCAGATGTCTAACCACTCTCGTTTGGATCCAGTCATGTCCAGAACCGCGGTTGGGGGAGGTGCTGGGGATTTATCCTAGTCCAGGGGGGGGGGGCACATAACCAAAGAGTATGTAAAAAAATCGACTTGGGACTTACCGAGCGACTCCTACAGAGCACGATAAAACCTAAAGCAGAAAAATTCACGAGCAAAAAAAACGAAAAGAATAATGTTTTCACCGCGGTTGTAAGCGGGTGAAGTTACGTGCCCTCCTCACCATGTTAGATCCTAGTTATAACATGTCAGGCGGCGGTCAGCAAGCGCTAGGCGGCTTTATGCGCCCTCCTCACCATGTTATATTCTGGTTCTAACATGTCAAGCGGTGGTCAGCACGAGGCACGACTCCATTGCGTCGCTCTCTGCCCGCCGATACGGTTGTCAAACCGCGGCGATTTTTTTTTATTTATCCGTTCGTTTTTCTTTGTTTTAGGTTCTATCGTGCTCTGTAGGAGTCGCTCGGCAAGTCCCAAGTCGATTTTTTACATACTTTTTAGTTACGTGCCCCCCCCCCCCCCCCCGGACTAGGATAGATCCGGTGCTGGCTATTCATGATTCCCGAATCGAGTTTCTTGTTCGGTCCCGCCCCGATCAGCCTAGCATTTCATCACCCCACTGGCGGTAAACTAGCCCTAGACGAGAGATGTGCACCAGGGGTGTGCGTTAAGTTTTAGGCGTTAAACAAATTTTTCGGCAAATGCGGTAAAGCAGTT
Organism: Heligmosomoides polygyrus bakeri; assembly: GCA_947359475.1. Taxonomy (NCBI): domain Eukaryota; kingdom Metazoa; phylum Nematoda; class Chromadorea; order Rhabditida; family Heligmosomidae; genus Heligmosomoides; species Heligmosomoides polygyrus. Next base: position 47,735,908 of record OX375865.1, on the reverse strand, counting down.
AAGCCAAATTGTCCGGAACTGAAATCAGTTTGGAGATACTCATGCCAAAAGGTGCGAAGCGGGCGTGCCGCCGCGTCGAGGCTGCAAACACTCACAAGCCAACCATAGAGCGCGATTTTTTTTGCTCCACCCGCGGACGAGGAGCATAGCACATAGCTGAACTGCGGAAGATCTGTGGATCTTCCTGATCTAGATTTCCCGTTTCAAGATGCGAGCGCAGGCCCGACAAGTACCAAAATGGCACCAACAGCAGTCACATTCTATCAGTGGATTTAACCTTTTAGGGCCATATGCTCGTGTTCCCCCTCCGTACACTTTCGCGGCAGCCCTTTCTAAATCTATCAGTATCCACAAGTATAGGGCAGAGAGGCAGAGCTGGCAGCTGATGTGCTGCCAACGCGGCTGTGGCAATAACTACTCAACAAGGCATTATTGCCGCTGAAGCCGCTTTGCCATGGAATCTGGTAATGATGTGATGATGATAATGATAATGAAACAGCATTGGCGATGGAGTAGGGTGGCAAAGCTGATGAGTGCCTCCTGTGCGGCCGTTTTGCCGCCGACGAGGCAGTTTTGCTGCCTGCCGTGTGCCGCGTTGCCGCAAAGTGTGCAGAGGCCTTTAAGGCCTACGTACGCGGCAGGGGCCAAAACTGCCTCGTAGGAGGCATAACTGCCGCCTAGGCGGCACTCACCCTCAGCCTTGCAGCCCCACTCCATCGCCAACACGGTTTCATTATCATTATCAGTATCAGTTTCCATTCTAGATCCCGCCACGTTCAGCTAGAGCCAGACAGAAATTGTCGGTAGCGAAGCTGCTGCAGCGACAATAAAGGGCTGGGCACACTTCTGCTGCTTGACGCAGCTCCAATGATGAAGAATAGGGCAGAGACGCAGAGTACGTGCCTCTGCGTCAGGGGCGGCGGCGCGCTTATGGCACACTTCGCTTCAGCGTTGAAGCACAGCGTCAGCGCTGCAAGCGTCAGCTTCACGGAATGAGCTCGGTCATTCCGTGAAGCTGACGCTATCACTCCTGAGCAAGAGATAAGATAAGAAAGATACGAAAGCCCTTTCCTCAACCAAAGCATCCAACCGGTCAGCTGAGCGATGGTTGGCAGTAGTCCAATGCCGACACCAGAGAAAGAAAGAACGATCGCAAACATGTCCTGAGCCTGAGAGCGACGCTCCGCCCCGTTTTTGACGCACTAAAGCCGCTGCCGAGTGTGCCCAACCCTTTATGCTTTCGACCATTATTGCCGATGCCGCGCTTACGGCAGCTGCTGCCGTTTTGGCGGCACCACGCCTGCCGCATAGGCGGCACATCAGCGGCAGTCTGGACTGGGATAGTTTTGCCTCGCGCGAGGATTCTGCGTCTCTGCCCTGTGCTTAAAGATAGCGTTGCGGCATTCCCGCAAAAATGTGCGTAGGGCTTTAATAGGGAAAAAATCCAATCAACCAACATATCTTATCACGCCCCAATCTCCTCGGGGAAGACGAGCATACGGCCCTGGTCTAGCAAACATCGCCTGATAAAGGGTGAAGAATGAAGAGCGGCGTTACCAAATCCTATTTGCGATGCGCCTCCAATTTATATTCTGGTATGGAAAGGAGTGTTTTCTTTCGCACTCCTTTATTTCTTGCCCTTTTTCCACGATTTTCTTAGCCTTTTTATTCCAACGTCCTATGCTCAATCTTTCTTGTAAGTCAGGCAGAAACAGATAAAGCGCCCAGTTCCTGCCTAGTGATAGAAAGTCTGCTCCACGGCACATACCCTACTCTGCTCATTTCGTCCAAAACGGACCCAACAACCGCCATCCTACCGTGATCGAGGGCGGCGGCAGCTACCGCAATCCAGGGAGATGCCTATGTTTGAACCCGGCCACCAGCCGGGCAGTAACAAGCCATCGTTAGGGCAAATACGGATTCAGACCGCCTCCACGACATCCCGTAGAAGTAGAATGTGTGGCGCTTCCGAGAGGGATTTAATAACGCCATCCTTTACCCTTATCCTCATCCATATTTCCGACCGTTCTCTCTGTGTTTTCAGTTTTCTTCTAAAAACAACAAGGTTCCTACAGTCCTCGACGTCCGTGACGTTTTTGTGACAAACTTCCATCAGCTATCAGCTGGCCACCTCTGCTAAACAACCAGCATCACCGCGCTTGAGTAGTCTGGGAACTGTTTTGGATAGATACCCACAGCAGCGAGCATAGCAGCCAGCGTGGTGTCTTGTGCAGAATACGCGTGCAACTTCGGTTTGTCACCGAGTGTTCCTCGAGCTTTCGCTTCGAATCTGCTTATGATGTGTCTCAACGGGGGCCTTCCTCGCAGACGACAAATTACGTCAGTATGGTAGTTCAGACGAGACGATTCGTCATAGAGGCGTCGAATCTGGTCAAATATAGTGGCATTCACCCACGCTGGCCACTCTTTCATTGTGCTGCAGCATACAAATAGTGCATCGAAGACCATCCACACCTTGGAGAACTCAAAATCCGGAATCCCTGAGTGAATTCTGGGATACTCGACAATGCCTTTGTTTTGCACATTTCCATTTGCCATATCAGAGTTTTAAAGCTTCGAAAACTCATTAGAAGCCGCTCAACAGCAATCTCCTCATGAAGCTCCTTGTCAACCGCTCTTGGCCCGAAGTGCATGTGCTGGTATTGGCTGCCATGCGAGACCCACGTTTCACATCTCAGCCTGTGACGGTGGAAATGTCAGCTTGAGTAGATACTGTTGTCTGGTTGCAGTCAGTGCTGCGCACACACGTGCCATAACGAACCCTAAGCCACTTCCAAAAACGACGCTGCTGCCCCATATACGTATAATTTCCTGTGTGCTCCCCTAGACCTTCACTCCATGCACTCTCGTCATTGGATGGAACCGACACTGCAGGCGTACGGTCACTGTGTTGTCAGGCCCTGTTCATACTTCGTGACAGCAGCGACAAGAGCGCAGCGCGCGGAAGTATGAATAGGCGACAAGAGCGACTGGGCGACGGACATAGTGTGACCTACATAATCTACCACTATATAATTGAGTTAGCTCCCTGCCCTGTAGATGATGAGGCGTATCTCACTCAGGTTGGAAACCTGGCTGAGATACGCCCCGTGGAACCGCCCACAATCTCATGGAACCCCTTGCGACGCCTCCACGTACCTCGCGCAGGCAATGTTTGCCGTTCAACATGGATGTTGTTACAGCAGAGGACGCGTAGCCTCCTCCTGCTTTATACAACGCCTCTGCGCGCGTTTCTGAGTGCCTGAATCCAGAAGACGGCTTCCCTTCGTCGCACCACAACCTTCTGGAGTCAGAAGAGGAGACACCGTCGTCCTACGACAAGGGATCCCATTCAGAATTGAGCGTGAGATGCTGCTGCAGCAGAGGAAACGCAGCATTCTCCTGCTTGACACAACGGCGTCTGCGCGCGTTTCTGAGCGAATCCTGAATCCAGAAGACGGGTCCCTTTCGTTGCACAACAACCGTCTGGAGTCAGAAGAAGCGAAAATAAAGGAAGCAAAGGCCACATCGTCGTCGTACGACGACCGGCCGCATTCAGAACTCAGCATTATCCCATGTTGAGCGGAGAACTTTACTGCTGCAGCAGAGGAAGCACAACCTCCTCCTGCTTGACGCAGCGACATCTGCGCGCGCTTCTGGGCGTCTGAATCCAGAATACGGGTCCCCTTCGTCGCGCAACAAGCATCTAGAGTTAGAAGAGGTGACACCGCCGTCGTACGACGAGCGGCCGCATCCAGAATTCAACATGGGATGCTCCTCCAGCCGAGGAAGCAAAGCCTCCTCTCACAGCGGCATCTGCGTGCGTTTTTGAGCATATGGATTCAGAATACGGGTCCCCCTCGTCGCGCAACAATCGTCTAGAGCGAGAAGTGGTTCACCGACGTCGTGTGACGAGTGGCCGCATTCAGGATTCAGTATTATCCCACGTTGAACGGAACATTTTACCCCCGCGCGAGATACGCCTTTGCGTACCTCTCACGGGCAACGTTTGCCGTTTAACATGGGATGTTGCAGCAGAGGAAGCGCAGCCCTCTCCTGCTTGACTCAGCGGCGTCTGTGCGCGTTTCTGAGCGTTTGATTCTGAATACGTGTCACTGACGTCTGCCTTGAGCATGGTAGGATCACTAAGGGGTGGTGGAGAAGGGAAGTAAGGGCCCTTTAGAGTGAGCCAGGTGAGCGTCCAGGAAGGAAAGGAACAACCTGAAGGGGGGACCAGGGCGGGGAAGCCAGCAAGAAGAGACCAGTAGGGGGTCAATAGTGAAAACAAGGAAGTGGGCCAGGGGTTGGGACCAGGAAGGTGTGGGGGGGGGGGGGAAGACAGTAAAGGCGGACCAGCAATTAGATCTAGAAAGAAGAAACGAGTGAGGGGAAGCTGGCGCCCGGATTCGGAAGACGTGTACACAGTGGAGGGGCCGAATTACTGCGCAGCACAAGCCAACGATGTTACTGGACGGTGTGGAGAAAATGTCTATGATGAAAGGAACCGAAGTGGTGAACGGCTTGATGCCGATGAAGTACGCAGCAGGTCCTAGACGTTAGCGAATTTTAAGTTTGTCAAAAGCTACCTTATTTAGGTCAGTGATGGTGCAAAGTCGCGTGAAGCGCGCAAGTGCGAGACACGCGGTTAGGCGTGTCGGAGCACTTGTATAATAGAATTCGCTATCTACAACTCTACAACACCTTCTCATCTTGAAACGGCTCGGCTGTTCGAAAATCAAGAAGAGCCCATGCACTGTATAGTGAGGTCGAAAAAAAAGTTATTCATGCTTTAGTTACGGGTGTTACTTGGAGTGCTGATTATAAATTTGACATCGATTTCTGGATTTCCCGTTTTCTAATGACAGGTTAGAGAACGTGTGAGAAAGTGAGGGTGGTGAGGTCGAAAGCAGCAATTTTGCCCCAAACTTTGGGGGTTATTTATGGTGCTGATCACGAATCTGGATTCTGTTTTAGACTTGCTTAGCCTGGAGGTCAGAAATCCTCACCCTTCTACTTTCAAAGAGCTCAATGAACGTAAACGACATTTGTTGCCATGTTTTTGTTCAAAAATTTGTCCGAATCGGGGATAAAGGGTCTCACTGACGATAAGTCGCAGCATGCAAAATACCAGCACAAGAGGGAATCAAACCCACGTTCCTGCTCCTGTGATGCTACAACACTACCATTACGCCAACCGACCACATCCAGTGGCGGGCGGCAGGACGTGATGAACTTTGCGCTCACGTCTTCACACTCCATTTTCGACCACAGAAAAGCATTGCGAAAAACAAACTACGGTTTTGGAATCTACACACGGGACCCTACATCCTGTAAAAATTCCACCGCAAAAGCTCCCCGCCACTTTGGAAGCTCTCCTTGTTAGTTAGGATTTCCCAACCAGGCCGAAAACCTTCCTTCCTTCCGGGGTCGGTCAGTTGGTGTAACAACTGCCTGGGAAGAATAAAGCGCTGACTTGTTTATCGACTGCGACCACAAGTATCGCCTCCACGATATTCCGTAATGATAGAATGGGTGGAGCATCTCGAAAAGGATTGGTTAATGTCGTCCTTTATCCTTACCCTTATCTTTATTCTTCCATTGTGAAAAATGATAGGGAGACATGAAAAACCCAAAAAGCTATGAACTAAAGAAAACACTTGTAAAGGGTTTCAAGAACCCTAGGTTCGGGGTGCGAACCACAACGGGCGCCTCCTGATACAGCGTTACAAGCGCTCTCGAAAGACACCACACCGGCAGATTCTCCAGCGCCCAGTTTTTCAATGAGAACGATATGCCATTGAGTTTTGACCGCTAAGGTATAGAGATTTGATGTTGTTTCAACTGAAAACATTCCCTAACCAGAGCTCAAAACTGACCCCTACTGTTGTTGTGAAATTCGTTCTTCCAGAAGTCTTGTCGCTGCCGTTTGATTTGGGAGTTTTCTTGATCTTGTTCATTTTAAGAGTCTTTAGCTGATGCTGGGCGTGCTAATGTCATTTGTTATGAAGAAGAATATGTGTTAATAGGAAACAGAATAAACTTGTCTACATTGGTGCCCCAAACTGGCTGCAGTTTATGGCAGATTCACTTGGCAAATTTACTGCTTTGCCGCAAAAATTTTTCGATAAAAAACCTCAAAAAGTTATCGAAGATTTAGCGCACAGCCCTGCTCTCAACTGACTTGTTTGTTCATCGGTCAACCGCGAGTCAGTGTGTGAGTGACATACGTTCTCAAATGGTCTTTATGACATACAGTAGAAATATGAAGTGTATGTGGAGCACCTTTGGCGAGGATTGACTGACATCGATCTTTCATTATTTTTCATCAACTCTAAAACTTAGAGCTGCGAGCGATCAAGCGAGTTAATTTCGTTGGGTCAAAGACATTGGCTGCCTTTTAGCATTTACGAAAGCTACCACAACACCTCGAAAAAGAACAAAACCTGATTATTTGTGATGTAGATGATGAGGTTGGGGCAGCGGCTAATTTCTCCCACGTGATCTGCTAGCGACGCATTTCCTCATTTCGCCCTTTGGCGATCTGTCGAAAAAGTATGATGAACTTGGAAACGGAGGGATACCTTTCCTCGCGGCTAATGCTAGATCCTAGCAAGAGATTAAGGTAGATAGGTATGAACGGGAAGCGCATTAGTATGACCAGTGCCGGATATCACTCCAGGAGTTGTAATGAATTAAGATCATAGCCCACCAAGAACTAAATGTTATGCGTAAGGCATAGGTTCCACCACAATATCAAATGCTTCCCAGAAGAAAGTTTTCGAGCCCTCCAAACCTTTCGACGCCTGCGCCTCTGATGTCGCTCAACGGCTCCGTCTACAAACGCAGGACGATCGCTATAGTCTCCGTTGTAGGACATCGATTCGGAGCTCTTATCGATCTAATGGTAAAAAATTACACGAACTGTGGCATGAATCTAGTAGTAATCTAGTAGGCATGAGTAGTGAATCTCATTTCGTGGAAGCATGTGCGAACGAACGTTTTTCCCATTCGACATGAAGGCGATCTCTCGCAGCGCCTCTTCGAGTTCGCTGAGGTCGGCACTTGCTGCATTGTGTCCCATAGAAGGCAAACTGGCTGCATTCCCTAAGTTGTAGCGGTCATATGAGTTGAACAAGCTGCTAGGAGACTCACGAGAAGACGCTTCTTGCGAGGTGATCGCATTGACAGGATGAAGTGCTATGTTAAACAGCCCTCCGGAAGCAGACGCCGGCAATGGCGGGACTGCAGTAGATACTCCTGAAACACTTCACATCTTCATGGGCGACAGGACGAGTTATCTTCGAACCGGATGTGAGCCGCCAGTTGCAACCGCTCGGTAACGCATTTACGACGTTGCGCTCTCTGATACTCAAGAAAACAAACGTTCTGAGTGCTGGGACCATTCGATGGAAAAAATCTCTTTGCACACAAGCCCTACTTGTCGGAGAGGCCGTACGCAGTTTGCGTGAGTGACTGCAACACGCGGTCAGTTTGGTGTCGCCCCCAACGCTATCCGGTGTTTTCTCCTTCCTATTGGAGTCTGATAGCAAGTTAGGCAAAGGCACTAATGAGGAGATCGCCGTCCACGCAAACCTCTCCGAGGGCCTAAAATGAAGTCACAGAATCTGCAGAAGTTGAAAGGGTTGCACTTCGGTGGAACCGACAGAATTCACTCGACAGTTAATGTGACAAATCGACTTCGCGATTCAAGCGACCTAGAGATTCTGTAAACTGTTACACGCAACAACTGCAGTAACCAGGGGATACAACAAGATACAACAAGATCGCTGTTGGTGTTCCAATGTAGCCCTTGAGTTGATTTTCTCACAGATATCCAAGAGGCGTGGTACTATCTATTTCGCTCTTGGACGCGTAGCCAGCGTTCATGTGAGCCACAATGAGCGAATCATAGAAGTGTGCCTATGTTTGCTCCATCAAACCTGATTCTGCTCCCCCTCATTAGCTTCGCTGGCGTATTGGGACTGGTTATTCGTTTCCATTATACCAAATTTGCTAGGGTTTTCTTATAGGCAATTTGCTTCCAGATTGAATTGAGTTGATCTGCGTCTCATCGTGGTGCGGGGATGGCAATGGGTGTCGAGCTGCGATGTACGCGATGTACAGCGGATTTCTGGCTCAATCTCGATTTCTGGCTGTGTCTCCCAAATTGAGAGGGGGTTCGACAAATCCTCAGAAACCTAGCGAAAGCTGGACCACACCCTACGAACTCGCTCTGGCAAAGGCTGTTCAACAGACGGTTTATTCTTGCTTCAACATCGCAGCAGCAGCCCCAGTGCCGTGTACGCTGAGCTCTGCTGTCAATAACTTTGGGCGGTACGACAACCGCTAAGAGGCGGAGAAGAAGCCTCAGGTTGCGTAGGACGTTACTGATTCACGACCAGGACGGCACGAGCACGACACGCCATGGGGACTGATCTGAGTTTTGTACCTACGATGCCAGGACAGTTTCCTCAAACGCCGACTTACACGCTCCTCTGGAAGCGGCAGGACGTATCAAACTCTACGTGATCGTCCTGCAGGAGACAAGGTTCTTAAGAACGAGATACTACACTTGAGAGACGAAAAAATCGCCATTCGTGGAGAACTGATTCCATTGCGCAATGTCGGAGGCGTAGGGTTCGCCGTGTGTCCATCTCTTGTCTATCTCGTTGGTTACTTCGAAATCCGGCCACCTCGTCTGGCCATTCTTCGACTCCATCCTCATCGTCGGAAGCCGATCAGTATCATCGACAGCTACTCACCAACGTCAGCTACAGGTGAGACCGAACTCTTTGCATTCTCTTTCGAGGAGTTGGAGGAAGTAATCCGCAACAAGAAGTCCTACAAGTTCGTCATCTAATGATGATGGCTTTTGAAGAGGAGTACAGGATTGAAAGATTTGAATCTGAAGAACGAAATAAAAACGAACTTCCTTCCGCTGAACTTCTTCCCTCCGCACGCCTTTTCCATGGGAGCTCAAAATTCATGAAGAAGGAATCTCGTCGGTGGACAAGAGATTCATCCAACGGTACGACTAAATCCGAACTCGACCACATGCTAACCAAAGGTGGTTCCGGTACAAGTCGCGAAGGTTAGCAGCATTGGTAGGTTGGAGCGCGTTATACAATAATTACCAAGCAGAGCACAGACCGAACACATGCCAACCGACCAGGGTACCGACTTTACACGCCCTATCTGAATGGCACTTCCATTCAGTACGGTCTGATTAGATAGGATATTCCCATCTCCCAATATGTCTTCGCGACATACTCCAAAAACGTTTCTGACTTTATATCCAGATACGGCTTGCCGATCAAGGAGGATCCTACGGAGTTCTATGACCTGTTCTCAGTGGACTCCAGTGGAAGGTATTGAAGCCCCGAACAACCAACTTGGACTGCAGTCCGAACGCCATCTGTGATTTTAGCGATTTACTGGATTGATGAAATTATTGGAGTGATTTTAGTTTTATTGAGTCTCACATGTTTATACGTAAACCTAGAGTGCTCAGGAAAACATGTTTAGAAAATCTAAGAAGATGTGCAATTATGATGTGTAGCCATTTTTGCCAACCATCATGTTTCTCAGAAGCAGTGTTAAGTACGCTTTTATTTTGACCTTCTACGATGGCTCAGTAACGATAAATCTTTCATCAAAGATCCATTTTTCATCGCTCTTATAGAGCTGTTCTTGTAATTGTTTTTTTTTTTGATAACTAGACACTGCAATTTCCTCCATCACGTTGCTCCATTGTGTATGATCAGCAAACTAATAGCGTTCTTCATTTGTATATCACCATCAGACCCATTAATCTCATAGTCACTATGGTGAAGTACCAGGCGCGCGCTACGCACTACCACAATAATTAATGACATTAATTAAATAATGGATATACAACCTCCAGTTGTTAGAAAATCTGCCTTCTTGGACTGGGAATACGGGCGGTAGTTTTACGTGAAGGCTCATTACTTTATAATGAGAGAAACTACAACGGTGGTAATTGCAAGAACTATAGCACTAAGCATATGCCACATAATAGCTAATACGTTTCGCTGTGCATTTGAAAAAGTCGCTAACAAGGTAGCCTAATTATGTTGCAGGGCTAGTGGGTTTCATGGACTATTGGGTTGCCCCATCAGTCATCGCCATTTTTTCAACGATTCGTTTCGGATTTCGCCGGTGATCTCTTGCATAGCGCTATACAGCTTTCGGAAGGAAATGATTTGCATAAAAGAGCATGTTTTGCATTTCTTTTTCGTCCACAATTTTGGCAATTCTTAGATCGTTAAAATGAAAAAGTGAAAAGTGGCCATCGCCGACAGTTCCTTCTCTCCGCTTAGGTTTGGCATTTTTTGAGCAGCTCTTCATAGCATTTGGAAGACAATGTTCTGTGCTACAAGAATAGTGCTGGTCCTATTTGCTCAATTGTCGTATATTGATTTTTAGGTCATCGAATTGGGACGTCCGAAGGAGGATTTGTTTTTACCGACAGCTCCTGCTCTGGTGTAGAACCTTTTTGCATGTCGTTCGAAAGAACATTTCCTGCTCTACAAGGATCTGTGTAGCGTTTACTGGCTCATGCTGATTTCTGTCGAGTGTCAACAAAATGCCAAAAAGAGAAGAATCATCTTCACCAACAACTCCTTCGCCTTGTTCAGTCTGTCTTTCTCAGTTTTATATGACAGTCGAAAAGGCATGTCTTGCTTCACCAGAATATATAAGTTGTTCTTCGGCCATTTGAATGACCCAAAAAAGAAGATGGTCTGAGCGAAAGCACTCTTGACATATTGAGCAGACAACACGTACGGCCTAGAGTGCAGTAGGACTCGCAGCCAGGTTCAGCTTTAGCTGGTCCATAGTGCATTTGTTCTCTGCGGTACCAATTCAAAATATTCCAGAGCATTTTTTAAATTTCTCGTCACTTCTGGAAGATCCGATCTCCAAGCGTACCAACCAAAAAAACGAGTCATAGTTTCAACTACTATGTACTGGACCCATATGGAAAGGACAAAAATCAGTGAATTCGTGAGCGTAAGTGGTTAAACATCTGAAAACGAGGTCGCACCACTCGTCGTCATAGGATTGTTAAGAAGATCTTGTTGACCTATAAGACTAGCTCCCTATATAACCTTCTCTACAGCTTTCAGGACTGTGTAGCTACTGCATGCATTCAGATAAAGGAGCCTTCAGGACTTGCTAACTACTGCATGTATTCAGACAACGAAGCTACTACTTCATTATACTGAAGGTTTTTGTTTCCTAAAGCATGACAAAGGGATCACGATTTTACTCTGATTATTCTATAACATAAGTGCATGGGCCTGCGAACTGTTTATGGCCGCTAACGTCATGCATACTCTCCTTCGAGGCATAAAACAGCTGGAAGACCTCTTTCCTACAATGATTTTTGAGAAGAAAAGAGAGAGACGGCGGACGCTCTGAGTCATCGTGCCGCCCTGTCCACGCGCCATTGGCTGGGGCGATGACTCAGAGCGTCCGCCTAAGTGCGAATCAATTGCACCCACCTTCTTCTTGGCGGAGAGTCGTTGGAAGGGGCGGGGCGAGATGCGCGGCGAGGACAAGATGTCAGGGTCCCTGCCGTTCACATGGAGGCACCGCATTTCGGGGGTCGAGCGTTCTATCCCCTCATCCCCCTGGCCCGCCCACCCCCAACCCCCTGCGATTGCTCGAGAGTCTAGTGGCTGCCTTACGAGATAGTGGAGACGCAGACATTTGCCACGCCTCTGTTTAAAGGGCGGGGGATAGAACGCCACTCCGCCCCGCATTTCTAATCAGTTTCCTTGGCCCTGCAGCTCTATCCTGAACTGATTTCGTTCTCGAGACAAGAGTCGGAGTCTTGTTCACCATATTTGGAGGAAAAGAGTTTTCAGCTGCAGTGCCTGCAGTGCAGTGCCAAGCCTTCTTCAGGTCCCGCCACATTGCTCAGTACTAAGGCGTCGTCCGCATTTTCCGGGGGACGGTCATGAGGCACACCCTCCCCTGCTGAGGGGCGTACGATCTTCCTCTCATCCCCTTGCTCACCCACCCCAACCCCCAAGGCTTCACCGAGAGTCTAACGGCTGCCTTACAAAACCTTTGACACGCAAAACAAAAGTTTCCGGTCCGCAGAACTGCGGCTGTACCTCCTGACGCCACGCCTCCCACAGCAGGGGCGGGTGTACCTCCTGTCGCGCTGCCGCATTTTCCGGCAAGTACAGCAACATCTTAGCGAGATATGTCATGACAACAACGCGACCATGCACTAAAAAGTTCTTCACAAGGAAATTTTCTAATCCTTGAAAAGAGAGGGCGTTGAGCCGGTTTTGCGCACAATTGCGGGTAAGCCTTCAATGTAGAACTCCTGACCGGAATCACCCATAGTCTCTAGTTGAGGCGAAAATTTAGAGAATCGTGGTGAAAATTGAAAGAATCTAGAGAGAAAAACGACGTTCTCCTTTCCTCAACTGCCTCCATAACCGAACCGACTGGAAAATGACTCCAGAGTTCCCCGAGATGCGCTTCCCAATCGTCTCCCATCAGCTGTTAGGTTTTTGGACGAGGTCATGACAATCAACGACGGTTTCGCGCGCAGCAAACTTATCCAAATAGGGCGGCGCGGGCAGGGCGGGAAGTGGGCGGCGGACAGCACGGTGTACCGAACGACTGCCCCCCCCCCTCCGTCCCTTCTTCTTTTGTCTCTTTGCTTTCAACCAGGGTTCTAGTGCTGCTAAGGCTGCCAGAGAGACGGTGCTTCATGTTGACCTACAAACACCAGTTTTCAACGCCAGTTACAATTCTGTGCAAAAATCGTTCAATATGTCCGTGTGATGAATGATGACTGCCGGCCGGCTTGCCCGTCATCACTTGTCACACGCACTATTGAACGATTTTTGCACTGAATTGTAACCGGCGTTGAAAAATAGTGTTTGTAGGTCAACATGAAGCACCGTCTCTCTGGCAGCCTTAGCAGAACTAGAACCCTGGTTGAAAGCAAAGAGACAAAAGAAGAAGGTGCCAGAAGTGCTCACCCCTGTCGACCTGGCACTCCATTTTGATGACCCGAAAATTAGCGAACAACAAATAGCCGAATAACAACTTATATATTCTGGTAGAGCAAGACATGCACTTTCGACTCTCATATAAAACTGAACAAGGCGAAGGAGTTTTTGGTGAATATGGTTTTTCTCCTTTTGGCGTTTTGTTGACACTCGATAGAAATCAGCGCGAACCAGTAGACGCGACACAAATTCTTATAGAGCAAGACATTGTCTTCCGAAATATAACACTAAGCGAAAAAGTCCTACCAGAGCAGGAGCTGTCGGTAAAAATAAATCCTCCTCCGGACGTCCCAATTTGATGACATAAAAATCAATAAACGACAAATGAGCAAATAGGACCAGCACGTATTCTTGTAGTACAAAACATTTTCTTCCAAATGCTATAAAAAGCTGCTCAAAAATTCCAAACCTAAACGGAGAGAAGAAACTGCGCAAAGGGCTACTTTTTCACTTTTTCATTTTTCACTTTAACGACCTAAAAATTGACAAAAATCAGGACAAAAAAGAAATGCAGTAGATGGTCTGATAGAGCAAATAATTCTCTTTCGAAAGCTGAATAGCGCTATGAAAGAGACCGCCGGCGAAATCCGCAATGAATCGTTGCATAAAACGGCGGGGACTAATAGGACAGCCTATTATACGCAGTTGTCTAACCTGCTCCACACGCTGTTCTCGTAGGACGTAACACCCTTTCTCTATTGTCGCCGCTGTTTGATCGGAAGCAGCATTTATGATGTGCGGCGTATAGCGAGCCCAGCAACACCCACCCGAGATAACGCAGTTGCAAGGGGTATCGCACTGAGAATGTCCCAGGTATTGCAGTTGGAAATATCTTGGTACATGTCGCGAAGATGCACCGCAGGGATGCGGAAACGCGCCGTTGCTCCTACCGTAACCGCCGACCTGAACTTGCTCTTGGAGTTTGCTACGGTAAGATGTTTTTATTACTTATTATTTTTCGTCATCTCGTAATTCACCAGCAATGTCGGAAATATGCCAGATACGATTATATATGAAATATTTATGAAATTATTTCAGCACCGATGATACACAAGCACAAAGTGCACAAAACAGCAAGACCGATCACAGTGTGGGCAACGTATGAAGGCTACAGTTTCTCCACATCCTGACTCATGACATGGGCCGAGGTCTTCCGGGAATGCCATTCCACTCAGGTTTTCGAAGCAATCAAGATGTCGATGATGATGATGTTGATGGTAATGTTCCATTTTTATCTTTTAAAAGAAATTCAAAGCAGTGGCTAGTGCTTTCTCTGGTGCAAGATTGCTTCAACGTTCCTGCCAAGTGGCACTCCGCTGCAGCCCAAGCCTGGAATCGCGATACAGTCCACTTTCCCCAGTTCTTAAACTTGCATAGAATAACAATTCTAGTATAGCCAAACATTTTCCTCCGAAAGGATCTGTTCTCCCGAAAACATGATGGTGTCTTCAATGGTTAGTGGTGTCGTGACTCCCGCACAATCCTCTTCTGGTTGAAACTCTTGGTCCTCTTCTTCCACTACCTCCAACCTCTCCACTTCGTCGATTTCCAGCTGTCGCAGTTCGAAGTCCTGTAGGATACTTGCTATCCTTTCCACCAGCTTCACCTCGTCTCTCGAGGGAACAGCATCCAGTGGGGATCCGCATTTCAGTGTCAATAGGTGAATGACCACTCGAGGGTTAGCAGACATTGTAGAGTCAGTGTTGGCGGCAGCAGCTTGTTATGACTGCGATTTGTAAGCACAACAGAGGTGACAATATTGATCGAGGTGTAGATCAAGTTGAAGATCATGTGGTCCCCTCTTACACTGTGAGTACACTGGTGAAACTAACTTCACCGACACTAATAAATTGCATTTGGAGCATTTTTCTAGCTTTCTGCCGCTGTTCATGTTGTTCCTGCGTCAAAATTTCTTACATTGACAATGAGAACAATTTATTGGACTAAAAGTTTCACATGTAATCAAAATCAAATAAAATAATAAGTAATAAAAACGTGTTACCGTAGCAAACTCCAAGAGCAAGTTCAGATACGAAAATCTCTATGGAAATCCAATACTATGGTAAAAGGGCAAAGACGCGACGTAGCGTCGGAACCGAACCCTCTACTTCACGAACATGGGGCGTCCCCTATACCACTGTGCCACCCAGTCCACGCACCGGCATTTGCGCTGCCGCGATGAGCTCGCTCTGCGGAACCTTAACCGTTACACCCTCGTACTCGTTTGCCTCAAGAATTCGGCAAAAACAAAACATGTTTTGTTACTATTTGGAGGACGGAGATTCTCTCTATAGTACTCGTTCTTGTCGTTCGGCGTACCGCTCAGACAGTTCCCTTGTCAGCCGCACGGGCAGACCACATGACTGGTTGCCATGTGGAGTGGAGAAAACAGTCAGGATTTACTTTTGGCAGCCCACCTACAGAACATAGGACACTCGGTAGAGTGAACCTCTGTATTTTTTTTATAAACGTAGGTGGTTCAGAAGAGTATTCATTCAATACCCCAAATTATACCTTAAGTTATGGAAACTTCACATCGGTATTGCTTTTGCTTGCTCCTTTGAACGATTGCCAACTACAACAAGAACGCCTTTCCATCATTTTAAGGTTTTGTATTTCTCGCCAAAAACTTATCCTACCTGTTCGGGATGGAGCCACCCCAGAGATCGAGATCCTTGACCACACTGACTTAGGACCCACCCTTTCTCTAAAACGGTCCCTGGCCCGTATATAAACCCAATTGTGTTGTATTGTCGTATTCGTTGTCTTCCAATAAAGTATTCTGCTACGTTTCCAACGGCTGACTGCGGATCCAACAACTGGCGATCAGGAACTCCTAGGACCAAGCAATGGAACAGATCGCCGACGTCCTCGCCCTCATGCAGCAGCAATTGCAGCTTCTAGCAACATAAGGATAACAGATCCAACTTCATGCGAATGCTGAAAAAAAAATCGAAGCTCGATCTGCCGGACTATTGCCCATCGTCGTCAAGGACAAGGAAACTACGATGTGCTCTATCGACGTATCGAGAAGTTCACCTGCGGCAAAGCGTTCGGCGGATGGTATAAGCGATTCAGGGACGTCTGCGACAATGACTGGGCGATCTCGACGACAGGAGAAGACGCGCCCAGTCATCAGCCGCCTGGACGAGGACAGCCATCAGCTGTTCTGCGGGTCGATATCACCGATGCTGCCGTCCGACCTGACATGGGACGAGGCCATCGCCTCACTGGAGTGTCTATTTGTCTATTTGTATCGGTGCTTCGACGCCGTTTTGAGTGCTTCAAGATCCAGGATTAGCACCAGTACTTCAACGCCTCTGAAACGCTCATGAGGACGCGCTGCACCGATGCGAAACTCGACTGCATCGGCATCGACGGTCTTCACTGTCTCGTATACGTCGCGGATTTCAAGGAGCAGAACTTGCCGGCTACAGAACGCGCCTGTTAAGAAAGCTGGACCAAGCCGAAGAATTCTCGAGCAAGGATCCCACAGCCGAATGCCAGCCCATTATGTCCTACAAGGAGGAGCGAGGATGCTCGAAAACGCAGCAATGACCACATCGACGGTCAACTACGTGGCCAGGAAGAAGCCTAGGTCCAGGCAACGTGACTGGAAAATGATTAAGGACAGCTGTGTGTCTCAGGCGTCAAGGCAGTCGTCACATCCCAAATCCAGAAACCACGGGATCAAAAACTACCAGACGAAGAGCATCATAGCCACGCAGGACCTCCAATCCCACCTCGATGTCGTAGTATACGAAGGACCGCTCTCTCTTTTGCTCAATATGGGTGCCATGATCACGATGACTTTCGAGGTCAAACTGGAAACGACTCAGAAAGCCGAAGCTACAAGATAGTCCAGAAAGATAATGACACCGTCACTAGCGCTGCTAGCGAAAGCAGAATACCTACCGATAGACGGTTCGAAGCCGACTTTGTGCTGAGAAAATCTGACGGTCGTCAGCATAGCGGATCCTGTATTCATCAAGAAACGCCCTGTGCCGTACGTTTACGTCGCTACCCTGGATGCAGAGATAGATCGACTACTGAAAGAGGAAGTACTCTCTTTTGTCGACTACTCCGCGTAGGCATCATCGATCGTGGTCATAAGGAAGGCTTATGGAAGTCTTCGTCTTTGCATCGATTTTTCGACGGGGCTGAACGACGCGCTGATGTTGCACCAGCACCCGCTGCATACACCAGACAATGTCTTCGCAAAGCTCAAACTTCACATCGAACATGACAACTCTACGAAGAAACTCCTGACAATCAAAACGCACCGAGGACTATTGCGTTATAATCGCCTACCATGTGGGTTCAAATCTGCGCTAGGCATCTTTCAACAAATTATAGACTCCATAATTTGTGGACTCAGTGGCTGCGCTTCTTATCTCGACGACGTCATCGTCACTGGCTACATAAACGAGGAGCACGTGGCCAGTTGAGTTGAGCTTTTAGACATTTGTTTTCGAAAGTCGAACAATCGAATAAGTCGATTTTTTGGAATTTTCGAAAGCCGGTCAATCGAATAACTCGATTTTGAAATTTTCGAAAGTAGAACAATCGAATAACTCGGTTTTTCGGTATCTTCGAAAATCGAACAATCGAATAACTCGATTTTTCGCCGTCTTCGAAAATTGAACAATCGAATAACTCGATTTTTCGCCGTCTTCGAAAATTGAACAATCGAATAACTCGATTTTTCGCCGTCTTCGAAAGTCGAACAAAAAAATTGAAATTTGAACAAAAACGAAAATTGAGTTTAGGAAGACAACTGAATAATCGTTTACAATCCAATTAGAAAACCGGAATAACAAGATACTTGGTCTTTTCTTTCGCAAGTAGTGGGCATTCCCCGGGAAAAGGTGCCACCAAAGGTAAGGATTTTTCTCACTTCTACGCGTAATTTGCTATCTGCCACGTATTCTTCGTTTGCGAGTCGATCTCACTAACTTCTCGCATTATCCTATTACCAGCGTCCGTCGCCGGCTTCGCCTGCCTCGGGTAGGGCGGGCGCGCAGGGAACGTAGCCCAAACCTAGCCAGGAATGCTTCATAAGCCAGTGTTCTTCGCCGGCGTCGTACGCCGGACGTGCGGGCCACGCCAGGCTTGCCGGCTTCGGGTATAGCATATTTTCTTCAGCACACATATAAAGCCGTAAGGTTTGTAAGGTAGCTTCTATCCTATTATGTTCAAGAGTCAGCTCTTTGCTGCTGTTCAACTATTTCCAACTCTGACAACAACAAAAAACGAATAAAGGACGGCACTAGTCAATAAATTGGTGGAGGGGGCCACCTTTTAGTCTGTGGTTTCTCCTCTTCGTGAGAAGGCCCATGAATGTCAATTTATATCAAAAATGGAACAACACAATTCAATGGAACAAGAAGGGGTACGACACAGTAGTGTTGAATAACAATTCCATTTTCGCGCAACACAAAATTCATTTGAGCCCATTTGCACAAAGTTAATAAAAAAGCGTGCTTCTATGCATAGTCACTAAAAAATTCGCGCGTGTGTTGGTTTTGAAAAGAATAACGATTTTGACGTTCATAGAGCGCGTTTTCCGACGGCGACAATTCGTCTGCAATTTCAATGCACGTTTAATGAAGAACTGCTCTGACCTGCACATGGTAAAACAGAACATTTTCTAATGCACTATGACCGCGGCGGATGCGACGCTCGGCAACTATCTCGAGTTTCCGTATGTCCAGAGGCGCGCCGGCCTACACACGAAGACTCTATCATACGACTACAATACGCAATAACTACCGAAACCGACGTAGCAAAGGGATTGCTAGAATGCGCAGGCACATCGACTCGTTACAACTGGGACGCCGTGCTCCCATCGGAAAGGCGTTCAACGATGCCCAAACTACTTGAAACGACCCAAATAGTTTAAGGTAGCATTTCACTGATACATGCATACATGTATTTTATAATACATCATCACCTTTACAAAAAATTGTATTTCATCACTTAAAGACGTTTATCAGGCTCTTGTTTATCAAATTCATAGTTTATTACCACTGATTATTATCAGTTGAAACAACCAGTATAGGCTCAACTATATGCACAACTATAGATGTGCTCTCGCAAAATTTTCGAATATTAGAATGGTTTCAAATGCCCGCAATTTTCGAGTATTCGAATTCAAATGTAATCGAAAAGTGGTTTTATGAAGATTAGGATTCGAATACATGCGAAAAACGCGATTTTTTAAACTTCGAGTTCATTATCCAGATTCGAATGAAAATCATTGGAATACCTGTTCGAATAGGCCATCCGAACAAAACTATGCACAACACTAGACATGAAGAGATAGTACCCAAAACCAGAATATCGCCGCCAGAATCGACTTGACAGCAATTTCGTGACGCTGCTTAACTCATGAGATTTTCGAGAATTCTCAGGGATTGTAATAACCTAGAAAAATCAGACTCTTACATCCTAGGTATGTTCAACAGCAACGAACAAAAATCGCATTACCTCTAGTTAACTGCCACTTCTATTTGAACTCCCTTTCTATTCACTATGACGAATCCCTCCCTCTCAACATTGTTCGATTTCGAACTACGTTCGAGCAAAACTTCGCGATTTTCAAATTCGAAGCCTCCAAATAAAAACGCAAATTGATGATCGCGAAAAAGCATTGTTCGAATACAGTTCGAAATCGAACAATGCTTAAGAGGTGCTTGCTTCGAACATTGTCAAGAGTCGGCCACCAGAACCCTCGAAAGGAAATAGCAAACTGTTCCCGCTAATTACCGTAGACGCAGAAGTGGAGTTTGAACATGGGTTTTTCGAGGAACGGCGACGATGCGCACTCAGGCGGCCAGCTCTTGATGTTGTTCGAACACGATTCGATTTCGAATAATATCCTAGCAAAACGTTTCGCAATATTCTATTACAAACAATATTCGAAAATCGCTTTTTCGCCATCTTCGATGTCGAACAATGTTCAAGCAACGTCTTCCTATCTTCGATTTCTAACAATGTTCGAATAATGGTTTTTTGCGAAACTCGATTTCGAACAAGGTTCGAATAACGGTTTTTCGTGAAGTCGATTTCGAACATTGTTCGAATAACGGTTTTTCGCGAAATACGATTTCGAGTATGGTTCAAACAGCAACGATTTACGATTTTAGAGTAATCGAGCGATTAATTGTTCGAAATCGCTCGAACAATTATTCGGCCCAATTAATCGAGCTCAAGTCTAGTGGCAAGCTCTATTTAAAAGGATATATATCCCACTATGGCTTCCGCGTCCAAATCGAAAGGTGCAACTTCCTCATGCCACAACTCCGACACCTTGGCAACATCATCGATGCAACCGGACGCCCACCCGATCCTTCTAAAATTGATGCTATTCGGAAGATGCCGCATCCCAAAGACGTCGGAGAACTGCGTTCTTTCCTAGAGATGCTCAACTATTATGTTCACTTCGTCAGCAAGATGCGCCAATTGCGTGCACCACGCTCTACTGAAGAACGAGGCTTACTTCAATGGTCTGCCGAGTGCCAAGAAGATTCTCAATGAACCAAAGATGTGCTTGCTTCAGATCTTCTGCTCACACACTACGATCCTTCCAAAGAGATCGTCATCGCCGCTGATGCATCGGAGCATGGAACTGGAGCAGTCATCGGTCGAAGCTTTTCGGATAGAGCAGAGGAGGCAATTCAAAACGCCTGCTGCTCCCTAACAGCTATCGAGAAGAGCATGCCGGTCAAGTGGAGAAGGAAGGTCTCGCCGTCACTATCGAAATCCGGAAATTTAATGGCTACATCTATGGACACCACTTCAAGCTGTTGACGGACCGCAAACCTCTACTCGCCATATTTGAAAAGAAGAGAGGAGTGCCCGTCTCACGGCGAATCGACTACAACGCTGAGCGCTTTTGCAGAAGAATTATGGCTTCACAATAGAGTATTCCAGCACATCCAACCTTGGCCAAGCGGATGCCTTATCGCGTCTCATCGCAGAGCAATCGACACCAGAAGAAGACATAGTTATCGCGTCAATTGAAATGCAGTATTTACCAATACGACATCGAAACTTTCAGTAGATGCTAAAAGGATTGCTGAAGAAACCAACAAGGATTCACAGCTAAACATGTTCTCGAATTAATCAATACAGGAATGTGGGCAAAGAAACCGCAAAGGTTACTGGTCGTGGTTTTTTTAGCATCTCTTCGCGGATCGCTTTCGACACAGGAAGGATACGTGTTCGCAGAAAACTGGATCATTTCTGAGCGCCTGAGCACTACCGTTCTGCAGAAGCTCCACAGGGACACCCAGGAATGACAACAATGAAGATGCTTGCCCGAAAATGCGTCTACTGGCTGAACACCAAAGAGAACATAGAGACCTGCGTTCGAAAATGTACCCGCTGCCAGGAAGCTGCAAAGAAACTGGTCAGAAGTAATGCGGATTTCGCCAGGCCTATAGATGGTAAAATGTACCTCGTCATCGTCGACGCCTACTCCAAATGGCACGAGGTAGACGAGATGTCAACTACTACCGCCAGCAATACGATCAGGATACTGCGTTTGTCTGCCCAATCCGGCAACCCGTAAACCCTTGTGACGAACAATGGGTCGCACTTTAACATCGAAAGAATTCCAAGACTTCTGCACCAAGAATGGAAATCGTTACATGAAGTCTTCGCCTTTCCACCCACAGTCAAACGGTCAAGCGGAGCGTTTTTGTCGACACCTTCAAAAGGACCTTCCAAAGCTCAGGACCGAAGCAAAGAAAAGCCCAGAAAGCTCTGCAGCAATTCTTATTTACCTACCGCTGTAACCCGAGCCCATCGGAAAAAAGAAATCTCCGACGGAGGCATTCCTTGGAAGGACCAATCGGACGACGCTAAGTCTCGCTACTTCCGTTGAAGTCAATAGAAATGGCAAGATGGAAGAACAATTCAACCACCATTATGGAGCACGCCAGAAAGAGTTTAATGTCGGTGGCCTCGTATGGGCTTCGGAGGACTACCGCGGCGGAACGCCTCGACAATCACCCTCGTTGGCACTGAAACGCTATGGGAGGAGGCTCTATGATGTAGCAATCGACGGCCAAACATGGAAACGACACGCCATTCAGCTGCGTCTCCGCTACTCCGACGCTTCATCGTACCGTATGAAGGTCTTCGACTTACCGCTTCTACCGTGCCCAACGCCTGAACCGACGATGACAGAATTCTCACCCTCTTCAACTTCGACTACCGGCACGGCTTCGCATTATTCGAGCTCATCGTCGACTTCAGGAGTGTTCCGCGACTCGGCAATGGAAGCTCAGATACGACGTCCACAAAGGAACCGCCGTGTACGGGATCCATTTTAGATGGACCTTTCGAAGAAATCATACACTTGGAATTGCCCATCTGAGGGGGGGGGGGGGGGAGATGTTGGGGATGGAGCCACCTCAGAGATCGATTACAACGTCTTAAACCTGCACTTCTTTCGTGAATTCAAATGTATGTCTACCAGACGTTACACGGCCTACCGGCCGCTAAACGTCTGGTTGGGGCTCCGCCCCAAACCCGGAGAATAGAACACTCCGAACGTCTTCTCCTCTTTAGACCTTCTCTTATTCATTACAGTAAAAAACTGGTTTTGTAAATAGAATGGCATAGCGGAATAGGGCAAAACAGGTCCATCACCTTCACTGGACCCCATTAACTTGTCCCTTATCACTGGTTCCCCATTATTGTCAGCCCTTTTCCGGTTCACCCTTCACTGGTCCCCTTTCCCTTCGTCGGCCTCTACTACTGCTCCCACCTTCACTGGACCTCCTTTTACTGGTCCCCTCTTCGTTGGTCATCCTATCCTTCACCGATCCACATTACTGGTCCCACCCTCACTGGTCCCCTTTTATTCATGAACCCTTTTCCGGTCCCTCCTTCACTGGACCCCTTCCCTCCCCCCTTCACCGATCCCCATTACTGATACCTTCTTCACCGGTCCCCCTTCACGTGGTTCCCTCTTTCACTAGTCAACCTTCTATCGGTCCCCCTTCACTGGACCCCTCCCCCAACTCACCGGTCCCCATTACGGGTCCCTTCCTCACCGGTCCCCCTTCACCTGGTCTCCTCTTCACTGGTCAACATTCTACCGATCCCCCTTCACTGGACCCTCCCCCTCCTTCACCGGTCTCCTCTTCGCTGGACCTCTCCCCCCTCCTTCAGCGGTCCCCCTTGCTGGAACCCCATCCTTCACCGGTCCCCATTACAGGTCCCACCTTCACTGGTAACATGTCGTCTGAATCCGGAACCCTCGCGCGACATCGGTGACACCTTCCTCAACCAGAACTTCCTTGGTGTGACATCGGTGGCACGTCTTCTGAATCCAGACACCTGTTGACCCACCTCGCTGACACCTCTTCTAGACCCGGACGCATGTTGAAGGAGATGGGGACATCTCTTCCCAACCCGCACCTCCTTTGCGCGACATCGGTGACATGTCGTCTGAACATGGACGCCTGTCGACACCTTCAACAGTTGACAACTGGTGACAACTACAACCCCCGCCCCCCCCCCCCCTTCCCCATAGTTCCACCCAACACACTCCTTCAGTACTTCTGTGCAAACAAACACACAAACACTCACACACAGACAAACGACCGTTCTCGTTTATTCTGTGGAGTGGTGTGTCCGGTATTGTACTTCAGCTTAGTCAGTAAGGGAAGATAGTGGAAGCAGTGAACATGCATTCGTCCACTCGGTTGATAGGTTCGATTATATACGCACTTTGAGCGCCGCACTCTTGGAGCATTCCTGGCATTACAGAGCACTGGACACGTACGCCACGCTTGAGATACTCCGAAAACATGTTCTGGCTATCCGAATTACAAAAAGCCTGCTTTACTTCTGGGCCACCTACGCCGAAAATGCTGTGGCCTGGTGAGGTTATATATAACGTTGTATGCAACTTTTGTGTAGATCTCGGGCAGTCAATTCGAACGGTGCCAACCGTTTTCCAAGGACCTGAACGCTAGAGGAATTGTGAGCAGGCGACGGATTGAACCGTCGCAACGCGTTTGTTTTTTGAATGCGCGACGCGAGCGGTATTGCATGTGGATTCAAGCCATGAAATCGATGACACGAACTCGGAGTTTTTGGCTATTCCGAAAAAAATAATTCAGCTCTACACCTTTAAAAAGATGTCTTAAACATTTAATTCTTAAACATTCAATATCCCTTCGAAACTGCGTCTCGTTCTCTAGATAATGATTCCGTTTACGTCTATGACGATGTGTGCTATAAAAAATCGAACAACGGGGCAAACACAATAGGAAAGGAACTTTCAGTCCGACATAATACAATAGTATCATCCCTGAATTGATGGTGGGCACTAGATGCTGGTTTCGGAGTAGGTGGTGTGCACGCCGTCTCCGGCATTCTTCACCTAGTCACCTTGAACAGACCTACCTTTCACTCGGCGATGGAGTGTGCTTTCCGCAGCATCGGCGTCCTGGCTGTCGTCCGTTGCACTGACAGTGGCTGGCTCTCTGTATACCTGCAAGGGCTTTGCACTGCAATGGAGAATACGCAAGCGACGATTAGTCTCCTGATCTCACCTTCTTCACGTGTGGGCGCCCCAGTCGGCGCCTCGGTTGCGGTGGAGAAACGAGCTTGAAGGACGTCCATTTCGTGGCATTGTTCTGAAGCTTTGTTTAGTAGAATAATCCGTGAAGGGAATAAATACGAGCAGTACCCCGTACACAACGCCTCAGCACTGTTCCTGCTCATTTGACCTGAGCACTTCAACAAAGCGAACAATGGAATCCTACTATAGGCCTATGGTACAGTCCCGCGGAAGTATGCGCGAAGCAGGAATAATCTAGTCGGGACCCAACGCGCGCCCAATAGCTGTAGTCCGTAACACCCATTTTCCGCGGATCGTCGTCGGCGGGCTGGTATACTTCCCGTCCGCGAGACGGGAAGTGATAAAGCGCTTCAACGCGATTATCATTCAGTTTCGGTCGTCGACCGTGCCGGGTCGGCGACCGCCTACGGCGGTGCACGATAGCCGTTGGACCTAAGCAGGCGCTGACGTGGCAAAGTGCCAGGCCCGCTCACGCCATCCGAGCCGTTGTCATCGGAGCACGTTTTCATCGCCCAGTGATAGTCGGCAGCTGGAACCAGGACGAGGCTAAGGAAGGGACTCCAGGGTGCGTGCGATCCAAGCTGCTCGTGTGGAAACTGCTTTCGTCTCCCAGTGGGAGTCAGCAGCTGGGTTCTGCGCTCCTCGAGCTCGAAGAGCGTAGAACAAGGCTAGGAAGGGACTCCAGTGTGCGTGCGATCCAAGCTGCTCGTGTGGAAACTGCTTTCGTCGCCCAGTGGGAGTCGGCAGCTGGGTTCAGCGCCTTGTTCGATGGATGTTGCTGGCTCTTAGCACAGACCGGGCATGCCTTGGGAATCTGACAGCCGATGTTGGGTGTAAGACTGTCTCGCCTTCTGAAGCTATTTCTGCATGACACTGCAAATGTTGCGAGTATTCGGTAAAATGTCAATGGGTTTAAAAGCTTCTCTTCCCCTTCCTGGCTCTGCCTATCGAGATTCATCCTTTGCTTCATTAACCGTTTAAATACTTCATTTACTCGGTCGAATATCTATTTAAGTCGAGAGTTGCTCACAATTCAGATTTGTTAGACATCCAACTATAACTATGGGTGCTGGAATCCTAAGTCAACTGGAAGAGGTGGACGCTTCACGGCGGTACCGAAGGCGGCTCTGTATACGAAACCTGCGGTCTTTGACATGGGTTTGAAGTTCCAGCACGGCCTCAAAAATGGATAGCGTTGCAGTACGAACTCGACCGCGCTGGTCAATTTAATCCCAGCACTGTAGGTTCCGCAGTTCCTGTCGCACGCCGCAATCGCGTCGCCTCAGGGTGCTGCGGAACCGTGGGTGAAATTTCACCCCGCTCAGAACGCCCTTAGCAGCTTAGTGTAGTCGTGGTCGCGAATGAACAGCACGCATCGTATACCGCGAGCTACTGGAACAGAGTCCTCGCAAGAGCCTGTTGAGCAAAGACTGATGATAGATGATGACTCGAAGTGATCGAACCGTACATACGATTGCCCAGCGATGATCTAGACCACTGATGGTGAGCCATCAGTGGTCTAGATTTCCAGGTCTTTTGCTCCAAGGAGATTGATATGCCCCACGGTACATCCCCTCATTCTCGGCGAAAGGGACAGACGCTTCTCTTCACAGCCGCGGTCCGAAGCACGTCCGCCTTCGGTGTATAATAGTCCTCGATGACGACGAGGAACAGCACGACCGTCGTTTCCGCTTCCACTCACCGAATACGAGGTGCTGCTGGAAACTCCTTCTTCCAGCCAGCAGATTTGTGACAATGCCTGGTTTATCATAGAGGAGCTCGACAAGAGTATAACTAACTGCTTAAACCATACATTCGAGGTGCAGGCGTGTGTTTATAATGTGGACTAAAATGGCGTACCTTTGTCATTTCGTTAGCTGCCACTTTGAGTTTTCTGTTCGGGTAAATATCCATAGGTAAGACTGAAAATTATGAGAATAAAAATGACAGCCAGATGAGATCTTCGGAAGTGAAATACATCAGAATTAGATCGCCATCAGAAACGAAAACTCTGTAAATAGATTCCGTAAACGAGTCAATGCCCTGTCCACTTCACAATGAAAAGCGATAATTTCATTTGCAGCTAGTAGGTGAATATTTCATTGAATCTTGCATACGTCAGCACAAGCAACATCGACGGGTGAACGACCTTGACTTTGTCTGTTGAGAGATTTCCGGCAGCGGACAACACAACTCACCTCAATACTATTCGCAGACTTAAAAATGTCGTCATTTCCACTACACTGTCCCTCCACCCTTTGAAAATCCGACTAGTCTGTGGTCCATACTATAGTTGTGCTCTATTTGAATACCTATTCGAATAGGTATTCAAATGATTTTTGTTCGAATTTGAATATTCAAATCCGAATATTCTGAAAATTGCGTTTTTCGAATGCATTCGAAATCGAAAATTCAAAAATGTCGCGTTTACGAATGCACTCGAATTGAATATTCAGAAAAACTGCTTTTTTCGAATATATTCAAAATCGAATAATTAAAATTTTTGGGCGTTCGAAGCCATTCGAATATTCGAAAAATTTTCGAGAGCACAACTGTAGTCCACACCTTTGGCAATGCGAAGCAGGCTCAGAGATTGAAATGTTTATCAGCGTTCATCTTTCGAATCCCAATCCTTAAGTGACCTGCCGGGACGCTAGTCATAGGATTCAGACCTGACTATTTCAATTTCACGCGTACTTTTCCCATCGTTGAGCTGTTGTGTAAGACAGGTTAAAACTTCGAATGAGTCGAATGACTTTCTCTTGTTAAGCAGCTTCAAAAATATCTCTAGAGACTTGTTGGTAGGAAGCCATTTATCGGAACATTTGCACGTAAGATAAGGTGGCCTTTTCTCACCAAAACTTGCTACTGAAATAGGGACGATTCCGAACTATTTATTTGAAAGACGAACACTCAACGTTCACACGCACCGACTGCTGAGCGTTAGCGATGGAACGTGACACGTAATTATTCGGTGAATTTTATCCGTTCAAAAGTCCACCAAATATCAAGAACAGCGAAAAAGACATTGACTTTTGTCATTCACTCGTTCAGTGGTCGTTATTCGTTTGTGTCCACTTTGTTTGGATAGCTACGGTTGGCTAATGTGGGCTTCTTTTGGCACTTTTTTGCATTCCAACCATTCTACTAATCCCAGAGACATATCAAAGCCAAAACGTTTGCCAGTCTTCGTCTGTTTAGTCCTAGTTTGCCTTAGTTTCAGCTTCCTTCCTTGATTCTCTCATCCCTCATATTCCATGAATAGATATGCGAAGAACAGCAGCATGCGTACTTCAGATGATGTAAATCGAAGAGTTTAAGGATTTTTAGTGAGTTGAGTTTGTGCACAGTTGAGAGGAGCTAGCGTTCTTTGCCTTCCTTACAAACATAATACACCTAGTAAACCGAAGAGCATTCCCCCGGTCAGCAGAAGGTGCGGGTTCGAATCCCGCCTGGTGCTAGAGTTTTGATCGCAACAAAACATCGTTGTAACGACTTACTAAGCTATTATTGATTCGAGACTAAAAATTAGAAATTAGACCTTTACATTCAGAGGACGCGAAAGGTGACAACCTTTATAAATGTATATGTACATACATATATATGACACCTTTCACATTCGACACTCTTCTAAGCCAGCTTAAGACTTTTGAAATCGAATCGAAATCTTCCAAATTAGAACGAATTTCTTCTACGTTAGACTAAATACTCTCAGAAGAGGTTGAAATAATTTTTTGAACGACGAAAATTTTAGAATGATTTCTTTGAAGTTTTAATTCGCTTACCCAATAAGTGAACAATTTGTTTGAAATTTTATAAAATCCTCATTTTTTGCGAAAAAATAATAGTTGGTGGCTTATTTTAAGAAGCAAGAGAACGGCAACCTTTGTGCTAAAAAAGATTGCGCCATGGACTCAACTAGCTGGCCGTGTTTTTCGTTTGATCGATAATGCAAATGCTGCTTACTTGAAACTGCGAAATGAAGATATATCTCTTTTCTGTAACTGCTTCTGTAGTACTATAGACTGGTGTCCAACTCCACTCAAACGAAATTTTTACTATCAGTCAAAGGCAAGTTGCAGCGCTCCGAGAAATGCAAAGCGATTTCCTTCTGCAACTCACACAAAAGTTGTTGCTTCCCTGTGCTTGCGTTTTAGGGACAGGTGAATAATAAACTGTCTAACAATAAAACAGTAGTAGTAGAACTTCGCCCTTAAGGGAAGTGTCCAACTCAATCTAGAAGATGCACGTCGTAATTCGGAAAATGTGCACTTAGATTTCCAAAACATCCAGCCTGGTTTGAAAAGTATCCAATTTGACGTGAAAGTTGTATATAGTGAACGATAGCCCTGCCTTGCCCACGGCTAAAAAGTTTTATACTCCTGTGGATGTTATGGAATCTCTTGTAAGAACGTTCCAATAATATTTTCGAGCGTAGTTATAAAAATCAAATTAAAATTCGGAAAGGGACACTTACGGAAATTGGGACACATTCACCACACTTCTTTTTTGATCAGAAAAAAAGTCAGTTCCAGATTTTTCTTTGCCCGCTGGCTCCTTTCCCAAAAGCTTGATCGTACCTCGTTTGCCATCCTTCTGCTTCATGAATGAAATTCTTCGTCTGTGCTTCCCGTATCTCATCGGAAGTGAGACTGTTGAAATGGGAATGACAGGCTTAGCGGACTCGGATCCGGATAGCACTTCAAGCTCAGAAATGAGCTGTTGGAGATGCCCTTCGGGCACTGCAAGCTGTTCGAGCTTCTTCGGGCCCACATTTTCTGCCGACGCTTCTTCCACGGACACGGACGTGGTGAACTCCGGAGGAATGGTAGTGGTGTAGGAGTAGTGACCAACAGCAGAAGCTCGCGCCAGCGGTACAAGTGAAGACGACCCCCGACCTGATCCAGCCTGTCTCACTGAATTCCTGATCTTCTGAAAAAATACTATTGGCATTAAAAAACGTTAACATCAATTGCCCAACGCTCTAGCGTAGCAGAACGTATGCAAACAGGCAGAGGCGCGCGTCTAAGTGGAAGCGTTTCTGAACGTGCGCTGGATGACGAATGCTTTGCGCTTTCACGGTCTCTGCTTGCTAGCTTCGTCTGTTTCAGTTTCATAACGGTTTGATTGGTAGAGTTTCACACACCTTTGTTTTCCTTCTGTTGCCTCGAACAGTTGTCGCCTCTTGTGAAGACACGTCGATCTTATTTTCTAGGTAGCCTGGAGGCGGTGTCCACCAGAGGTCATGCGACGGGACCTGCGTTGGCAGCAGTACCAATGAAGGCTTCGTACGTCGCCGCAGCACCCCTTTTGGCGTCGCTGTGGTCTCCACTGGCTGCAGAGTCGTGTGACTTGGCTCGAGTCGAGTAACGCTAGCCGCTTTCCCCGCTTTCCCTCTTGCCGTTGCTACCGACACAGGCACGTCGTTTGGGTCACTTTGCTGGCGCCTCTTTTGAGCAACAGCAGCAATCTCAGCAGGCGTCTCTTCATCCAAAAGACCTGACTGGAGAACTGACGGTGGCGCTGCTGAATCCGGGTTTCCGATCAGCAGGCTCCATTGCTCAACTTGTTCTTCGAATGGAGTAAGTGGGTTCTTGCCGAATACATTTGACTGCTGACTTGGAGAGCGCAACGGAAGCTGAGCCGGTGCCTCATCCAGTATACTTGGTTGCAAGTGCGGCGAGAAAATTGGTTGGGCGGACTGTTCGTGTAGGGGAGATGTTTCAGAGACAGGCGACGGGTGGGAAATGCGTTTCTGATCTGGTGAAGAAGCTTTCCCAGCTTTCGATGTTTGCCCAGGAATTGGTTCTGTCGAAATCAGGTCAGCGTTTGGGTGTGAAGGAAGTGGAGACGGTGGCCTCATTGTTGAATTCAGCTCTGTTGTGTCGCTGGCAGGGGTCGGAACCGGTGAAGACAATGTTCCTATTCGCGGAGCTTGCGTCACCAGAGACGCAAATGTGGCCGTAGAGAGAGGAAGAGCGGCTTTAGCTGCCGTGCCGCTTCTGAAGGTGTACATGGAGAAACTGCCGTCAGCGGTGGTAGGCACGAGTGAAGAGGATGTTTGGAAGGGGGAGCTCATCGAGAAACGTATTCTTGCTTCGTCGATCTCCTCTGAGGAACCCAGAGCCTCTTCTGGAAGTGGGATCGTCACAATTGGTTCTGACAATGATACTTCAGTAGTAGGTGCAACGGTGTGCAAGAAAAACGTGTCAGAGGTAGCTGTCGTTGCCGGAGCTACATCAGCTGCCGACCTCGATTCGTTTCTGAATTTTACGAAGTAGCGCACGACGCTCGAAGTTCTCTTGTTAGGAGAGTTTCCCTTTATAAAGGTCTTGTCTAGCATCGTTGACTTATCAGGAACGACCGTCCAGTGCATACTCTCATTCGGTAGAGGAACGGTAACAGTCGGCGCAGCCTCTTTATGGGTCCTGATCCGTTCGTCGTCCATCGAGATGTCCCGAAACGAAGTGGAATCGATGAAGTCGGAGAAATCGTCGCTATGGGGAAGTGTGGTCGACATTGCTGGAGTAAGCAGTGTCGATGTCGTGAAATTGTCTTCCGGAGTTGCTGAAGTATCTGTGCTCTCCGGCACCGCCGCCGTTTTCGTTCCGGCACCGACCGTAATGAGCGTTTCGCTTTGTGGCTCCTCTTGCTCCGTCGTGGTGTCGTCGCCGCTGGACGATTCATCGCTAAATCAGACATGATGAACAACATTGATAGCCAAACTGTGGCAAATCAGAGAACAACTAATCGCTGGGAGCTTTACGGACAGGCTCTGTTAATACCGCATCGACCGCCTTTGCACGACGCAGAGTCAACTAATTCACTGCTGATCGCCCTTTTCCAAAGCCTTCCGTTGTGCCTCCCATCACCGCAACGCTAGGAGCCATTAATTCAGCATTTTAAACGACCCCACAGATTGAAGCGTAGAAAACTTTGTGATGCCTCGCATACAGAAACCGCTGGAATAGCCATCAATTGCTCAGCGTTTTGTTACCTTTGAACAACAAAAGGGAACTTATTTCACTAACTCAAGACCTACACAACACGAACTAGATTTCTAACACGCGGTTAATGGAGCGCAAGGAGGAAGGCTGAAATGCTTAGAGGCGGAAGAAAACGGGGTAGAAGGAGAGTTTGGCTTCACTACACGGTCCTTGAAACTTCTGGTGACGATTGACGGCCTCGTGGAAGTCGACAGTGTTCTTGCGTAAGATCCCAACCCTTTGCTTAAAGTGCGCAGGCAGAATGCGGTTCGTTCAGATGCAGTCAAAGCCGTCTGGGACCTCAAACAGTTTTTGCGTGGTGGACGACTAACTGGGAGGTATCGTGCCATTCTTCCTCAAATGCAACGCACCTCATGTCGGAACTCACTACCAGTGGCAGGCAGAACTACGCCCAGGCGTCAGCTTCAGCGTGCATTTCGAAACCAGTTATGTTAGGGGTAGTTCAACCGTAATAATCAGCCTTGGTGAGTGAGGAACACGCCCTACTTCATCTGTTCGTCCCACATCGTGGGAGACGTGATGACGGTCGATCAAGCCATGTCCTCTGACGACGGCCAGCGGAGAGGAAAACAGGTTTGGATGAGAAATGTCCACTGCCGAATGCAAGACACTTCTGATCAGCCACGAATCTTTTGTGAAGGAGTTAACAACTAACCACCTCGACTCCGAAAAGAGGCTACAGGCTATCTCAGAATGCATTTGCGTCTATGTTGGCGCTCAGCAATGGCTAGTAGGGATTGATAGTGAGTGTGGCTCGAAATGTTCCTCAGCTCACCATTTTGCGCAAGCCGCTCACCGACATCCTGTACTCGGAGGCGCATCGGCTCGCTATCAGGACTCGATCTCTTCTCAAGCCATCGCGGACGAGGACGTAATCGCGTAAGCCCCATTACGGTGCGCCTCGAAGCCTCAATCTGCTTCGAGATCTCGCGACGCGTGCGTCGCTGCAGTTTTTACCGCGCCAAGCCACCCCGGTACTTGGCCAAGGTTTGGGGAGTAGAGCTGCCCGTGATCCCAAACTCTACCAACAAAGAGAGAAAACAACCTCAGTGTTGGTCATTTTGCAGAGATGCTTCACGCATTCTGCCTCCACGAGATGCCAATAGGCAACTTGAAGGCGATTGTGGTCTATATAACGATATGATATGCTCAGTTGATGGCCAAGTCTACGTTTTATTTTCCCCAAGCAAGTCAGCAGCAACTCAGTGCCCAAGGAGGGTTTGAATGGTTGGCCGCTCTGGAACAGACGCTGGTGTTGGCAGAACTTGCTAGCCTGTTTTGCTCACTACCAGAACCTTCATTGGAAGGCAAAAAACACAAAGTGACTGTGGATTTGCTTTCGGATCGGTGCTTTCCTGGACTACCAAAATATGACAAAAGCATCTTGAATCGCTTACATTTTTTCTTTGTCGGCCTCATCCGTTCCAATGTCTGAAGAACCCGCGAACCTCGTTATGTCCACTATTTCCTGAAATTGCATTTGTAGCCATTCTAACCGATAAATAACATTGTGCGTAGCTATGCAAGCTGTGCCTACAACCTCGTTTTGTGAATGAAAAAAGTGCCTACAACGTCGTTTTGTGAATGAAAAAAGAACTGGTATAGTATGTATCACTGCACAGGATTTACTCCATCCCTTGCCTCCAGGGGAATATTTCACAGTTTCTTTGTCAAAAACAGTGAATTTTTGATTTGTTGAACGGTGTTGAGGTATTTGTCGCTGCTGTGTGAATCGCGGTGCTCCAACTAAGCTTTACTCCTAGTGCACTATTTTATACGGCCTCCGCATAACTCCGCTTCTTTGATGAAGTCAACACTCACGTCATCAGGTTCCAACAAATCAGCAAAATTAGCCAAATTGACTACGGCGTCTGAAATGAACAAGAAATAAACATTTTGTGAGGCTATGCGGAGCTATTAATCTGAGCTGACCAGATGTGCGATGAATCATTAGAGGTCCCTTCGTGCCGATGGAGTTCGCACTGTTTCCAGCTGACTGAAATCAAAGTGTTGCTCCTAGTGAAGATACTCTTCATGCAATCAATGTATAAGGTGAGGGAAGCTTTAAGACTGATACTGACACTGACATTGACAATTTCTTAAGTTTCTTCAGTTCAATTATGTCCTTTTACGAGCAAAGGAGATGTGTGTAGGTTGACTGGCGTATAAAGTAACTGCGAAGTGAAAATCAGCAATCAACACCGGCAGCTTTAAATTAGAGTTAATATTTAGATATTTACGGAATACGCTCTACTACCGAAACTAAGAAAGAGCAATTAAGCGGACCAAAAATAATGCTCTGTAGGTTAATTCTCTTTGGTTAAGATACAGTTCTTTCTCACCTCAGTAAGATTCTAGTTGCAGTATAGGCCCTCTTTATTGAGAAAATATAAAGAACTGCTTCTAGTCAGGATCACTGCACCTTCAAGAACACAGAATAAAGGATAATGAAGTGAGATGTTACCCTCGATAGATCTGGAATAATGAAGTGAGATGTTACCCTCGATAGATCTGGCTGACTTGAAAGAGCTACTCATCAGTCTGTTATAATTGTTGTCAGACGTGCTCCTTGAGGAGCGCAGTCGGAGGAGGTGCCGGCTGTGGAGTGCACCAGGTTCTTGGTTCGGATTTCCTGTACAGGCCATACACACTTTCCACACCTCAGCGTCGGCCAATTGGTATCAGAGTTGTTTGAGAGGAAGAAGCACTGATTGACGTTCGGCTTGTCATCGCAAGTCATTGTATAGGTCAAACACGAATTAGAGTCGCCACCACGTCATCCTTTAGAAGTAGCAATGCCGAGGTTTTAAGGTGAGAGGACGCGGAGTGCCCATGCAGACTGTCGAGATTAGCACGGAGTACCGGCAAGCCCACTTAACGCGCTTCTTGGTTGCGAGAAGGCCTGTGACAGGACGTGAGTGAATGCAATCTATGTGCGCACATTAACCAAAAGGCGAATGCTTCCGCGTTCTCCTACCGCTCCTATTTTGGGGAACGTCTACATACGAACTGCCTGGGAGAACTCAACTAGAACATTTATTCAAAACGGAGAAATAAGAAACGAGAGAACTCTTTGCACATACCACTGGTCAGCCACAAATTCAATGAATATGGAACATAACCGGGAAAGAGCTTCAAAGGCAGATTTGGAACTCCTCAGGGACTGGCGAAGGGAAGCTATCCTGTTCCACCCAATGACACCCTATGTGCACTGCTACACTGCACAGAAGGATGCCTCGTTGTCCGTCGCTACTCATCGGAATGCGGATCGCAGGCAAAACAGCACTGAGAACAAGCTGGCATGTCCATCTCATCAATCCGCTGCCTTTTTAGTTGCATTCGAATCAATCAACTACGTGTCGTCTGAGTAATCAGGAATGAAAGCTGGCAAGTGTACAACTAAGTAAGCGTGGCTGATATCCGGGTGAATTCGAAGGGCGCGAATTGAGAGCAGCATTCCTGGAAAAAGACAGCGCCGCTCAGGTCTATCTAAACGTCGAATAATGTGCTTCCTCGGAGGATCATAAAATTAGCCGTGAGCCAACCAGGAAGTTTCCGCGAATGAACGCCAGAAAGCTGAAAGGCTTGATTTTTTCCTATGAGAAGGAGGGGCGGAGCACGAGTGATGACATTTGCTACTTAGTTGCGCGCTTAGATGGTTGTAGAATTAAAGCGTCCCCAAACCTTGAAGCGTGTGGCTGCCATTTTTCGTTCAACACCGCTATAATCAAGATCCTGGGCTGCTCCGGAGCTGTGCTACTTCGAACTCCAGCAAGCAGTCGAGCTATAGCATGGATAATCTCGAAACCACCTTTTTCGTTTTTGTTGCATAACAGTAATTGGCTTAAATAGATGAATGTCATAAATAAATTAATAGATAAATTAATATGCAGTTCAAGGTGAAGCAGGGCGTGTAGACGTTGCCGAATCTCTCCACTCTCTATAGGCTACAGCTTGATGTTTATCTACTTATCTTCTTATCTATTTAGGGAGCTTGAAAGAAAGTGGTGAAATACCGGAAAGATTTTCGCGAGAAAATGAAGATTGTGGATCCATGATTAAATAACGAGAACCTTTGCTAATTGCGGTGTTATACATCACCATATGCCATAAAACGCCCCTGCACATGAACAATTTTCATGGCCGCCCAAAACGCCTGTGAATTCGTGAGACACACAGCTCGATTTAACGAAAATTGTCACCTCCACATTCTCGTCGAGTTGTCCAGCTTCGCCATGGCAAACGACAGATACGAAGCCTAAACTCTCAAAGATTAGTGAACTGGCAAATGCTCAGCTGGCGTTCAGTGTTATCATATACAATTATTAAGAGGTCATTTCACCACAGCTTAATCTTCTCAGAGATGCAGGAGAATGGGAGCTCTCGAGAGTGCATTATACATTGGATCCGATCGAAAAATTTCGGATAATTGGATGATTCGGATAACGGCGATTTCGCCGACCTCGGATTTTTGGATGATTCGGATAACGACAATTTCGCGGACACCGGATTTTTGGATGATTCGGATCGGGTTATCCGAATCGGGTATCCGAAAATGATTCATTCGGATCCAATGTATAGAGTGCATGTGTCCAATAGATTGGGCATCAAGCGTGCCAGAAGCCTTATAGAAACAGATTTAAATAGCAGTGGTAGCTTTAATGCTTCCTTTTTGCTGCGTTAAACAATGAATTATCGGAAGTGGAGTCATACACAGCCCAAAACTCGTTTACAGCACGATGTGTACGCATTATGCAAACGAACACCAGTAAGGCATCCAGAATTTTGCCCCACACCATAGGTAAATGGGTTTTTCAGGAGCAGAGGCAAAAACTACTTACCCAATATTACTAAGGAGCGCGAGAGCTTCATTTTCAGAGACAGAGGCGACAGTGGGTGAGAGCTTCTCAGATCGAGACCGAATTCCCACTGCGTTGCGTCGTGACGGAGCGGACTGATACGCTGGCGACGCGGCTTGCGGACACTACTGCTCGTAGGAGGCTGAAGAATCTCAACGATCTAACGAGTTCGGATCGAGTCGTTAGCATAAGAAGCGAAGACAACGGTCCAGTGTGCAAGATATCGCATAGATTGTTCTGGCCGCAGCCAAACAAGCCGCGTCGTGCTGCCAACGAGGTTTTCTTCGCCGAGAGCCGCAGCTAACATGAACATGAACATGAACGACCGCCAGGGCACGGCTTAATCTCTCGAGGTCTGCACTGCCCGCATACGGCACGAGGCACTGCACCTCCCCCCAAAGATCCGACGTTGAGACTGATGGTGAGTTCTTCTTGACCATTTTTGAAGAAGATACCGGGATATTTCCGAAGAAGGTGGCAAGGCTTTCGACGATAATCACTCTCAGAAATAGCCTAGTGATGCGGGCTGCAAAACCGGCAGGCTTTGAAAGTAGTCAGTGAATGTTCCATGTTCGACTGTCATTGAATCTTGGCATGAAATGGATCAGTACGAATACCCAAATGATGCAGCAGGCAAACCAAGGCTAGTATAGGTCTTTTTTTCCGGCTAACGTTTCGGCATAACGCCTTCTTCAGAGCCTGGAAGAGTCAAGTAGAGTTTGGAAAAAGTCAGTGAACGAGGAGGTTTTCAAAAATATTCGAGGGTTGTCCTCCACGTGAGGCGTCTGCTTTCTAAGAAAAACATTCTGACTGCGAAGAGCATTGGAATTCGTTGAAGCGGCAGAAGGAAGAAACCTCACATTATGGGTGACCATTGGGGAAGCTTCCCCGACACATGAAAGCCTCACACGGTTGTTTTTATGATTAGTCTCGTCGTGCCAGCACTATAGCCATTTTTTCGGAGATATCGAAAAGACGTACAAGCGCATGTAAATACGACGCCGTCAAGCAGCGCGGCTTAGTTCAAATAACCTAATGAACTTGTTAAGGTCAACAGTGCTTAAACAGTAGCAGTAGTACAGAAGCAGTGCCTTGCAAGTTAGCGCTACAACCGCAATTACAGCCCATTGTACCAATCTTTAGGAGGACAACAAGTTGGAATGTCCCCTATTTTCTTCCCCTCCTGAGCATCCATTGTCGCGCATTTGCAGTGCACGCTCGTCTTGTGGGCCACCGTCGTTTCATCGCACCAACGGCCTCTTCCGGAGCGACGACGACTTCAACGAACTTTTTCATCATGACTTCGTTCCGTCCTTCGTTTAGGGCTTCTCGTGTTTGCCTTCCGACTGCTTTTAACTCTAGGACTATTCATTATGAGTGACCAAGAGTAGTCCTCAGGACGCGCCCATACCACCTCAAGCGTTGCCTCTTCATTTTCATCTCGATGGGGTACCTTGATCACTGGCCTAACACCATTTCCTAAGCCCAGCAGAACACCCCCACTTTAACGGTAAGTGACTCCTATGCACTACCCAATGCATTCCGTCCTGAGAAGGAGAGCATTCCTTCAAGATGAGCACACCTGTGCTTATCCGAGTCCCGGCAGCGTGCTTATACAGTTCCCTTCTCAGATCCCGAGACTAGTCCTGAGGAGTCGGAATCCCTCCGCGCCTCTGGTAGCGTCTTCCTGACTACGCACCAAGGACACATAACACTGTTCCGAGGTGAATAGCTTGCTAGCGTCCAGCGCAGTCCATTGTTTGCAAGGGATTTCCTCCACAGCTACATTCATCCCCATCCGACCGGCTTTATGCTCTACATCTTAATGTTGATGTATCCTATTAGGTTAGTGCATAAGTGCTCGGACAATTGATCCCTCCTGAATTGAAAGCGCATTTTCCCGCCAAATTTCCCACATGTATCAACGCGTAAATGATCGATCGATAGAGAAAGGAAAGGGCTACAAAACTGTTCCTAACATTTACTTCTGTGTTGTTAGCGTCAGCTATTATGGCTAAGCAATTCATCCCAACTGAGACGCATATTCGGCACGTTATGTTATTCCTGCAACAATCTGGCCTCAATGCCAACGAATCGTATCGTCGCCTGAAGGATGTTTACTATACTTGTGCTTTTTTAAATTTTTTCGAATGAACGAATAATCGAATAACCCCATTTTTTCGGTTATTCGAATTTCCGAATAATCGAATAACCCTATTTTTCGAAAATTCGAATGAGCGAATAATCGAATAACACCATTTTTTTAGTTATTCGAATTTCCGAATAATCGAATAACCCCATTTTTCGTTTATTCGAATTTCCGAGTAATCGAATAACCCCATTTTTTGGTTATTCGAATTTCCGAATAATCGAATAACCCCATTTTTTGGTTATTCGAATTTCCGAATAATCGAATAACCCTATTTTTTCGTTATTCGAATTTCCGAATAATCGAATATTCGAAAAAATCGAATAATCGAATAAACTTTATTAAAACTTAATAACCCGGTGCAAAATAGGTTCACCCCTGGTTTGTCCATTGGTACCCGAAGAACCCGCTGCTGAGGTTCAGCAATGTTACCATCGTATTCGTCACTATGGAAAACTTCTATAGGAGAATTCTAAGCAGTTTATCTTATCAGTGCAGAATACCACGAACTTTAACTGAAAATTTAAGAAATGGAGACCGGTGCAAAATATAAGTTCGCTTCACAGAAAATCTGATTAATCACAAAAGTACCTACAAACAAGGTAAGATTAGTACTTCGTCACATCACCTTTGTTGCAACCATATCGAAAATTCTATTTTGCATGCTACTGATTATGGTTATCAATAACAGTTCGCTCAAAATTGGCCCATGCATGAAGTATGGCGTTCTTCAGATCAGAAACTGATGTCTCAGCGGTTCCATTTTTGTACACTGTGTACAAGAATGTCCCACAAGCTTTCTAGTTTTCGGGTTGAGATCTGAAGAACAGCTAGGCCACTTCAAATGTTGAGTTCTGTTGGAGTTGAGCCAACCTGTAGATGACTGCGATACTTGTATGGATGCGGATCTCTCGAATAGTGTCTGTACCCGTTGTGCCCATCAAGATTCCACTTCTTTTACACTACTGGAGAGATCTGAGAGAAGAGGTCGAGTATCCCCTAGGCGCAACTTTGACGGTGAAAGTCTCATGGTTGGGCTGCGTTTTCTGGATGCGGACTTGTCTCGATCGTTTCGGAAGTTCGTCTCGTGTTGGATGAACAGTGAAGACTACCAGAAATTGCTCCGAGATCACCTTTTGCCATATTTAAGGAGACTTCGTAGGCACAACCTCATTTTTCAACAAGATAATGCATCCATTTACGTATCGCAGTCAACTGCAGGTTTATTTATTTATTTATTTATTTATTTATTCAATACGCACGCGATAAGCGCAAGCGCCAGAAAAAAAAGTTACAACAACACAACAACATGAAGACACACCTAGAGCGAGCCAAACCAATGTATTATGAGGAGAAAGGGCCACCTTCAGCTTACTCCTAGGTCGACTTACTCCTAGCTTATCAGGCTCCCCTTTTG
Organism: Heligmosomoides polygyrus bakeri; assembly: GCA_947359475.1. Classification (NCBI taxonomy): domain Eukaryota; kingdom Metazoa; phylum Nematoda; class Chromadorea; order Rhabditida; family Heligmosomidae; genus Heligmosomoides; species Heligmosomoides polygyrus. The sequence continues at coordinate 47,695,813 of OX375865.1, read as the reverse complement.
TTTGAAACGCACGCAGATCAAAGAATTTGGAGCCTACAAAGCGCGAAAAGTGGATTAACTTATAAACCCGACAAATATCAAAGAATTTCCTGCGAGAAGCCAATGTGTGAAGACCCAGGTATTTGTTCCTTATCGATGCTTTAGGTACCATAGAGTAAAGAAACTCGCCAATGCAAATAAGAACCTTGTAGTTTGTTATTATGTACCTTTTCCACAAGGTTTATAAGAGGTTGGCTCAACTCCAATACAATTCAACTTTTGCAGTGGTCTAGTTTTCCTCCAGATCTCACCGCTGATAGAGAACTTGTGGGGCATTCTTGTACACAAAGTGTGCAAAAATGGAACCACTTACACTTCGGTTTCTGATCTGAAGAACGCCATACTTCATGCATGAGCCAATGTTGAGCGAAGTGTTATTGATAACCTAACCAGTATTATGCAAAACAGAATTTTCGATATGGTTGCAACAAAGGTGATGTGACGAAGTACTAATTTTACTTTGTCTGTAGGGATTTTTGTGATTAATCAGGTTTTTTTTATGAAGGGAACTTATATTTTGCACCGGTCTCCATTCGTTAAATTTTCAATAAAAGTTCGTGGTATCCTGCACTGATGAGCTTAAAATTCTTCTATAGAGGCTTTCGATAGTGAGGAATACGACGGTAACCGCTGAGCATAGGCAGCGGATCCTTCGGGTACTAATGGACAAATCGGGGGTATCTACAATTTTGCACCGGGGTGTATTAATAAGGACGATGCAATTTTTGTATTAGCCAATTTAGTTTGATACCGTTTACTCACTCCAAAAGCCATTGTGTAGGCTGAAGTAAATGTAGTAAAGTAAGTTCAACGACAACATTCGCCAGAGACAAAATAAAGGATTTGAATTCTTTTAAAAAAGCCAATAATGAAGATATTCAGTATCTTCTCAGAACCGTTGACAACACTCGTTAAATGGCAAGACATGAGAACTTTTTTCCTGCAAACAAAATCCTACAAAAAAATTCCTACAGAAATACGGTGCAAAACATCTACGCACAAGTGCAAACCTTTGCGAAAAAAACCGCTCACTCCATTTGTTCATTTAATTATCTCACAGGAATCACCAGCCAATCAAATTGTAGAGTTATACGGCATTTTCAGTCGAAATTCAACGTTTTTGAAATAAATTTCAACGTTCTTTTGGAATCTTCCCCGTGTAACAACGTTGAATTTGATTTGAAAAACTTTGAATTTCAACTGAAAATGGTATATAGTCGTGTCATATATGCAAACTGTGAGCTTCAGGCCCGAAGTAATCGAGGTCGCTGAACACGAATCTTAAGTTACTTTTTGCAGTAACGGTTGCCATCAAGAGATATTAACCAAATTATCGATTTTTCGTGAGCATCACTCAAAAAGCTCGAAACTTCAGGCCTGAGGTAATCGAGGTCACTGAACACGAACTTGAACTCATTTTTTAATTTTCCGTCGAAATTTGTGTTTATTGTACAAATTCCGTAGAGTATTCAAGTGTATGACATCGATGACAGTCGTGGTCGCAGAGAACGCAAATGTGAAGTTAGATTTTGAAAATATCGACGAAGACCGGTCATACAATTGATTCGCCTCAACGAATTCCCCATAGAAAATCAATAGCTCGATCAACTTCAACCGATAATTTCAAAAACGAACTTCAAATTTGTGTTCAGCGAGATCGACGACACCCCAACAGCTGAAGCTTCGGACAGCAGTCGATCGCCATCAACTGCGGTCAGTATCGCCAGTACGCCATTTCCCCACGCCAGTTGTGATGGACTGATGGAAACACGCACGCACAGACACACACACTACCCTTCTATGTATAGTAGGATATTGAATGCGTTTTTGTTACGGTGAGCTCCTGACGGTGTGCTATCGAAAACAATCGTCACCGAAATGAACGCCGCTCACAAAAATCATCATTATGCCACATTCGAAATGACCACGTATTCGAAATTCGAATATTATTCGAATTTTCGCACCTCGAATAATCGAATTCGAATAATTATTCGAATTTTCAAACCTCGAGTAATCCAATTCGAATAATTACTCGAATTTGCTAAACTCGAATAATCGAATTCGAATAATTATTCGAATTTACGAAACTCGAATAATCAAATAATCGAAAATCGAATTCGAATAAATTATTTGAATAATTATTCGAATTCGATTATTCGAGCACAAGTATAATGTTTACAACGAGAGTGCTCCTGCTCGAAGTACTGTGTACCAGTGGTTCTCGAAGTTTGCAGTTGGTGAATTCTCCGTTGAAGATAATGAACGAGAAGGGCGCCCGATGACACTGAATTTGGATGGCCTCCGAAGTAGAGTGGAAGCGGACCCATACCAAACCACTCGCGAACATCAAGCACTCTTGGTGTTAGTCACTCAACAGTCGTTCGAGGATTGAAGTCGATTGGCAAGATGCAAAGATTGGGTCGCTCGGTACCTCACGACTTGACACAACATGATATGGATTGCAGAGCCGATGTCGCTCTGTCTCTCCTTACCCTCAGACGTACCCACGGATGGCTGGACAACCTTGTCACCGGGGATGAGAAGTGGATACTCTACTCTAATTACCACCGGCGTGCACAGTGGGTTGACGCAACTGGAGAGGCAGAGGACGTTCCGAAACCCGACCTTCACGTGAAAAAGGTGATGCTATGCATTTGGTGGAGCGTTCTTGGCGTAGAATACTGGGAGCTGCTGGACGAAGGGATAGCAGAGACGGCAGAGGTTTACGTCAACCAACTGAGGAAGTTGAGGGCCCACCTTCAAACCACGCGAGGAGAGCAAGTGAAGGTGTATTTTCAACACGACAACGCTAGACCGCGTATTGCTAGAGCGACGGCGGCTGAGTTGGCGGACTACGGATGGACCGTTCTTCCACATCAACCTTACTCAGCAGATCTCGCTCCTTCTGATTATCATTTGTTTTCAAGCCTTCAACGCTATTTGGACGGCCAGCAACTTAGGAACCGAGAGGATGTCAAGGAAGCACTGCTCACATTTTTCGAATCACAACCGGCCACGTTTTGGAGAAAAGGCATCCGTGACTTACCAGCACGTTGGCGAAAGACAATTGATGTAAAGGGTGGTTACTTCAAATGATTTGATATTGTTGTTCGCATGTTGTGATAATAAATATTTCATGCCCCAAATGTCCGAGAACTTATGCACCAACCTAATAGCTGTTTCCCTGTATACCTTTTGTGTTCCGTAGGACCTCCGACGATGGACCACCACTAGATTCCTCAACAGCGTTAACCTTTATTGCTAGTTGTGCTTTTAATGTTACTCTGAAACAGACAGTAAATTTCAAGGTTCTTTTCTTGGATTGTTACAACTCCATTTTAAACAGTTACTGCATAAATACAAATTTTTCACATTTTGGTCGGCCTGCGCTCGTTGACATCAACTATCAACACGATGCCTAAATGAGAATACTGTGGTGATCATCAAGAACTTCGATATGAATAGGACAGATTTGGTGACAAATAAGAGTTTATACTTTTACAACTAATTTGGCGCTGGAAGGGTGACTAGATTTCCAGTAGCTGTCGGTAGTTATGTGTTAGCAGCAGAAAGTTTTTCGATTGCGAGAATAAAGAACTCGAGATAATAAAGAATTTCGGAGGAACATAATAGAAAAGAAAAACTGTCAGTAGGTAACAACTTTGTGAAGAGAACCGAGACCAAAGCTTCCGAACAACAGCAACGCAGATCCTCCCATTTTCGGTTTTTTTAAATTTTGCTTCGTATTTTTGAGTATTCATTTATTTATGAGCGCGTGTAGCGCAAACGGAGGAGGTGCCGGCTGTCGCGTGAACCCAACCCGGTGCCAGGTGCGTGGTTCGGATTTCCCCTCAGGCCAACTCAGCCTTCCATCCCTCAGGATCGCTGAATTGGTACCAAACTTGTCTGGGAAGGATAAAGCGCTGACTCGCCCGGCCACCGCAAGTCATTGAATGGTCAAATGTGTCCTTTATGCTATTTCCATGTGATTATTTCTTAGTTCAGTTGTTTACAACCTTGCTCATTAAAAGTGCTGGTTCGAGGGAAGAATCAGTGCTTAATGCTAACAGAAGCAAGGTTTTTAGTTTCTTTGGAGACTCTCATTTGTGTTTCACACAAACTTTCGCACTACTACATATAACCTCATCACACTCCATCGCGAAAAGCCGCCTTTTGGCTCCTCTGGGTGGAATTCAATAGATGATGACTTCCTATAGTGGTTTAATTGAATGTGCCTCTTTTTCTGAGAGCTTCCTGTTGAGAAAATTGACTAGCAGTCTCAACACTATTCTAGTGGATATGAGGGGCGTCACCCGTCAGTCTGCCCCCCCCCATAGCTCTCCGCAGCGCACGGAAGAGAGCACTCACATCTCTGTCAGCATTCACTATTTGAGGGATAACCTCTCGAGGTACGAATCACGCGAGCATGATGACCAACAAAGAGGCCTCACAGCAAGTAACTCTTATCGGTCAAGTAACCGACGTTAGTGGATTTTACCAATCTCCAGCTAGAGTGGTCTGTTGGAAGTGAGCATCGCGTGATTGAGTTGGACGATGTTCCTGAAGCGAAGCCTACCTAGCAGTCAACCCGACAGCTAGGCCACCAGACATTACTCAACCTCATAAAAGCTAGCAAAACAATGGCTTGGTATCAATTTTTCTACTCTATTGTTGCGCTGAAAGGTTGAATAGCACTTTATATAAAAAAAAACTAACAATTGTACTGTGATTTTTCATGAGAACTCGTAAGTGTGCTACGCTTAAGATTTTAACAACTACCATAGAATTACATAAAGAGGAACATCATCCAACCGTTCGTGGTTCGAATTCGGAGCGGGCAAATAAAGTCAATGTGCGGAAACAGAGATCATTGCTGTTGGGCCAGAGCACTCAGCACTCTTTCGCCATGGGGGAGACCTTGCCAAGTGACAAGTCTCTCAAGGGCAGATACAACAGGGTCAGTGCAGTTAGTAGCCTTGACCGCAGTAGCGGCTCCAATACTGCCGATCCCTGAACAGCATTTTTAGGTGAATTGAAAGAATATGGCCGGAAGCAGCCAAGACATCCTCTGTTGTAAAAAAAGAAACTAGTTTGTGAAGTTTGAACAAAAACCAGCACAGAAATCCCCATGTTTTGGAGGAAGTCGCGGTTTTGCCTACCTTTGCCTACTTCTGGACCACTAACCACATCATCGCGGCAATTCGTCGAGCCATAGCGCAGGTGGTCACGTCTAGTTTTGCTTGTTCCCATCATTGTGACGAGCTCGAGGACTCAAAAGTTTGGTCACTGATGAACGATTGTGTTTAGTCATTACAAGATGTTGCCATTTGTAAAATAAGGATCAACAGTGGCAACGAGTACAATCAGCGGAGGCGGTTCTGCGGAAAGTAGCAATCAGAAGAATCTGCCTATCCTAACCTAGCTAGGATCGTGAAGTGCATATTTTCTGAGCAAACTTGGTATCATATAAGTTGTCATAACGCTGGGAAGCTAGCGTATGTGGTAAAATGCTCTTTCGTTTAATTTTAAAGCTTTTAAACATCAACTGGAAATACTATAATAATTCTGCCGTAGGTCATAAATAACTTGAAGGCATTAGTGGAGCAGTTCAAGGTAATTAAAAGGTTTCCTAATTTCAATGCTCGCTTTCATGTTTCTGCCTACTCTGAAATGACAAACGAATGCTGTATGATAGGATAGCCTATGCTAAAAGCCGCTGTAAATTTCTGCGCTGAAATATTCTCTATGAAAATAGCTACCATGATGCGAGGTAAAAAATCGCAAACATCATTTGGTTGAATGTTTATCGACGGTGCTATAGAATGCCGCACTACCTTCAGATTTAGCTACCTTTTTTCTTGAACGCATTGTAGCAATACAAACCTTGTCAATTTTCCAGACGGTGTCTCGTAAGAAGACGAGCCTTTGCGTTGGTCATTAGAATACGCAATTTTATGTAGTAAACGACGACTCATTCGTCTAAGATGATCACGCGACAACGTTATTCCGTGCATAACACACTTGGATAAATACCAGGTGTATCCACCACGGGTGGCGGCGCTGTGATCGTTGCTTCGCTATTTCCTACTTGTTGCCTTAATCTGCCGTACTAATCCTCTTCAAAAATATTTTACCATCCCCACTTTTGAGCAGCTGCTTGACCTGCTGTTCATTTACATAGTCTTCGCCGTTGCGTTTCGTTATCGCTCTCTCTTTGCGTCTGGGTAAACGTTTGTTGCCTTATTGGATTTTTGAGACCAATAAAATGATGACCCGATCGAATCGCCGTAGGACTGCAGGCAGTGCCATGGAGCCTTCCATCTCGGATAATGCTCCATCATGCAGATGGAGCACAGGAGTCTGAGCTAAGAATGCTATCTGTGGAGGGCCTACTGAAAAGAACATCTGAACGTGTGACCGACCCTCTCACACTACAAATGTTAAACATTCTTAGCGAGAAATTTTCTAATGACTTTGCAGGTCATGCTGAGGCAGAGAAGAGGGCCAGAAGCATAGTTATAACTGGAGTCGAGGAACCTGCGGAGGATCTATCACCCTCTCAGCGAAGAGCTGAACTGAAAACCAAATTTTTAAATATCCTTGACCTTTTGCAGGTTGACTGCAATCCCATCGAGGTATACAGAATTGGAAGAGCGAGTACCTCAAAGCCGCGATTGATCAAAGATGTACTTCCGTCTAAATACTACTGGCGGAAGGCTCTGGCTAATGCACGCCATCTTCGCGGCATGAGGTACGCCTATGTTGTCGTGCGCAGAAGCATGACAGCTGAGGAGACGAAAATGGAATGGGCTAAGGCAACAAGCCAGTGAGAGAAATAATGGTAAAGCTACGAAAGAGTGGGTGGTCTGTCGTGGTCAGTTCAGACAGGTCTCCGAGCTCACTAGTGGGGCTCGGGAAACGTCTGATTTGGCACGGTGGACGTCCCCCTCTCTCCTGCTTACTGATGAACGCGCGAAGTGTTGTTAACAAGCTCTTTAACCTTCATCATTTTCTTTCAACAGTTAAGCCGGACATGATTTTTATTACGAAAACCTGCCTTTCTAGTAAGATCAAGGATGCCGAATTGTTAAGCAATTCGCCTTATGGTATTTATCGCGTTGACCGGTGCATGCTCGAGGTGGAGGCGCGTTTGTTGTATTTTTCGAAACACACCCAATTCTTGCGCGTTAAACCACTCTACTTCTCTCAAAGCCTTGTTCTTTGTTTTGAAACGGTCTCCTTTATAGAAACTTACCCAAGCCGTGTTAGATTTATCGTTATATACCGCTCTCGCAATTCAACAAATACTGATGATGAAAGTTTGCCAGATCTTCTTTCTTCTATAGTAGCTGCCAGAAAGAAAACAATAATTTTGAGTGATTTGAATCTAGCTGTAGAATGGGAAATTTCTTGATATTTCTTTCTTCTTGAAGCCATGCATCATCAGTTTTTTTCACATTTTTCAAGGACTCCGGCTTTAAGCAAATTATCACTGAGCCTATGCATCAAGGAAAAGTCTTGGATGTCATTGTGTTAACATTTAGTCTCTAATGTTCGTATTTTGCCGCGTTTGCCACCTCGAAACACTGCACCCTTCAATTTCGCTTGCACTCCACGTCCTTGTCCCAAATGCCATTACCCTTGCCTGATTTCGTTAATACTGATTTCGAATCTCTCATGCAGAGCCTTCTTAAGGTAGACTGGGTGCAGGTTGTTAGCTGTTTCATTCATCAGCAGATGATGCTTATCAAAGGTTTTGTAGGGTTATTTATGAAAAATTGGCTATGTTCGTTCCTTTTAGGACTAGACAATCCTTTCCAACAAATTATCCTCGCCATATCCGTAATTTGCTCGACCAAAAGAACCGAGTTTTAGAACTGTTCCTGATCCCGAATACAACACTTATTACAAAACTATTGCGCCAACGTCGATCATCATCATCATCATCTTCTTCTTCTTCTTCTTCAGCGTTTGTCCCGCTTAGTAGCGGGGTCCGCTATTCTGGTGTCATGACGCCACCTCTCCCGATCCAGCGCTAGATCAGGGTGGACACCAGCAACCTTCAAGTCCATATGTAACGTGTCAGACCAGCGCTGCTTCGGACGCCCTCTAGGCCGTTTTCCTACCACCTCGAACTTAAGGCCTATATTGCGGACGCTATCTTCCTTTCCACGCAGAACGTGGCCGTACCATCGTAAGCGAGCTTCGCGCATCTTGTCCGCTATCGGCGCGACACCGAACTTCTGCCGAATAGCTTCGTTTCGGATGCGGTCCATGCGCGTGACTCCAGCCGTCCAGCGCAGCATCTTCGTCTCCATGATGCTGAGGCGCGTTTCAACCTCCTTGGTCGCAGGCCAACATTCAGCACCGTACATCGCTACCGGCCGGACAACTGTTCTATATATTTTTGACTTCAAGCGCTCTGGTATCTTCCTATCGCAGAGCACGCCAGTCAACGAGCGCCACTTGGACCAAGCTGCACTCACGCGTGAGTTCACTTCAGTCATCAGATTGCCATCAGATGCTACTGCTGATCCCAAGTACTTAAAAACCGAAGTGCGTGGGAGCTCGATGCCGTTAACCTTGATGGAGCTGGACTCAGTAAGGTCTGTCGTTAGATATTCGGTCTTCTTCACGTTCAATCTGAGTCCAAATCGCTCCAAGCGATCACACCAAGCTTGCACCTCTCGCTCCAGTTCATCTTTATCTTCGCAAGCGAGCATTACGTCATCAGCATAAAGCAGTGTCCAGGGGACAGGCTTCTGAAGATCTAGTGTAATGGCGTCCATCACGACAACAAAAAGGAGTGGGGAAAGCGCAGAACCCTGGTGTACCCCGACAGAGATGGGGAACTCCATCGAGGTTCCGGCTGCAGCTTGAACTCTACTCTTTGGGCAAGAGTAGAGGATTCGCACCCACTCTATGAGCTCTTCAGGAACTCCATGTCGTCGCAGGGCGTACCATATCACTTCACGCGGTACGCGGTCAAAGGCGTTCTCCAAGTCGAGGAAGGCGATATGCACTGGCTTCTGTTTCTCGCGGTGCTTTTCTATCAGGAGGCGGGCGGCGTGTATGGCATCAACAGTGCCACAGCCAGCCACGAAGCCGCACTGATTGCTGGAAAGCTGGACGATGTCACGAATTCGTCCGTCGACAATTCGCTCAAGGATCTTCATGCTGTGCGAGAGCAAGCGAATCGGGCGGTAGTTGGAGCAGTCTGCAGGACTGCCCTTCTTCTTCCAAATCGTAATCGTCGTACTTTGGCTCCAACAGTCAGGTACTTTCTTTTCTGCTACAACCTGATTAAAGAACTTCGCCAACCACTCAGCCGGATACCAAAACTTTGACTTCCACAGGTCAGCCGCCACGTCGTCGGGCCCGGTCGCTTTGCCTGGCCTCATCTTCTTCAAAGCCGCTTCAATCTCCTCCACGGTGATCATTTGAACGGGGCCGTGGGTTGGAGCCGTTGAAGGGATGGCTGGATGAGGAAATTCTACCGTAGAGATTTCCTCAAAGTAATCGCGCCATCTCTTCAATGCTTTCTTGCGGTCCATAAGAAGATGGCCGTTCTCATCATTGATGCCCAAAAACTTGCCAACGTCGATCATCACTTGAAAAAATTCGTGGCTTACCGTGAGCGCAAGCTTGCAAAGCACTGTTCGTTGAGGAAATTGCACCTACATCTACGCAGCAAACTTAAAGTGTCTGGTACTCTTCCAAACATTGTAGATGTTGATGGAGAATTTGCACTTGTGACAGTAGCAAAGCTGCAGCTTTGGGGTGCAACTTCGTAAGCGTTTTTTGCGACCAAGCAACTGATGTTTCAGTGCTTGAAGAATTCAACTCTAGTGCGGGTGTATCTACAAAGCTGTTTCCTTTAAACAACATACTACTTCTATCCAATGGACGTTTACAAACTCCTTAAAGATCTTAAACAATCCGTCACAGAACCTTGTGATGAAATCCCTCCCAATGTTTTCAAGAAATGTGCTCACGAGTCATGCAGACCCTTTACAGATATCTTTACCATCTCTATGATGCTAGAAGAAGTGCCCGAATATGGAAGCATGCGCTAGTAACAGCCATACCTAAAGCTGCATCTGCGCAGTGATCTAACGAAGTGAGGTACGCCGCATTATCCACAGCGAAAGAAGTCAAGTGATCTAACGAAATGAGGCACGCCGCATTATCCACGGAGAGGGCGGTCGAGGATCTAACCTGAATGGGGTACGCCTCATCATCTACATCTGCGCAGGCAAAATTTGCTATTGAACGTGGGATGTTGCTGCAGCATGGGAAGCTCAGCCCTTTACTGCTTAACACAGCAGCACCTACACGCGTTTCTGGGCGTCCAGATTCAGAAGCCGACTTCGTGCCATTAGCATGAGAAAACCAGTAAAGGGGTAAGAGTAGAAGGGGGACTTAGAGGGTGGAGAACCGACAGCGATCAGGAGGGAACGACCTGGAGGAGGCATCGGGATGGTCGATGGGGGAAAAAGGAAGCAGGCCAGGAGGTGGCACCACGAAGAGTTTAGGCAATATGTAGGGATCATTAGAGAGTTACCAATCAGGAAAGGAGGGACAGTAAGGAGGATCAGCAAGGGGATCCATTGCCATTAAGAGAGACCGGATTTAGAGGTTGTGACACCGATGTCACACAATGGGCGTTTGCTCGCCGTCGTCATGTCGTGAGCGTGAGAGGCCTACTTAGTTGGGGTAGAGTAGTAGGGAGGGAGATGGAAGGAAGAATCTAACTGTAAGAAGGGACCTGAAGGCGGGACCAGGACGGGGAACCAACAAGAAGGGAACCGTAAGGGAATTCATCCGGAGAACAAGGAATCTCCCATATGCATAGCCTCTTCATGCTCGACACAGCGGCGACTGCGCGCGCTCCTGAGCTTCTTGATCCAGAAAACGAGCTCCCTACGTCGCGCAGCAAGCATCCTGATTCTGAATACGTGTCATCGACCATGCCGTAAGCATGGGAGGACCACTAAGGGGGTGGTGAAGAAGGGCGGTAAGGGGTACCTCTATGGTGGACCAGGAGAGCGGCCAGGAAGGAAATGAAGAACCTGGAGGAGGGGCCAGAAAGGAAGCCAGCAAGAAGAGACCAGTAGGTGTCAATAGTGGAAACAAAGAAGTATGCCAGTAGTTGGGACCAGGAAGGTGGGGGACTAAAGAGGGGGAGAGAAGACCTGTAAAGAAGGACCAGCAATTAGATCCAGTAAGAAGAAACGAGAGAGGGGAACCTGGCTTCGGAAGACATGTCAACGACAGTTTGAAACGCTAGCTGTTGAGCGTGAGAACGATTGCGGAGGAACAACCTGAGGGATGGAAGTACTGCACAGCACAAACCAATGACATTACTGGCCGGTCAGGAAAGAATGTCTATGATGAAGGTACCGAAGTGATGAAGGGCTTGATGCCGAATAAGTACGCACCAAGTCCTAGATGCTAGCAAAAACTACTTTCCATAGGTCAGTGATGCTACAAAGTCGCGCGAGGCGCGCAAGTGCGAGACACTCCGTTAGGCGTGTCGGAGCACTTGTCAAGGAAAAATGCTAGATGTCGTTTACATTGATTTATCTAAAGCCTTTGATAAAGATCCTCACTCGCAGTTACTTTTCGCTTTAAGAAGTCTAGGTGTTGATGGACCTCTTTTGATGTGGTTCGCATCTCATTTGAAGGACAGGATTATGACGGTTCGAGTGGGGCACGCGTTTTCCGAAAGACATAGGCCCATGCACACTTCTGCGACAGCGCGGCACGGCCATGATGAAGGATAGGGCCGCGACGGGCGCGGCGCGACATAGCGACACGTGTCGCAGAGGGGGGCATGCATACTTTTGCGGCTATTGCGGCGGCTATCGGCGGCGATGCCGCGCTGAGTGCAGCAGGCTAGAATGGTTCAAATTTCTAATTTTTCCTGGCGGCGCGACATGCACTGGGACGTGCATGTCGCGCCGCCGTTGCCTGTGGGCCTCTACAGAGTCTCGCGGCGGCACCCCGAGAACTCGTCCATATCGCTCCTCTTGCCGCGCCGCGGTGTCGCAGAAGTGTGCATGGGCCTTATCACTGTAAAAGCGGTGCAAGGTGGCGTGCTCTAACCTCTACTTTTCCTCTTGTACATTGCCGGGTTATCTGATTTTATTAAATATAGAATATCAAACTTCAGATGTACGCTGACAATATCAAAGTATACGGTCTGTATGATCAGGGAACACGAACTGAGAGAACTCTAGTTATTAACAGTGCTTTAAAACAACTACGTAGCTGGTCATCTAAGTTGGGATTAACTACTATCAATGCAGATAAATGCTGCACATTGCACATTGTTGACGGGCCTCTCTCAGAATATTGTATCTACGATATACAATACCGCCCGCGTCGCGCGGTCAAAAAGACGGTTTGCGACGGAAAAATCCGTCGCAAACCGTCGCATGCTCATAACTCCTTTAATTTAGAGTTGTTTCAGAAACAGTTGGTACCATTCGATTCGTCTCCTCGAGATCTATAAAACCATGTATAAAGCTTTAACAGGCCACCGCGTTTTCGCCGTGGGTGGCCTAAAAAAATAACTGCAGTAGGCTTTTGCGATTGGAGTACCTTATTTTCCAGGACGTGCAGTGTTTTCGGAGTATCTCAAGCATGGTGTGCGTCGTCAGTGCTCTGTCATGCCTGGAATGTTCCGAGAGTGCGCCGTGCACAATGCATATAGTATCGAACCTATCAACCGAATGGGCGGAAGCATGCGCACTGGGTTTCTATCTTCATTTAACGGAAAATGTAAAGCCTTCAAGACTATCTTGCACCGTTTGGAGAAATTTATATGAAATTCCCGGCCGTCCTACTTAGGATTTGCTCCAGGCAGTCCGACGAGCCCTTTGAGTGTGCCGCACACAATGCATGTAGGATCGAGCCTATCAATCGAGTGGGTTCGACAACTGGTAGAGTGAGCATTTGGGAGTTCTATCATAAATTTCCAGCTGTCCTGCTAAGGAATTGCTCCACCTTGCTTTTGGAGTGCACCGTGAGCAACGCATATAGAATCGAACCTTTCAATCGAGGGGAGCGACATCTTGCAAATTGTACGCGCGGGCATGTTCGGAGCGCAATAACTCTTTCAAGTTCAAATCGTTTCGGCTGCAACTTGTGGGTCTTGTAGGCAGTACGAGGTTCTTGAAGTGTTGTAAAACAGAACGGTGTAGCTTATTAATGGACTAAATTACAGGGCTCCGAAAATGCAGGTGAGGCTTGTGCGACCCAATTTTTTCCGATTTCGGTCCACCACTGCGAGAAGACGCGGCGAGCTAACGGCCTCAAAATGCGTATGCGAATAGAGCACTTAAGGTACTTCACGGTGACGGGCTCAGAACTTCTCAGCTGCCTAAGCTGCCTTAGCCCCATCTGCCGTTTTAGGAGGCGGACTTAGCGGCTGAAGTTTCCTTCACTCTTACCCGCCCATATTTGGGTTTTCGACGCTCCTAATAACACCATTTTGTTCAACACGAAAAGCTCTATCGAATGGTGTCACTCTCAACCATTTTCAAAGTAATCGATGTTTTGACAATTTCCCGTCGAGGACGTGGGCGCCATTGGCCGAGCCGGCGCGGACGATGACGTCATCGAAAACCGATGTTTTCGAAATTGGCCAAATTTCCTCGTTCAAACTTCGTCCAAAATCATCTAGGGGTTATTTGGGGCGCTGATTACGAATCCGACGTTCGTTTTTGAAAATTCCGCCGTCTTCAGCAGGTTACTTCCCGTTTGAGGGTGGTCGTGTCAGGACCACCGATCACCCTCAGTTATCGGTATGGGTGGTCTCCTGCCGTAAGCGTCCGAATGAACTTCGGCATCGTGTTCGGCACCCCGAATAAGTCCCCGCTCCTATACGAAGTTTGAGCAAAATCGGTGATCCTGACCCGACCACTTCCAATTATCCTGAAGAATATCCAAAACCTACCGAAATCGGCGAAACTTTCAAAAACGGACGTCGGGTTCGTAATCAGCGCCCCAAATAACCCCTAGATGGTCTTGGACGAGAAAGTTTGGTCAATTTCGAAAATATCGATTTTCGATGACGTCATCGTCCGCGCAGGCTCGGCCTGGAGCGCCGCCGTCCTCGATGGGAAATTGTCAAGAAATCGATGTTTCCAAAATCGGTCGAAATTGGTACCGTTCGATAGCGTTTTCCATGCCGAACAGAACGGTAAAACTGTGAGTGTCCAACACTCAAACCTGAACGAATAACGGCGCAGGAAAATTCAACACTAAAACTCCGCCGCCCTAAAATGACAGCTGGTGCTAAGGCAGTTTAATCAGCTAAGGAGTTGCGAGCATGCCTTCGTAAAGAATCTTAAGCGTTCTGCTCACCTGTGCATTTGTAGGCCATTAGCTCTCTGCGTCTTCCCGGAGGGGTCGACTGAATTTGGAAAAAATCGTGTCACACAAGCCTCACCTGCATTTTCGCACCCCTGTAACTTTGTGCAATCATAAGCTACATCGCTGTATTTTAGAGCTCTACTAGAACATTTTGCTGCCTACACAACCCACAAGCTGCATCCGGAAAGGTTCACAAATGACAGAGTTCTTGCTCTCAGAACACGCCCGCGCGTGCAATTTAGCACAACAGCGGTCGACGTTCTCCTCGCTCTTACTCTCTCAGAATACAGTTTTCTCTACTCTCAGTAACATAATTCAATTCAGCATGAAAAGCTCTATCGAACGGTGCCAAGCATGACCCATTTTTTGGAAACATCGGTTTTCGATGACGTCATCGTCTGTCTGCAGCGGCCTCGAGCGGCCTCGCCCTCGATGCGAAACTGTCAAAAAATCGATGTTTCCAGAATCGGTCGGGATTGGTACCGTTCGATAGCGCTTTTAATGCTGAACGGAATGGTACCATTGCGAATGCCGAACACTCACATCTGGGCGAGTAAGTGCGCAAGAAACTCTAACCGCTATCTTCCGCCGCTTGAAACTGGCAGCTGAGGCTAAGAGAGTTTAGGGAGCTGAGGAGCTCTGAGCACGTCATAGTGAAGCACCTTAAGCTCTCTGTTTGTCTGCACGTTTCAAGGCCGTTTGCTCGTCGGATCTTCCCGCAGTGGTCCACCGAAATCGGAAAAAAATGCGTCACACAATCCTCACCTGCATTTTCGCACCCCTGTAACGCTGCCCCTTCTCGAGCTACACCGTTCTACTTTAGTTTGCTACTACAACGTTTTACTGCCTACAACACCCACGAGTTGCAGTCGAAACGATTTGAACTCGAAAGAGTTATTGCGCTCCGAACACGCCCACGCGTGCAATCTATATGCGTTGTTCACGACGCACTCTAAAGTCTAGCTGGAGAGCATTAGAGCAATTCCTTAGTGGGGCTGCCAGAAATTTATGACAGAATTCTCCAAACGCTCACTCTACCTGTTGTCGAACTCACTCGATTGATAGGTTCATCTCTACACATATTGCTCACGGTGTACTCATAAGTCTCGCGGGGACAGATTGAAGCAATTCCCGAGTAGAGCGTCTGGAAATTTTTGAAAAATTTTTCTAAACGTCTCGAAATATTCTTGAAGGCTTTACATTTTCTAGTAAGTGAAGATAGAAACCCAGTAGGCATGCTTCCGCCCATTCGGCCCATTCAATTGATAGGTTCGATCCTATATGCATTTTGCACGGCGCACTCTCGGAACATTCCAGACATGACAGAGCACTGACAACGCACGCAATGCTTGAGATACTCCGAAAACACTGCACGTCCTGGAAAATAAGGTGCTCCAATCGTAAAAGCCTGCCGCAGTTATTTTTTTAGGCCACCCACGGCGAAAACACAGCGGCCGGGTAAAGTTTTATACATGGTGTTATAGACCTTGAGGAGGCGAATCGAATGGTACCAACTGTTTGTGAAACAACTCAAAATTAAAGGAGTTATGAGCATGCGACGGTTTGCGACGGATTTTTCCGTCGCAAACCGTCTTTTTGACCGCGCGACGCGGGGGTATTGTATATATATATATATATATATATATATATATATATATATATCCTACTATATATAAAGCAGCAAGCGTGTGTGTGTGCGTGTGTCACACTGTCCGTCCGTCCGTCACACTTGAGTTGGGGCGCGGCAGCCAAACACGTCGGCAACCGTGCATGGCGAGCCGCAGACGTGCCGAACACGTCGGCAACCGTGCATGGCGAGCCGCAGACGTGCCGAACACGTCGGCGGCACAAAACTTCGGCCCTGGGGGTAATCGAGGTCGCAGAACACGAATCTGAAGTCGACCAATCGATATCGATCGATATTATTGATTTTTTGAGGATGGCGTTCAAGTGGCGCGAAACTTCGGCCTTGGGGGTAATCGAGGTCGCTTAACACGAATCTGAAGTCGACCAATCGATATCGATCGATATTATCGATTTTTTGAGGATGGCGTTGAGGAAGATCAGCCGATCCATCTCAATTAACATAATGGTCAGAAGGCCCTAGGAAAGAAAAGGAAACCCGTAGCGGCCATTGCGTCCTATTCTCGGGGTTTGGGGCGAAGCCCCCAACCAGTCGTAGGCGGCCGCTAGGCTGCCGAACGACTGGTATATATATATATATATCGCTTTATTTTATTCTTCGTAACGTGTGCACTGATGATGCAGTTGTTCTTGTCAAATTGTATAAGTCAAGTGTTATCCCTCACTTAGAATACTGCTCCTAAGTTTGGAACTCTACCGCCAAGAGTCTTATCCTAAAGCTCGAAAAGATTCAAAAACACTCACCAGACTCGTCTGCATAAAGGTGTGTTTTTAGGAAATCTACCCAGCTACGGCGAGTGTCTACAAATGTTAGATTTAAAAACCTTGTTTTAAATCTGTTTTAAATCTAAAATCTTTATAGAAGAGTTGTTTCTGATCTAGTGTTTTGTTTCGAAGTACTTCAAGGAGATATCGAACTTTGTGGAGTGAATATTGGATTTTTAGACCTTATGGGGTAAGGACAGGTGGCTTCAACCTTCACTACCCCTCAATTCAAAAGAAAAGTTAACCCAATTGTTCAATTTCGTATTTCATCGAGAAACAAGATGGTTTAGACACCTTTCTGCTAATGTTTTGAATTCGAAAAACAACAGAATGTTTAAAGATCGGCTGAATTTATTTATTTATTTATTTATTTATTTGACGTTATATATATATCATACTTTATAATAATCCGCTAAGCGATGAGTCACATATCGATCGATGCGATTAGTCATAAAATAGGGGAAATTACGGAGAAGCTACGGGGCACAAATTGAAGCAAGAAAATAGCGGAAAATACCAAGACGCCTTCTACGTGCCCAGCGACTCGGTAGACTTGCCAAACACGTCGGTAACCGTGCCAGGCGATGCAGTAGACGTGCCGAACACGTCGCCAACTTCAGCCCTGGGGGTAATCGAGGTCGCTGAACATGATTATGAAGTTCGTTCTTGAAGTGTAGATCACCACCGATCGATATCGATCAAATTATCGATTTTTTATGGATGTCGTCCAAGCGGTCCGAAACTTCAGCCCTGGGGGTAATCGAAGTCGCTGAACATGATTATGAAGTTCGTTTTTGAGGTGTGGATTGCCATCAACCGATATTGAACAAATTACAGAAGGCGTGCCGAACACGTCACCCACGTGCCTGGGGATTCAGAAGGCGTGCCGAAGACGTTGTCCGACGTCCCTGGGGGTTCAGAAGACGTGACGAACATGTCGTCCGCTAAGGATGATCATTGAGGGGACCAGTAGTAATGGGGGACAAGTTCTACTAAGGGGGAGTAATGAGTGACCACCAAATCGCCCTATGTATAAAAGAGGAAGGGGGGTGGTGGCACCAATATAACGAGGTCTCGAAAGGCGTCTCTATTGTTTTTGGCTATATGCCAATACCAAGGAACACCCATATGACGAGGTTTCGCAAGACGCGTCTGTGGGTCATACCTCATTGTTCATTCCCAGCTCTGCTGTGTGCCGCATTTGCATTATTTTGCCTCATCATACTATCATACTATATAATAATCTGCTAAGTGATGAGTCACACTATCGATCGACGATGAGTCATAAAATAGGGGAAATTACGGGGCACAATTAAGGCAAGAAATTAGGAAAATACCCATACGGCTTCTACGCGCCTGACGACTCAGTAGACGAGCAGAACATGTCGACGACCGTGCATGGTGAGCCGTAGACGTGCCGAAGACGTCGGCAACCGTGCCTGGGCATTTAGATGATCATCGACGGAAGCCTTCACAGCAGGGGAGCCAATCGATATCGATCGATATTATCGATTTTTGCGGATGTCGTTAAGCTGCACGAAACTTCAGCGCTGGGGCTAATCGAGGTCGCTGAACACGAATCGGCAGTCGACCAATAGATATCGATCAATATTGTCGGTTTTCTGTGGGTGTCGTTCAAAACGAAACATGAAGCTTCAGCCCTGGGGATAATCGAGGTCCTGACCGGTGGTTTTCTCCCAGATTTAACCGATCAGGGTGGAGAGGGGTGGGGGTGGGAGACACGCCGGTGGTTTTTTTTCCAGAATTAACCGATCGGGGTGGGGAGGGGGTGAGAGACACGCGGGAATTATGGCCGAAGGAGTGCTCCACATCAGGTGGAATGTTTCAATGTGGAGGCCAGTATCGGTCGATATTATCGATCGCCTGACCGGTGGTTTTCCCCAGATTTAACCGATCGAGGTGGGGGGGGGGGGGTGATAGACACGCGGGTACTATGGCCGAAGGAGTGCTCCACAACAATCTGAGGACGAAAGCACTGACTAACGCAAATAAATTACGTTTCTGAACTGTCTGAAGATATTGCCGACGTTGAAGAGATGTTGAGGATGGAGGTAGAGAGAGCTGGACGGCTTCATATCGAAGAACTACTCACCTGATCTTAAAGAAGGTATACCAAGGTTCGAAATTATTACGGTTTTCAAATACCTCTTTTTACTGCTAAGGTGCCGAGAAGACTGCACAAGCAGAGCAGCTGCTTGAAGTGAGTGATCTTGGCTTAGTGTATATATATATATATATATATATACCAGATGTAGGGTATATATATATATATATATATATATATATATATATACCAGATGTTCAGCGACTTAGGTGCCGTCAAACGTCTGGTTCTGAAGTACTTGTTCTAAATACGGCAAGGAACAGATAGTCATAATACGAGGTGATTGATCTACGGAAACACAAATGAAATCAAATGGCATTGGTAGATCGCTGGATACCTTTTAACTTGATTTGATTTGACGGCACCTAAGCCGCTGAACGTCTGGTTGGGTGTATCCCACTATATATAAAAGAGTGAGCAGTTGTGTCTGTCCTTCCGTCTGTCAGTGCTTCTGTCCGCCCATCTGTCCGTCCATCTGTCCATCTGGCCTTTCGTAAACGTCGAGTAGTAGTCATCCCGGTTCAGGTGAGGTGTCACCTACGTCGTGTTAAGAGAGGTGAGAAGATGTGTCGCCGATGTCACGCAAACGGCGTCCGAGTTCCGAGCATGTGTCATCGACGTTGTGAAAGGGAGCGTCCGAGTTGAGAAGGGGTGTCACCCACGTCGTTCAACAGACGTCTGGGTTCAGAAGATATGTCACCAATGCCGCGCAAAGGACGTCTGGGTTGAGAAGAGGTGTCACCGACGTCGCTGCAGGGGTTCCGGATTCACACAACGTGTCAACGATGTCGCGCAAAAGCACGTACGGCTTGCGAAGGCATGTCACCGACGTCGTTCACCAGGTGTCTGGGTTCAGAAGAGTTGTCACCGATGTCGCGAAAGGCCTTCCAGATTCAGACGACGTGTTACCAGTGAAGATGGGACCAGTAATGGGGGAACGATGAAGGATGGGGAAGGTCCAGTGAAGGGTGACCGATAGAAGGTTGACCAGTGAAACGGGACCAGGATAAGGGAGACCGGTGAGGAAGGGATCAGCAGTGGGCACCGGTGAAGGATGAGGGGTCCAGTGAAGGGGACCTGTAAAGGGTTGACCAATAAAGGGGAGGGGAAAGCAGTGAAGGTGGGACCAGTAATGCGGAGCGGTGAAGGGGGAGATCCAGTGAAGTGAGACCAATAAATTGGGTACCAGTGAATTACCAGTCAAGAGGAGAGCCAATAAAAGGAAGAGCATTTAAGGGAGTTCAGTAAAGGGTCCAGTGATAGAACCATTGAAGGGGACCAGTAAAGGAGATAGTTAAGCGGATCAGTGAAAGCGACCAATGAAGAGACCAGTATTTTCTCTCAGTGTCGTCCAACGTGGCGTCAGAAGACGTGCTACAGACGTCGTGCCACGTGTGTCGGGTGCAAAAGACGTGTCGCAGACGTCGTGACATATGCGTCCGTACTCGGCAAATGTGTCACAGACGTTATATAATGTGCATCCGGATCCAGAAGACGTGCCACAGAAAAGACTTTGCACAGCATCCTTGAGATTTTCGGATGACTTTTTAAAGGCTCGTGCAACAACGAGTGTGTGCGTACTTGATTCTCACTTCCGTTTTCTGCCGGCACATGGGTAAGAGGGTATTGGTGGAGTGGGTGGGTGGGGGGTAGGGAGAATGAGTAAAGGAATTAGAGTAATGTTATTCCTTCGGACTCTGAACCGTATCGAGCAATCTACCAATACCAATTGATTTCATTTGTGTTTTCGCAGAATAAGCACTTCGGATTAAGGCTCTCTATCTGTTCCTCGCCATGTGTAGAACGAGTCTTTAAGAGAATGAATCGCGTACATGCGATAGAGAGTGGCTAGGCTCCATAGGAGCAGTTTTGAAGATTCTATCTTACCGTATCCCGCTATACTATTCTATATTGCAAAACCAGTTTTTACTCTAATGAATGAGAGAAGGCCTAAAGAGGACAAGAAGACGGTCGTGGTGTTTTGTTCTCCAGGTTTGGGGGCGGAGCACCCAACCAGACGTTTGAAGGCACCTAGGCCGATGAACGTCTGGTATATATATATATATATATATATATATATATATATATATATATATATAGACATATATATATAGACATATTACTGGAAGATTTCTAATACTATTGATAACAAGTGGTCTCGTCAGATTATGGACTGGTGTCCGTCGTTCAAACGAACAGTAGGACGACTAAAATCTAAATGGCGAGATGTATTCCAAGAAGTCTTTGGAACATGCAATTGGAAGGAAGAAGCAATAACGAAAACGAAACGCGAATGGGTCCATCTAATGAGATGCCGCATATTGTAAAACATTGATAGTCATATATATCTACCACTATATAACTAAGTTAGCCTTCACCGGCAACTGCGCGCGTCTCTGGGCGTCCTGATTCCAAGTACGTGTCACCGACGTATGACCTGAGCATGGGAGAACCACTAAGGGGGTGGTGGAGAAGGGCAATAAGAAGGAGGACCTCTAGTGTGGACCAGGAGAGCGAGCAGGAGGGAAAGGAGCAACCTGGAGGAGGGATCCTGGACGGGGAGAACAGCGAGGAGAGACCAGTAGGGGGTCAATAGAGGAAACAAAGAAGTGGGACCAGGAAGGTGGGGGAGGAAAGGAGGAGACAAGAGCAGTAAAGGCGAACCAGCAATTAGATCCAGTAAAAAGAAACGAGTGTGTCCGTATTCGGAAGGCGTGTCAACGATATTCCATAGCCCAAGCTGTTGAGCATGAGAACGGTTGCGGAGGAGCAACCTTAAGGCGTAAGTACTGCGCAGAACAAACCAGTTTCTGGATGGTCCGGAGGGAATGTCTATAATGAACGCGTGCAAGTGATGAACGGCTTGATACCAATAAAGTACGCAGCAGATGCTAGCGAATTTTAGGTTTTACAAAAACTGCTCTTCGTATTTCAGTGATGTTGCAAAAATAGATGGCGCATTTGCAAAAAAAGCACTTGTAACGCCTCAATGCAGCCAAAATTGAAATGCTTTAACTGCAATACCGATAGAAAAAGCAAACTCGAATGCGCAACACTCTTCACGAACGGTTTATTGCTATAACAATGCCGAGATGAAGCAAAACAGCAAAAGTAACTTCGTAATCAGTTCGACTGCTCACACAATCGAAGAGCTTCAAGACATAACAGCTTTAGGGCCTCCGCACTTTTGCGGCAGCCGCGTACGCGGCAGGGCCAGAACAGCCGCGTAGGCGACTTCCATTGCCACGTGCTAGAGAAGGGTGGAGTTCACGCGGCACTCCTCCCGCTCGGCCGCGCGGCGCTGGCAGAGCCATGCGGCAACAATGCCTTGTGCATTGCTGCCGCTGTCGCGTAGGCGGAACCGCGTCGGCCGCCTAGGCGGCACATTAGCGGCTGCCCGGGCTGAGGTACTTTTGCCTCGCGCGGCGATTCTGCGTCTCTGCCCCATGTTTAAAGATAGGGCTGCCGCGTTGCCGCAAAAGTGTGCGGATGCCTTTAGCGGCGGAGCGGCGACGGCAATAATGATTCACATCATTATCGTCGCTGCCACTCCGGCGGCGTCGCGGCCGCACGCTCGCCGCCGACGGCGAGCTCTGTGTCCCTGCCCTATGGTTAAGGATAGGGCAGCACAGCAGCGGCGTTGCTGCAGAAGTGTGCTGGGGCCTTTAGGCCGCATGCACACTTTGCAGCGGCAGCCGTGATTAAGCATAGGGGCATCGATTTGGCGGGAATCGACGCCTCTATGCTCGATCACGGCCGCCGCGGCGCAAATAGGGTCGGGGGGGGGGGGGTCACCTCCTAAAAAGTGTCCCAACACAAAAACAAAGCGACAAAACATACTGATAGTAAAGAATAGGTAGAAACAATGATAAAGCTCTGTTATGTGCTCTCCTCCGCGTCAGCGGCACAGATTTGGGCAGGGGAAGTGACTCCAGGGTGTGGCACGAGTGACGCGCCCGTGTTAAAATTGCCTACATCCAGGAGTTTCCTCCCTTGCCCAATTCGGAAGCACATAAAACACGCATATGTAATCGAAACAAGGAGATAAGACTGTATTTACATTCGCTGTATGTGGCTACCCGCCGCGGCAGGCCATGTTGACCCCCCCCCCCGACTCTATTTGCGCCGCCGCCGCTACCGAGTGTGCATGCGGCTTTAAAGGAGAGGCATACACCTGCTTTTATCTTCAAAAAACACTGGAGACGGCCTAGAGGCTAGAACAGTGTTTGCTTTAAGAGACAGGCAAACGTTGGCACTTAAGGCTCTCGCACACTTCTGCGGCAACGCCGCGGCCCTATCCTTGACCACAGGGCAGGGACCCAGAGTTCGCCTCGGCGACGTCCCTGTCCTATCCTTAAAGGCCCCCGCAGACTTCTGCGGCCAGCGGTGGGCAGCGGACGGCGAAATCGATGAGTCACGCCGGCCAGCGGCGCCGCTCAGCGGCGACGGCGAGATACTGTAGTCTTTCTAGTCGGGACCAAGCCGCGAAAGGGCAGAGCGCAGACAGACTCTCCCGGCGCCGCTGGAGTGGCGCCGTCTCGTATAATTCAAATCATATCATCATAGGGCAAGGGCAACGCCGCAGAAGTCTGGAGGGGCCTTAACCATAGCTGGCGGCGAGCGGTAACGCCGCAGAAGTGTGCAGGGGCCTTTGCTCAGCCATATGTTCTCCCACATACCCAAGGGCGGCTTCTAAATCGAAAGGGACATCGAGATGGAAGAGATAACGCATGTGGCTGCCACGAAATGAGGACTGGTCCTTTTATAGCCATCAGCTAAATCGAATCAGCCGCATCATGTCACCTCCCGGCTTCACCCAGCAGTCCCTGCTCTAATGAATGCTGTTTATATAGTATTAAGTGCCAAGATGCCAAATGCGTCCATCCTCCACATTCGCGCCACACACAGCGTACATATAAAAAGACAGCACCCCAATCAAGGTCAAGGGTGGGGTTCGATTTTTGCCGAAATTCCCCCCCCCCCTTCCGCAGCGGATTTGGTATGATCCCACTCCCTCTTTCTACCATTGTTTCATTTCTTATATGTCTTGATTCTTCCGACGTTTTATGCGATTTTTGACCCCTTAATAGGTTCTTCTGCTGTGGCTTCGACATTGTAGAGATTCGCGCAGGTGAAGAAGACTCACTGAAGAAGACAGTCACGACAGTTGTGTTATGAGAATAAAATTCTTTAGGTTTCTTAAAAACCTTTTAACACTGATCGTTCTGTGAATATTTGAAGACAAAGGTTTTCTGAGCGCGGATTATGAATTAACCGCGAAGGCTCAATTTCTACTTTTTCAGGATGTCATGGACACGACACAGCTTTCTACGTGAATGGGCGACATCTGCGTCTGAAATTGCGCAATACAAACTGCATACAATTTCGATCGTTAATTTCTGACGACGACTTAAGTGCCTTCCCTAGAAAAATTTTCGAGGCGCTCCTCGAATGGATGACGGGGCGCAATCGAATGATGGACTTCTCGCAGAAATAATTTCCTCTCATCTGAAGGAACATCATCAAAAAATGAAAGTGTACCCTGCAAAAATTTAAGCCTTGTTCATCATACACCGAAAAACAAACCATTCTGCTGCGTGTTCATGTTTGTTATGATTAGGAGGTACCGTATTCAAATTTCTCGTTTTTCATGTAAATAAAATCATTTTCTATCGGAAGTAGACCACCTATACGGATTCTGCGAAAAAAATCTGCGTAAAGTTTCAAGTCTTGAACAATACACTCTGAAAAATAACAAATTTCTGATTCGAACGGGTTGAATCGACCTCTAGTCGATCATTTTTCAATGTCACCTAAGCGACAAAATTGGATTTTCTCAAAAGTGTCATAATTCGGTCCGTTTTACGCGTTTTAAATCACCAATAGCTTTTTGAAAATAGAGGAAAAAATTCTTACGGATGCTTTCTTTCAGAAACTTCAGAGTTCTTGAAGAGGCCCATTCGTATTACATAATTAGTCGTATCAACGGAGATTATACTACTTCTATGGGCTATAGTGCGGCCGGAAGAGGCGCTAGCTAGTGGCGATTGAACACAGGCAAGGGTATAGAACGCTAAAGAAGGGACCAAATGAATACCGAGGGACAATGTGTCGTAATTGAAAAAAAAAATCGGAAAACGCATTTAAACTAATGGTGGAAACCTAGGAACAAAATTAAAGGGAAAACGGTTCTGATTCTGTTATAGGAAAGCATAGAGGCCTACGCACACTTCTGCAGCAGCGCCGCTCGCCGCTATGGTTAAGGATAGGGCAGGCACGCCGCCGGTGGCGAGCTCTGCATCCCCGCCCTACGGTTAAGGATAGGGCAGCGACAACGCCGCAGAAGTGTGTGGGCCCTTAAGAAAAAGTGAAAATAGTAAAAAAGAAGAGAAATGAAGAGAACGAAACGGGGCGAAGTAAAGCAGAAAGACTGCAAGGAGACCTAATGAGAGTAGAATTCTAGATTTTAAGGATTCGCAGGCTCTTAAAATGTATTGTAGAAATCTATCCTATGCTTCTTCTTCACCTCTAATCTGCCCCACACGCATGGTATTGCCGCGCCTGTCGGCGGATGTTGTCGCGCTGGCGGCGAGTCGGGAGACATAGCTACAGACTATACCTTTGTCCTTGGGAAGGAATTTCGAATTTCAAATGATCGAATAATATTCGATTTTCAAAATTTCGAATTTCGAATGATCGAATAATCTTCGATTTTCAAAATTTCTAATTTCGAATGATCGAATATTATTCGATTCTCAAAATTTCGAATTTCGAATAGTCGAATTTCGAATTGTCGAATATTCGAATAATCAAATGAACATCTTACTTATTGTGGTCACCCAATGATTGACATATACTTATTTTTTATTACCCACTGTAAACTGCGTTCGACAGAGCAGCATAGACGAAAGCTTCAGATTGTCATTACTCTTGTACCAGTTGGTTAATTGCGAAAAGGATCGGAGGACCGAACCGAGGCTGTGGAAGTCGGTGTCCAGGCTCAGATGCCGTTGTTCAAGCGCCGCGAAGGCTGCTCCATCCATTTCCTTCACGAGACCAAAAGACGGTGACAAAACTATAATGAAGCACCCTTGCTTCCCTAAGAATTCGTGCCCCGAGAAGAGAGAAACACCTTGAATAGGCAGAGATAGATTGTTATAGATCTTGCTCCATGGCTTACTGCCTTTCCTTAGGTTATACCGAAGCTTCTAGGTGGTAAAAGAATGGTTAGCACGGACGAAGAAGTAACACAAAGGCGACCTGGTGCGGAAAAGGCACACTGGAGGCTCATGAATGGTTCAGTCTGTGTTCTGGCTCCGTTGAAGAGCTTCGCTTCACTTGTAAGCAAACGGACCCGAAGCCCATGGTTGTAACCTAATCTGATAAGACACTACGACTTGGGTAATGTTATTGCGAAAATGTGGATGACTCGCTTTCATAGGAAACGGAGTATTACTGGCTCTTGTACTCCATAGCGCTTGCTTGCTCTTACTCTGCTTGCTCTTACCGTCTTCTTTAACGTCTTTGCTGGCAGAAAGCAAGAGCTTCCCAGGCTCCAGAAAGTGCTACCTCCCTACCAAGGCTCCTTCCGGCTTTAATCGTTCTGTAGTTGTACTCGGGGTAGAAATACAAAACGGAGATCCTCCCGTAGTATACCGAAGACAAAAGCGTCTTGTATGCCCGCGATGCCTCTGCTGCAAGCGGGTCGCAGCGCAGTGGATAGAGACGTTGCTTCATGCGAGGGAGATCGAGGGTACCAATCAGGGGTGTGCGCTGACTTGTCTCCGGTAAATTTTTTACCGCAAATTTTTAACGCGGAAATTCGCAGGTAAATTCCGGTCAATTCTGTAAATCCGGTTTAATTTAATATTCCCTTAAAAGCAACTGATTTTAAGCGGCGGTAATGTAAAAAAAGCGTAACGCTTCTCACCGAAACATCATCACGTTTAGAAAAACCATATCATCTTCAATACATTAGTTTAAGCCTGGAGCGGCTGATATAGAGGCTATAAGTTGTTACAGGATGTTTTGTTAGATCAAAACTCTTGCGCCGGGCGGGACTCGAACCCGCATCTTCTGCTTTCCGGGCAGCGATGTTCGCCTTACACCACCGGCGCTCTTTGACCGCACGTAACAACCTCGTATCACGGGTGGGTGCTGACGGACCTGGAGGATATCGCGGATGTTACGTGCCGTCAAACAGCGCCGGTGGTGTAAGGCGAACATCGCTGCCCGGAAAGCAGAAGGGTTCGAGTCCCGCCTGGCGCAAGAGTTTTGATCGTAACAAAACATCCTGTAGCAACTCATATCATCTTCATTTATCATGCATACGTCATCCTAAAGCAAATAAAGCAAGCGGAAGCCTAACAATGCACAGGTGTAATGATCTATATTGCGAGTTCTTTTAAAACTCTAAAATAGCTTAATTAAACTCAAAAACATTTCTGGAACATCCGACATTTAATCGAATATTGCTATATTTCTTTTTTGGATTAACAGTTTAACTGGTTTGAAATTATCACAATTATCATCATTTCGTTCGATGAAACGATGATAATTACACCTTACACTACCACTTTTTTGAACTATTAAGCTGTGCTTTGGAGCAAAGCCAGGCATTTCAGAAAAAAGAACGAAATGTGACATGATAGCGAATTTCTTTCTCTTCTTATATGGGAAAACAGCTTAAGGCCGGAGGCATACTTCCATCGCCGCGGTGGCATCGCGGCGATAGAAGTATGCCCCGCCCTTAAGCTAGCGTTAGTCCTAGACGGATCGCTGTCGCGCTTCCTTGCAGAGCGATGGGTGTTGCGTCGAGCGCAGAGAGATTCAAATCCTTTCGCGTCGCTCTGCAAAATTCGTCGCCGGGATTCCATCGCGGCGACGGGAAGTATGCACGAGGCCTAAGAGTCCACCAGATCAGGAAGACTAGCGGAGTACATTCCGATGCCTTACATCTTGGACTAAATTACGGGAAAAAGACATGAGCATATCTTCTTCTTATTCCTCTGGCGATCGTCTTTTCTGAGAGCTCCAATATCTCTAGTCCAAACTGTTTCATGTCGTGTGGGGAATGTCAGCGCGAGGTACTATTCCAGTGGAGCGCGCTTTCACACTGGAGCGCACCATCTCCGCCTCCTGATGTGGGCATGGATGTTCTAATGAGGTTGAGACCACGGACGCTAATAGCAAGTTATCAGAGAAGACAGAAGCAATCACTTCTAGACTGAGATCGGTAGTGTGTTTCCTTCTCCACTCGATAGATAGGAACATAATTTTGTTTGAAAAAAGTCGTTAAATTTTCCGGTAAATTTGGGAATTTACCGAAAATCTTCGTTAAAAGAATTGATTGCGAAAATGCCGGTAAATCCGTTAAACCGCGGTAAACGCACACCCCTGGTACCAATTCTCCTGCGCTGCTGCACTTTTGCATTTCAAGCCATTGTTGAGATTTGATGGATTCTGATGTTTATACCATTTCAGAGGTTTTCTACTAATTTTTCCAGCTGCATGCAGTGGTATTCAACATAATGATGTATAAACGTTCAACATCAGTGATATACAGGCACAACGTGCATGAAGAAGAAGCACTGGTCACAATACGGACGGCGTATAAAGGCTACAGGCTCCTCACAGTTTGTTTCCCTAGATGGACCGATGACCTCGGGAAAAACCATCCTGCTCGGATTTTCAAAGAAGACCAGAACGTGACGTCGCAAGTGGTTCAAATGAAGAAACGAGGTCTGTGGATCCCGCAAATTAAGCTAAACGGCATCAATACACTCTTTCCTTCATCTTTGCCTGTCAACTGGAAATCAGAGGCCTGTTGAAGGTTTCCTAAAACCTAACACCAACAATGTCCGCCGATGCTGGAGTGGTGATTCACCTGCTTACGCTGGAGTGTGTCCCAGTTTTAGACAAGGAATCTTCGAGGGAAGAAATTAAGCTGGCCGAACGGATGGCCAGCATACTCAAGGACTTCGAAGCACGTCAACTTGAAGTTGACGAAGACGAACAGCTGGAAGTGGTGGAAGAAGGAGAGGAAGATTGAGATCCGCAAGGTGAACTGATGGACGTGGAGAGGCAAGCAAGCAGTGGGCACATGATAACGTTTTCGAGTGGAATGATTTCACTCCCACGTCATTGTGCACGACCCTGCTTTTGACCTGCAAAAACGGGACAACATCCTTAAGGTAGATGTCGAAGCGGCGAGTAGCTGAAGGAGAACGGATTTGTTATAATGACATTGAAGGTGATGTCGCTGGTATACCTATGAGGAACCTGTAGCTTTTATACGCTGCCCGATTGTGACCAGTGCTTCTGTTTCATGCACTTTGGGCCTGTGCATCACTGGTGTTGAACGATTCAAATCAGTTTCTTGAAGCCTCAATTGGCTGGTACCGAGGATGGAAGCCGTTACAACGGTGTTTTGTTGCGATCAAAACTTCTAGCGCCAGGCGGGATTCGAACCCGCACCTCCCTCTGACCGGACGGGAATCCTCTACGCCATTACACCACCGGCGCTGTTGGTCGAACGCAACATCCGCTATCAGCGGCCGGCTCATCTCGATCAAACAGCGCCGGTGGTGTAATGGCGTAGAGCATTCCCGTCCGGTCAGAGGGAGGTGCGGGTTCGAATCCCGCCTGGCGCTAGAAGTTTTGATCGCAACAAAACATCGTTATAATGGCTTACTGGTGTTGAACGTTTATACATCGTTGAGTAGCTTTCTCATTGCCTTGTGGTTAAAAAACCGGTCAGTAATAAACAAGTGGCAAGAAGTTTCTTCTCGGCGTACAACTGGAAAATTAGGCAAAAACATCTGAAAATGGTATAGATTTCAGAATCGTTCAACTCTCAACCAAACATATGAAATGCAAAAACGCAGCAGAGCAGGAGAATCGAACCCCCGACCTCCCACCCATGAAACAACGTCTCTATCCACTGCGCTCCGAGCCACTTGCCGGGCGTACAATACCCATGAATTCTATTGTAACAGACTCCCTACTCCTTGTGTTTAACGACTTGTCAAAAATAAACCCATTTTTACACTAATTGAGGGATGAGGATTCTCCCTGTATGACTCGCTCTCCCCTTTCAGACATACGCTCCAGGCCCTTCCCTTGTCAGATTGCATAGACACAATTCGGCCACTTTGAATGACGCGCGAAACAAAACACCGTTCTTATCAAAAGGTCACAGTTCCCTGGTTTTCGAAGAGGAGTGCCATTAACTTGTTAAGAGATTGATAAAGAATATTCGAAATCCGATTATTCGAAATTCGAAGCCTTCGAATATTCGAATTAACGAATAATTCGAATATTGGACTTTCTCGAATAATCGAATAAACGAATAATTCGAATATTGAACCTTCTCGAATATTCGAATAAACGAATAATTCGAATATTGGACTTTCTCGAATATTCGAATAAACGAATAATTCGAATATTGGACTTTCTTCGAATAGTCGAATATTCGAATATTCGAAATTCGAATTTATTCGAAATTCGAAAGGGACAAAGGTATACTACAGACTTGCCGCGTTGCGGCATAGGTCGCCGCAACGACCGAGCGATGACATTCGTAGGTTCAGTCCCTCTACCCTCCTTGGCTACACTGCCACATGTCCAGGCACGCATTAGCTATAGTACTTGGGGGTAGCGGACGTCAACGAGTAGATGGTCAGAGGAATAGACTTGCAGCGTGTCTCAGTTGCTGACCACCTTATAAAACTGTGACAACAAAAAGCGCACCGATTCTGGACCGCGCTGCCTCATCGACGGACGCTAGCCGACACGCGCGAATGAAGATTCACCTCCCACCAGAACGAGCCATGCGGAAACACTGCTTCTTTGAAAAAACTTTTCGCAAAGAACTGGTATTCTAGACAAGGTGGAACCGCTCTGATTCGTGAACAGCTATCTGTAAGCTTCTAGAGATGTTTTCGAAGTCCGTTTTGAACAGAACGAAGCCATCCGCAGCAGTTAGGAGATCCACAACCTTATTGATCCATCACTCCTACAATTCAACTCGAGTAACTACTATACAGGTATTTCCAACAACCTCGGCATTAGTGGAACTAAGCAAAAAATGTGTGAAGCAGATGTGACAGATGTGTTGCTCACACACTGCACCTCATATATATGCAGCCTTTCTACAACCAGCAACCCCAAATTCAGCGAGATGAATGAACACCACCTTTGCAGGTGAAAAGGACATAGTGAGCGAAAAAGGCGGCAGATCAACGGCATTTTGGGCTTCCACATCATACATTCTACTGACCTTTTTGCTTCACACATTTTTTGCTTTGTTTCCCGGATGCCAAGGTTGTTAGAAACACCTGTAGTTGTTCAATATATGATTTGAACACTTTTGTGCAAAATAGTAATGCAATGCAAAGTAAAAATGTCACCATAGAAGTTTTTTGCCTTCAAGCATTTTCACAAACGTAGCTATGGTAGCTTTCTCGGCTATTTAATCAAACACATGTCGTAATTCAGAATAAGAGTTCATTTCGAAGAAAATTATGACTTGCAAAAAACCGGCGGCAATGGAAATCGAACCAACAGCGTCGCACCTGACGAGCAGGAGCACTACCCTGCGCCACCGTCGCAGCTGGCGGACTACGAAGCCCCAATGACTAACCACTCTCGCGCCAGCCTGTGGTGAGGCCACCTGATTTCAGCGGGCCATCACTCGCTCAGGAATTTCGTTTTGCAATTTTGACACCCATATTCGTGTTCATCATTACGAGCTCTTTCTAACGATCAGTCACAAGTTGAAGTTCCATGGGAGGTCGAAACCCTTCCCTAGTAAGCATAGCGGCGATATCCTTCCGCCACAGAGTTGCTGCGCGAACATAATCTGTTTGTCCGCCCCAGTTTGGTGGTTTTCGTGACGGTTTCGCCACTCTGATGTTAAACTCGTTCGATGCGGGCTAGTGATCGGTGATCTTGAAAAAACGAAATTCTAGTTCTTGAGCAACTTTCCAACACACTGTACGGGATGACATATGTAGAACGCCTTCCCAAGGGAAGGTCGCTGGATTAGCATCCGGACTGACAGTAGTGACCACATATCTTGATACCGCGTCCGTAAATGGTCTACACAAAACTTTCTAACTATTGGTGCACTAAACATTGCGCATCATCTCCTATCAACAAGTGGGATCTGAATTCTCTTTAACCTGTTAAACTCGTCAAATATTTTGCACAGAGAAATTTCGATGGCTCGCTTAATTGTAACTTGTCGAAATGTGAACGCTACGAATTTCCTTTAGATTTTAATTTCCACCAAGAAATTCGTTGTGAAGCTGAACCTCAACACTTGACTGTGAGAAATGGCCGGCAAGTAGAACGCAACGACGAAAGATCTGTCTGTATTTCGTCTCGGCGCTTCTGAAAATAATGGTTCAAAATTTGTTTTGAAGGGCAGGAAAGCAGCAATTTTTTAGTGCCAAAAGAAAAGTTTGTGCAATGCCCTTGTCCAAGACGTCGCCCTTGTCCAAGACGTCGCTGTTTTTATTCTATTGACAGCAAAATATTTGCTTGTATGAAGCTTCACATCTGTAAAGGATGCAACAATTACAATTGTAAAAAACGCACTTTTTACTCCTCACTTGCTCCGAATGAGTTTAGTAATTTTATAAGATTTTACCCTTTGAGAAAAAAATATGAATTAAACGCTGCTATAAAGCGCAACTAGGCAGCAATCATTTAGTGCATTAAAAGGCAAAATCGCGCCACGCTAAAAGCTCATCGCGATTTTTATTTGATTGATAGTGAAAGTGAAGCTTATATGAAACATCCAACAAGGGAGGTCAATGAGCGTCCCGCGGCAATTTTAAAAGTGACCTATTAAGGTTGTAGAGGACTGCAAGGGAAGCACCGTAGTGGTTTTCAAATTTCCTGCGGACATCTGAGTAGGTCAGAAATTGCAAAAAACCGTATCAATTCAGTGCGGGCCGATAAAGCAAAACTGAGGTCTGGAAGTGCCATGTCGTTGTTAGAATCTAACCTGCAAAAGATTTGGGGCTGGAACGGTAGCAGAACTACAGCGATCTCGCAATTTCCTTGTTAGCGGTACAGTTACCGAAGTGGAAAATTGAGGTGCGCCGCTCACAAGCATGCACGCAGCGACTGCATGACTGATTCGGTACGGGGTGGACTTGCGGGAAAGAGTCAGGGGTTCGGATCCGTGGGTCGGGATTCTGCATTGCTACGCTTGCTCGTTCCACTTTTGTCGATGTAAAGTGTAACTTGGCCACGGTAGTGTACCATACTGATATTATAACCTTATTTTACCTGGATGATGCGATATAAACACAAAAATAAACGCGCAAAGCAACAGCGTTCCTAATACATTCGATTGGCTGTTGAGAAGAACAGGTGATTTTCGTTTGCGTACAAAATAGGAAGTATTCTATGTCTTGACCGTCTTCGTTAGGCGTTGACGGTGGGTTTGTCAGCATTACTGTACTTCACGACTCCAAGGATCGAGGAGAATTTGGAAAAATTGGATAAAAAAGTTTTTTAATTTTTATTTATTTATTTCCTTATTATTTTAATTTTGTTTTTATTTATTATACTTTATTATTATTTATTTGTTATTTATATTTATATTTTTAATTAATTAATTGGTTAATGTTTTCATGTTTGATTTCGACCCCCATTCGAAATATGGAGAGAATGCATAACAGTATCGATCTGTGTTTTTCATCCTCAATCAACTATACTGCTAGTGATCTCACGGCCTTCACATACAGCAACCTCGTCACTGCTACAAAAAGATGTAATACACCCACATCGTCGTCATCCTGGGTGGCGATGTCCGTTCCTCCACGTGGTGCCACTGGAAACTGCTTGCTTTTGCAAGCCGAGCCAATCACGGACAATCGAATGCAGGCGACAAGCCCCAGTGACAGGCCGGCCTACGAACATCCTGGGTTACATCATCTGGTCGATGACGTTTCAGAGTTCTCGAGATAGTGCTACGGCGTCCGCGGGAACCGACGCGCACTCGCAAAGCCCGGCGAGTGTGAGAAGTATGCGAGGGTCCCTGATGCGAGGACGGCATGGGGGCAACTGAGCTAGTCCGAAAGTCCCGTAACGTAGGCAAGACCCGCGGTGCAACGTTGAGAGTGGGTACATTGACGGGCCGCTCGTGCGACTTGGTAGAAGTACTGGAGCGAAGAAAGATAGATTTCTGTGCGGTGCAGGAGACGAGGTGGTCCTGCAGCAAGTCAAGGGACATAGGACGTCGCTTCAAGGCCGTTCTATGTGCAAGTCCCAGGACCACCAGTGGTGTCGGTATGATCGTCCCCGAGCGTTTCCGTGACGCGATTGCAAGCGAAGAACCTTTCGATGACCGCTTGATGAAGATTGTTGTCGCAGTAGAAGAGCGACGATGTCATTTCTTTTCCGAGTATGCTCCGCAAACAGGTTGCTCCGAGCAAACCAAGGACGAGTTCTGCGTGATGAGAAGACAGCGGAAGTGCCGTCACAAGACATGATTGTTGTGGCAGGTGACCTTAATGGTCACGTCGGAGCAACGAAAGATGGTTACAGCTGTCATGGTGGTTTTGGCTATGGTTCACGCAACGCCGATGGTGAGCATATACTTGAGTATGCAGACTCACACGACCTCACCATCGTGAACACCAAGTTTCGAAAGCGTGACTCCCACCTCATCTCGTTTTATAGCGGGAACGCCAAAACGCAGATCGACTATGTTCTTGTTAGGCGTCGCGACCAAAGTCTTGTCACAAACGCGAAGACCGTGCCGTATGAGACGGTTGCCACGCAACACCGTCCACTGGTCTGCTCGCTGAAGATCACACCTCCGAGGTGTAAACGTGTTGAGCGATGCGGGACGGCTAGAATCAAATGGTGGCGACTGAAAGAAAAGGAAGCAGCTGTTATTTCTCGCATTCGGTTGCCGACGATAACAACTGTCGACGAAACCTGGAAGGATGCTACTAATGCGATAACTCGGGCTGCGCGCCTCGAACTCGGCACAACGAAGCCTGGACGGCGTTGGGTCGACAAGCAGGCTTGGCTGTGGACTGACGATGTCAGAGAGAAGGTCAGGGAAAGAAACGGCTATATCACGTATTTATCGGTTATAAAACAGTCGATAATAGGCGGAATTATCGAGAAGCGAAGAAAGCGGCAAAGAAGGCAGTGCCCGCTGCTAAAGCCGCACACTACGCTGATGTGAGTGAAAAACTGGAGACGCGCGATGGCGAGCGTTATCCTTACCGCCTCGCCAAAGCTCGCTGTCGCCAAGCAGAAGACATCGAGAAGTTCTTTGGCATTATCGACGAGAACGGTCATCTTCTGATGGATCATAAGAGGGTTGTGAAGAGATGGCGCGAATACTTCGAGGAAATCTCGAATGTAGAATTTGAACATCCCGCTGTTCCTTTTGCATCACCTGTATACGGTCACGTTTAGAAGATCACAGTGAGCGAAACTGAAGCAGCCCTGAGGAAGGTGAAGTCAGGCAAAGCCACTGGTCCCGATGACCTGCCAGCTGACCTGTGGAAGTCGAAGGGCTGGTGCCCTGCTGACTGGCTGACTGAGTTTTTCAATCAGGTTGTTGCTGAGAAGAAAGTTCCTGAGGGTTGGCAGCAATGCACGACCATTCCGATTTGGAAGAAGAAGGGCAGTTCTGCAGACTGTGCTAGTTACCGTCCAATTCGCCTTCTTTCGCACACCATGAAAACCTTTGAGCGAATTGTCGATGGACGCATTCAGGATGTCGTTCAGCTTTCCAATAATCAGTGTGGTTTCGTTACCGGCTGTGGGATGGTTGATGCCATACACGCCGTTCGTCTTCTGCTAGAGAAGCACCGCGAGAAACAGAAACCGGTGCATTTCGCCTTCCTGGACTTGGAGAAGGCCCTCGACCGCGTTCCGCGGGAAGTGATATGGTGCGCGTTGCGACGACATGGTATCCCTGAAGAGCTTATTGAGTGGGTGCGCATCCTCTATTCGTGCCCAATAAGCCGAGTGTGAGCACCAGCGGGCAGCTCGATGGAGTTTCCAATCTCTGTCGGAGTGCACCAGGGATCTGCGCTCTCCCCACTGCTCTTCGTGATCGTCATGGATGCAATTACAAAATCTCTAAAGGGCAGCTCCTTGGACGCTGCTGTATGCCGATGACGTCACGCTTGCATGCGAAGACAAAGCAGAGCTCGAGCGACAGGCACAGGCGTGGTGCGATCGCTTAGCATTGTTCGGACTCAAGTTAAACGTCAAAAAGACGGAATACTTGACGACGAATGTGAATGAGCATGGATCCATTAAGATCAATGGTACTGAGCTCTCACTAATTACATCTTTCAAGTATCTTGGATCAACAGTCACGTCCGATGGCAGTCTAAAGTTGGAGGTGAACGCACGTGTGAGTCCAGCCTGGTCCAAATGGCGTTCGTTGACTGGGGTGCTTTGCGACAAGTCAATTCCTGAGTATCTCAAGTCAAAGGTGTATCGAGCAGTCGTCCGCCCAGTAGCGACGTACGGTGCTCAGTGCTGGCCCGTGACGAAGGAAATTGAAAGCCGCCTCAGTGTAATGGAGACGAAAATGCTAAGGTGGACTACTGGAGTAACGCGATTGGACCGCGTTCGAAATGAAACCATGCGACAAAGGTTCGGTGTCGCCTCGATAGCTGACAAGTTGCGCGAAGCATGTCTACGATGGTATGGCCACGTCCTTCGCGCTAACGACGACACCGTGTGTAAGATTGGCCTGAATCTTGAAGTCCCTGGAAAACAACCCAGAGGACGCCCGAAACAACGTTGGCTAGATACGTTGCATATGGACTTGAAGTTGGCTGGTGTCCATCCCGACCAAGCGTTTGATCGGGAGAAGTGGCGTCACCAGACCAGAAGAGCGGACTCCACCACCGAGCGGGACAAACGCTATTGAAAATGATGATGATCGTCGTCATCCTCCGGAGACCAGTCTACATCCGCGCTTCGTTCAGGTGAAGCTTACATAACCAATAAGAAGACGTCAATGGATTAAACATCAAACAAAAAACTTCTATTCCCCGAAACATCGAGCAAAAGCAGCCAAGCGTTGCTTTTTTGGGCCTCGGAAACTTATACATACAAACACGCTATTCTAATTCTATCTGGTGGCTCCTTTACGCAGACTCTTTTGCTGTCGGATGCTCTGGTAAGTGCTCAATTCTAACAGAGGAACTAATGGTAAGTGGTGTCGTTGAGCACAACCCTCTACGGGCGCTTTTAAAACTGCTGTTCACAGTACACAGAAGACGGTACATTTATTGGTGATTTCGTCAACAGCGCCACATTCCCGGTTGGAGCCTAGAAATGTGAGTGAATAGATATCTGATTTTGGACAGATATCGGAGCGGAATGACGTACTGCGATGTGAAAAGCTTTTAGACGGCTTCAGGCACAGCCCAAATCGTGGCAAAACTTTGAAAAAAGCTTTACAGCTCCTTCGCGATACTCAAAAAAATGCTATTCTTGGAGCTAACCAGAGGTAAGACACAAAACACGGAGTCTTCTACATTCCTTCACCCGCCTTATTTCCTCGATAAACAGGAACAAGTGTAGATTAGGCTAGTACTCAATTCTGGCTTATTCCTTATGAGAATTTGCGCAAGTACTAGATCTTCAGGTACTAGATCTTGAACAACAGCGACGGGGACGTGATGGAATAACTTGGGTCAGAGATATCGTCGTTTGTTTCCGTTCGAAACTCTATCATCAAGATGCCAGCATATTCCGTCGATAGCGCTAGCCGTCGTAATGAGCGGAGGCGCAGGGATTCCGTTGGTTCCAGCGAGAAGCTGTTAATGCGATCATATCAAGCTAATATCGTCGTTGGTTATCTCCAAGGAACGCATCAGTTTGGTGCTTGCTAGGGTCGACACAAAACGTTTCCCTCAGCCTTTATGACGATAACGGTCGAAGTTGATAAGCGCTACCGCGTCGCTCCCCAAGAGGGAAGGTCCCGTAACTGGCTGCCAAGCCTTTGTAGACATCGTCGTTCAAAGGCATCTGCGGCAATGCCACGAAGCTCAATCTACCAAGGGCAGCTTCTCGCCAAGGAGGCTCTGCTCGGCTGCCAGGGGAGCATTGTGACATTATGGTATCTGATGCCAAGGGTTGAGCGCAAGCATAACGCGAGATATGACGATCTAAAAAAGCGTGTTTTTTTTTCAAGGCTGACGATCAGAAGATAAGTATTTAGGACGCCAACACATTCGATGCGGATTGAGTAGGGATGGATATGATCATATCAGGTCGTTCACCCTCCATCGAAGGATTTGAAGAAGACTAGCTAGGCTTGTCTTAATGAGAAACTGGTAATGCAAGTCAAACTTCGTCAAAGCCCAAAACAGCTTCACCACGAAGCCCATGATGCGGTGTTTTTCTGGGGATTGCAGTTTACCTTCACGTGAGCTTCAAAGGACTCTGAACATTTGTCTTTTTCACTGTGTAAAGAAACTAAACTTCATCATGAAGTGAAGAATTCTTGTCAACAAAGTATAATAATTACCTATCAAACAGATTTCTTGGGGGCTGGTTTAAAGATCCATAATAAAAAGCTCCAAATCCTGGTCTTGATGAGTAAGTCACGAATCAGGTCTGAATTCCTAACTTAAAGGTTCCTGAAAGACTTCCGTTTGGAAAGTACAAAACGCCTGTTCGAGGTTATCCGTGCGAGATTTAATTTGTTTACAGCGAGTGAGTAACGCTATTATTGGTTGTCCCACAAGTCCTTGCCCTCTTTTTCAACGTTTCACTGCAGATTTCGCTGGCGGTCTCTTGCATAGCGCTGCACAGCTTTCGAAAGAGAATGATTTGCTCTTTCGAAAGAGAATGATTTGCTCTACGTTATTGCATTTCCTTTCATCATGAATTTTGTCAATTTTTAGGCCGTTGAAGTGAAAAGTGAAAAAGTGAATAAGTAGCCATTTGCGCACTTGTTCCCTCCGCTTAGGTTTGTATTTTTTTGCGCAATTTTTTATAGCATGATGATTGATTGAGAATGAGTTGCCCTATAAGAGCATGCATTGCATTTCTTCTTTTTTTCATCGTGAATTTTGTCAATTCTTTTGTCGTTAAAATGAAAAGTGAAAAAGTGGCCATCTGTGCACTTGTTCTCTCCTCATAAGTTTGGAATTTTTTGCGCAGTTTTTCATAGCGTTTGGAAGACAATGTTCTGTACTACCAAAATACGTGTTGGTCCTATTTGCTCACTTGTCCTTTATTGATTTCTAGGCCATCAAATTGGGACGTCCGAAGGAGGAGGGTTATTTTTGCCAACAGCTCCTGCTCTGTGGTTGGACTTTTTGGGTTGGTGTTATATGTCATTCGAAAGAGAATTCCTTGCTCTATCAGAATATGTGTCAAGTTTATTGACTTCTATTGAATGTCAACAAAATGCCAGAAAGAGAAAAATCGACTTCACCAACAACTCCCTCTCCTTATTCAGTCTATCCTGCTCAGTTTTATATGACACTTGAAAGTGGGTGTCTTGCTCTACCATAGCGTATGATTTGCCCTTCAGTCATTTAAGTTTTTGCTAATTTTCAGGTCATCAAAATGGAGTGCCAGGTCGACAAGGATGAGCACTTTTGAACACTGGTTGACCGTACAAACACTATTTTTCATCGCCAGTTACAATTCTGTGCAAAAATCGTTGAATATCTTGGTGTGATGAATGATGACGGACAAGCAGGCCGGCAGCAATCGTCATTCGCTGGTTCCTGATGTTCATTCATCACACGGACAACATATTCAACGATTTTTGCACAGAGTTGCAACTGGCGATGAAAAATAGTGTTTGTACGGTAAACCAGGATTCTAGTGTCTTAGCCGCACTAGAACCCTGGCTGAAAGCAAAGAGAAGAAGGTGCCAAATGTGCTCATCCTTGTCTACCTGGCACTGCTCCACATTGATTGCCTGAAAATTAGCAAAAATTTAAATGGCCAAAGAACAAATCATGTAATCTGGCAGAAAACGACATCCACTTTCGAGAGTCATATAAAACTGAGCAAGGCAGACTGAACAAGGAGAAGGAGTTGTTGGTGAAGACGATCTTTCTCTTTTTTTTTCTTTTCTTGATATTCGAAGGAAATCAAGAAACGCGACAAAGATTCTTATAGAGCAAGGCCTTCTCTTCCCAACGACATATAAAACCAACCAAAAAAGTCACACCACAGAGCAGGAGCTGTTGGCAAAAATAACTCTCCTCCTTCGGACGTCCCAGTTTGACTACGGTCCTAAGCTCGCTCGGTCCAACTGCACCGCGTGTGTTGTGTGAATGCACACAACACACTGAATTCGACGGCGTTGTCCAAAAATCACTTTCATGCCGTTAATGGCGTATCGTCGCCAGGCTTCTAGTGTTCTCTCGAATGTTCGCCGTATTCCATGATACTCCTGTTCGATAACATTTGGTTCCTACATTAAGATGTTTCTCCTCCGATACTCTACGGCGAAACCTCTGTTTCGAATTTAGCACTACGTAAGCGGTACCATATCGAACTGTGGCGCACGAATATTGCGATGTGAGCGAAATTAAATGAGGCAGTGCAAGACCTTCTAAGTAGCGTGGACCTAGAAACCTTTAGAAATTTCCGATAGCTCTAATTCCGCTCAAAGCTCCTTTCATGTAATAAACCAAGGATTATGTGAATGCAGTTCCACTGCACCAGCTCAACGCCGATTAGGGATGAGCGCGAAAACTTTTGGGCCCCGTTTTAGCCCACGACATTTCGTCACTTACATACCCTACCCCTACCTGGTGAAGCGTTTTACTGCAATTGTTATCACAATTCGAGTATTCTGTGGGGGTTTAGTTAGGAACTATTATTATTATTTCCATTAGTATTATTTCACAATTGAACTTCTTCTGTCGGGTTCTAGTTAGAAAACGACTATTATTTCCACATTTCGACTTGTTCTGTGGGAATTTATATAGGAAATGTCATTTCTTTCCTTCTTAGGTTCTGCGCTGTTGGAGCGCAGAACCAGGCAAGGGAAGGGACTCCAGGGTGCGGTGGAAGAGCGCCGAAGCGCATACGACTGGAAAAATGCGCAGAAAACGCCGGAAAACTGTGTAGATATTAAAACCACTCAAATCTCAACAAGCTCGAGCCGTTCCTAGGCAGTGCCATCGCGGGCGTACAAAGACGTAAAAGAGGCCGCCAGTGCAGTTTCCGCCCTCCATCGCTAATCGGAGTTTAGCCCCGCAGCAGCTGGGTGCAATGTAATGGTTTTCGGATACTGCGAGAGATGTTTTCTAGATTAGATGTTTTTGCTTAATGGAAAAACACGACATTGAAACAAAAGGCAGTTGAGTTATTGGTCGCTCCCCAAATGATATACTTGAGGTCCCAAACCTTAGATTGCTGTGGAAATCGAATTTACCCCGACACCGTAAGGCTTTAAAGGACTGAACGAGTACCGATCGAACATCGGGTACGGTGACAATAAAATCTGATTGATTTCTGTAATTCAGTAGTGTGGCAATTTAACAAAAGGTTTTGTCATTGCTGACGTCGTTATTGATCATCGCGACTGCGTCTGAGCGCGTGTACATCGTTTCCTGTGTGTGAGTGGATGAACCATTTCAGAGTTGTCATAGAGTTTGGAGGAGGTGCTCAATCAGCTGGTGTTATTATTAATTGTTCGACTGTCAGTCTGACGACAAACATGCAGACACACAGATCACGACCACGGACATCAGTACCAACGATCTTCAGGTACCGATCTTGCTTGGACTTATGAAGCATACTTAGTTATGAATAAGTAAGCTTGTCTAGCAGCTATGCTTTATTATAACTCCCGGTACTTGTCAAATCAGATTTTCAAATGCTCCTGGAACAACTACGTAACATTTTTTTTCATTGTCAAGTAAGGATTGAAACTTTATAGAGTACAGTTTCACTTTCTGATGTTTTTCCTTCGGATGGGGCAAAACTGTTTCCATGACACGTCCTTCCTTCGGCTACGAGTTTGATTCGGAGAGCGCTTCAAAAACGTTTTGTAGGGAAAGTAGCTAAGTCAGCATTACCAACTAATACTCGAAATTTTATCGAGTATGATTTCAGACGCAGATGTCGCTCCTTGTTAGCTTGAGCCTGAATCGATCTCCTGGTGGCCGTTACCAGTTTGAAGTCACCACAGCTTTCTGTATCTGTGAATATGTGAGTCCTCATTACTGGATATTCTGCGGTTTCTTATAAAGATTATTTCATTGCTTAGGTCGCAGACAGGAGAACGAGCGAGAACGACTTTTCTTAGGCCGAAATCAGTGCACATCCTGACGATCCTCCCGGTTCCAGTAAGGTCGAGTCCTTATCGTTGTTATTGCGTACATGTGCTTTATCATGAAAATTATTCTACAGCGATCGTTGCTTCTTTCCTGCACTACACCTTCATAGGAGTTCACTTCAGGAGCAGTATGCGTTGGCAATGTCAGCTGCGAACACATAACCGATAGCTGCCTCTATGTGAATTAAATCTCCCTGTGACGGCTAATTTCATTTTTTTTTGTGATGATACGTGTGTTTTTTAGGCAATGATGGTAATTAATTTCAACTGTTGAGTTTTGTTTGTTCCAATTACGTGATTCGTTCCAATTGTTCCTCTTTCACTGTGTCCGTTACTGGTTTGTTGGTTACTGTGACGTTTATTATGTGTTCATTGTCGACTGTCAACTGCATTGTCTTCATATTAATTGTCTAGAGTTGCAGGTAAATAAAAATCCTGTCACGACTGTGTATCATCGAATGAAATAAAGAAAACACTATAATAATGTTTCCATCAACACGCTAGGACACAGCGAATGTATACATAAGTATTTCGCAGCCGCTTAAACAAGCTTGAAGCTGAATGGCTGCGGCGCCCTGTGAGCGGATTGCTGTCGCGCGCGCGGCGTGCGCCGTCGCATCGCGGCGCCGTAGCTAGTTGAAAGCAGCAATACGCGCCGCCCGATCGAAGGTGGCTGTCGAACAGGCAGTACAGTTAAGAAAACACTAAAACAGCGCTCGAAGCATCTCGCAAGACGACAAGGAGCGAATACGAAAGCATTTCGGGCTCTGATGTTCCGCGGCTTGCTGTTTTGTGTAGGGATTGCTGCCGCCGCGCATGCGGCGAACGATGCGACATGCGCCGCCGCCCTGCGGCGATCTCCGTAGTGAAAATGGCGACGAATGTCGCGTCTGCGGTGGTCGCGGTTGCCTCACGGCAGATTCGGTCGCGCGGCGGCATGCTCAGCAACTGATAATGGCAGCGGACGTCGCGTCCGCGGTGATGGTTGTCGCGCTGCGGCTAGCAGGCCGCGGATTTTCCTACACGAAGAACGATG
Source organism: Heligmosomoides polygyrus bakeri (assembly GCA_947359475.1). Classification (NCBI taxonomy): domain Eukaryota; kingdom Metazoa; phylum Nematoda; class Chromadorea; order Rhabditida; family Heligmosomidae; genus Heligmosomoides; species Heligmosomoides polygyrus. Next base: position 47,652,499 of record OX375865.1, on the reverse strand, counting down.
GTCCGACGGGAATTCGCCGGCGGTTGACCCGGGCGCGTCAACCGCCGTCGAAATCCGCAACAACCATGATGGTTCCTCTGCGAGAGCGGCAATTCGACGGCGGTCGACGCGAGCGAGTGTCCGAGCGCCCTCCAACTGCATTCCTCGATGGAGACTGCTTTCGTCGCTCAGGAGAGTTGGTCGCTCTTCGAGCGCAGAACCAGCGTAGGGAAGGGACTTCAGGGTGTGTGCCACCAAAGCTGCTCGTGTGGAAACTGCTTTCGTCGCTCAGGGGAGTCCGCGGCTGGGTTCTATGCTTTTCGAGCGCAGATACAGACTAGGGAAGGGACTCCAGGGTGTGGTGCGTCCAAGGTTCTCGTGCGAGAACTGCTCCCCTCTCGCAGGGTTCTCCAGTAGCGGCGGTGGAAGAGCAGCGATCCGCCATCGACCGATCAACGGCCCTCCTCCATACCGACTGACCGTGGTGTCGGTGGATATCGAAAATTGCCATGGCGACACAAGGTGATGAGCGCAGCTTGGCAGAGGAAGAAGAGCCTCCACCGTGGCCGCTGAGGTCCATTTCCAGGGCGGGGTCGTCAAATGCGGTGTTTGTGTGCATTCACACAACACACGCGGTGTAGCTGGACCGAGCGAGTTTGGGATTTACACCCAATTTGATGGCCTAAAAACCAATAATGGACAAGTGAGAGAATAGGACCAACACATATTCTTGTAGTACACAACATTGTATTCCAAATGCTATAGAAAACTGAGGAAAAAATTACAAAACTAAGCGGAGAGAACAAGTGCGCAAATGGCTACTTATCCACTATTTCACCTTTCACTTCAACAGCCTAAAATTTGACAAAATTCATGATGAAAAAAGAAGTGCAATGATGTTCTGATAGAGCAAATCATTGTCTTTCGAAAGCTATGCAGCGCTATGCAAGATACCGCCGGCGAAATCTGAAGTGAATCGTTGAAAAAAACGGCGAGGACTTATGAGACAACCTAATATTTGCTATCGACGACGTAGCATAGCGTTTTAATGTTGATCTCTCTCCTGCGACGCTTATTATTACTTCCCTTCAACACAGTTTCACTTAGAACTGAGTTCATATTCTTTGATCCAAGGGCTATCACATTCTCTGTGAAGATGCTCATGGAAGCATTCGGTTAGGATTCGCTCCCGAAAAGCCCGCTAGCGATCGAGACCTCCGTCGCCAAGCAGCATAATGCACCATAAAACGAACATCTCCAGAACGAGAAGACCCGATGGGGCCGGAGCTTCCATAGGACGACTTCAGACAATGGATCGTCGGTTACCACAGATGGAAAAGACTGGAAGATTAGCCAGTTTACAGGCGCTTCAAAGTAGTTTCAAGTTTCAGTTTTCCCTTAATAAGTTCACTCCTATATTGTTGAACATGTTCGTCAACAAATCGGCAACTGTCTATTGAATGAGATTACTCCATTGTGCGGAAAAGACGGTTGCAGGAGGGTTTTTCCGCCTGGAATGCACATGTGAAAAGTGAATCTGTCAGCGAACTGGCGGGTTTATATACCGCTGTAGCCTGATCACGAGTCATAATGGCATCCGCGATTAATCACTTCGCAGGCACTTCATTCTGTACATTACAGAAAGCCATTTCCCCTGCCCCTACAACTGTGCAACTCTTTGAGGAAATTCCATTTAAACCCAGTTAGATGCCTGGAACGCGCTTTTTCGAAAGCACATCCCGAATCAGCCCGGCTTAATAGCTATTGAGGCTTAAAGAGGTCGTTAGCAATCGAACAGTTGGGCCGAGCTCCGAATTGGGCTACTTAGCCTGTTCTGCGCTTTTCATAAAGGCGACAAGCGCCAACTGGAAGCACCATCACGTCGTTTTAGGGCGATGGCAGCCAATCAAGCAGTGTTCGTCGCAGCAGGCAGAAAAGCAGCAGTCCTTCGTTGAGCAAAATGGAGGCTTAAAGAGAGGAGGATCGCAGTCAAGCTGAGGCTAATTCCTACCTCGAAAATCCTGTAGATTCCCCAGGGAGCTGCGATTGGTTGTTTGACGCTCCATCTCCCGAATCTTCGTTTGAAGACTTCTATGAACGTTCGCAGGAAACCAAGAGCTGCCTCGATGCAAATGTTTTGTAATCACTAACCGAGGCCTAAAAACTATGCTTCTTCAGGGCTAACACGATCATGGATTGCTTCTTCACAATGTTGTATGTTTTTTCTTTGCAATGTAAATTTTGAGGCAGCGCTAGGTTCGTTCAGTGCTGCCGTGGCCTATCACGAGGACGCAGGTAGCGCAGTCCAAGAAAGCGCAGCCCTTCACTTGCACCACTAGTCAGAGTTTCAACTCCCACTAAACTAAGCTCCTAGGAATAGTGAGAAAAGACTGTAATGTTCATCAGTCGATCCCTGCAGAACATTATGAGGCCTGATCAGGGTAAAGCATGGGGTTCAATTTTTGCCGAAAACTTGCGAACCCCCCCCCCCCCCCACTGAAGGAGATTTTGTACAAACTGTACTTAAAACTTGCATTTCTAGTTGTAGCTTCGACAATGTGGGGAATCGAACGCAGCCTCGTCTGTCGATGGAGACGGGTTATGAGTATGGAATTGAATCCTATAATATTTTGAATGCAGAATGCTCTACGGTGTAAAAAGTAAATGTTCTCCTGGAGCCCTCAAATCAACCAAAACGGGTTCTGCTTTTGCCAAATTTGTCAGAATGTCATCGCGCTACACTTTCCTCTACACAAACGATAAAACAAATTAATTGCTGTCTGTAATTAAAGTGTTTAGTGTTTATTTTAAGATTTACAGGATTTCTTACAGTTTATAAAGAATTTGTGAAGCTCCAACTTTTTACGTCTAAAGAAGAGAAGTTTGCAACGCATACAATTTTGTGCTCTGGCTACTGCACAGCGAAAAATCATTCTTTTCACAAAAATATTCTATATGATCATGAGGTTGTATTAAGGCCGTCCTCTTCATGAAATAGAATTTTTCTATGTGAAGGAAACTACTTATAGGAGAGAAGTCTTTTTGTATAAAATTTCAAACCTTGCCTAGTATGTATAGAACAAAATAGAAATTCTGTTTCTCCTGCAACGATGTTCTATATGATCAGTGGCTTCAATTTTGCCTTGTTTGCCGCGGTTTGCATGCTGGCATAGGGAACATTTTTTCCACGATAATATGTACAACTTTCGCGTGCGAACGATGAAGCCAATGCACGCGGTTGTCTGCGCTTAGCCAATTATCTCGGACGATTGGAAAGTAGAGGAGAAGGCGATTCTCGATCCATAAACCCCGCCGATTGCCAGCAAAAGTCGAACAAAAATCGAATTCACCTGGCCCCCAAAGAAGCAACCATTTTTATACGCTGTTGCTTGCAAGGAAGAATCGACTTCTGTATTTTCCAATGCGCTATTATCGTTTCAGAATTTCTGAAAATTCCCGAGTTGCAACCGACTAAGTGCCGACAATTGCGTACTCTAACTTCATCGCTCACGTGCGAAGGCTGTGTTGTCACTGATAAATTTTCCATACCTAGCGCAGACCTCGTGAAGAAAAAATAAAAATTTAAAGTAAAATGTAACAAAAATAATAAATAACATGAAATGTACTGTGTAAGGTATTGAGCACAACAATGCAATAACAAATAAATTTTTCTGCAGCAATCTGCGGCTTGGTCAAGGGCTTCGATTTTTGCATCGTTTTTTTTTTGAAAAATGCTCGGTCCTCTGATTATACAGAAGGTGGTTGCAAAAATAACTTAGTTTTTTGCTGTATATTAGGTAAAACTTGTAATTTCTTGTAGTAAAATTTCACTTCTATAAGTCGTACCTTCACGTGGAAAAATGGGTCATGCCATGACATTCTGCTAAATTCGATACAGAACTGTACCCGCTCCGATGGATTCGAAATGAAAGGCTGGGTTGGCTGGTTGGGAAATCGGAACCAAGAACTCGGGTTCACGTGGAAGCCAGCACCTCCTCCGACTGCGTTCCATACGCCCATGGAAAAATATGCTATAAACAAATAGGTATAAAAATTGGTAAAGTAGAATAATAAATATAGAATAATAAAAGATATCTTGACTATAAAATGGCAAAACGAAAACGACCAAATTTTCTTCATAGTATGAAAAGATAATCAGGCAAGCTCGTGCTGAATAATAATCGCTGTAGCAGGCAGTAACATTTAAGAGCGTCGATAACAATACATTTACTACAATACATGTAGTAAATCTGAACTTTGAATTTGAACAATACATGAGGAACTTGTGGGTCGGGGTAATTTTTCAATTCATCTGAAAGGTGCTCCTTTTGAAGCTCTGTAAGCTTCCAATGGGAAGAGGTCAACTGCAAAAGTTTTGGTGTAACTATCGGCTTACCAGGTATTCGCTGAACAGGCCACCTTTCCAATGTGGCAGTACGAATCTGACACTTGTGAATCACAGACAGCGCTGTCGATGTTCTTTCTACAGGAGAACGTTAGCGAATAATGATTGACGAGTGAAGCCGTCCGCATAATGTCCTTAGCGAGCAAGCGATCACTAGCCTGACAAAAACCGTTCCGATGATGACAGCTTGCCGAACTCTCTCGGCCAACGGAGTGGCTTTTTGGGAATGCCGGAAGCTCTTCTCGGAGAAGATTTCTACTCATCACACTGGCACCACTCACCTTTGTGTTTTATGCCTCTCATACAGTGGCAGTAAATACTAGAGTGGTAAATTCCGTTGACAGCAGGCCCTGTGTGGCCACACATTCCATCCTCGGCTCCTAGTCAGGGCATTATTCTTAGCAGGCACGAGTGGCAACAACAGATCACATCGGAACGAAAAAAACACATCCGTCTGAATAAAATAAAATGCCGTCCGTCGTTTAGCCTCAACGCGTACAAGAGAGCTTTGCGGCATCTACCCGCAATCTGTTGCTATCGTAGTGGGACCCACGACGCCACTGTGGGGGGAGTCGCGCCGAAGGACAGTTATCGCGATGTGGTCTGCCGCTGCTTTGGCCGCAGTTCTCCGCGGCTTTCTCCCCTCTTTCAAACACTGATGCAGGCCCTGTGTCATCTTACAATCAGAGGGCTCAGTCATAGTTCCGCCAGCGCTAGGCTCCCAGTGCACTGAATTGCGACGTGTTCTCGCTGAGGGGTCTGGTAGGATAATAGTAGCAAGCCGCGAAACTCTGTGCAAGCCTTACACCTGCCGTCGTGTCGTACAACCTGATTCAGAACAAATCCCAAAGCGTTTCTAAGCTCGACTCGCCGAAGTTATGAAGAGGAAAGAGAAAACAGAAGAAGAAAGTGGTACGAATTGACCAAAACGGCGAAGCAAAAACCAGGATGGACGTGTGCTGTTGTACATAGTCTATTTGGCCGCCAAATCCGTCGGAAAGAATTTTTGCTCAGATGAAGACAATCGCAAATCACCGGCACAACAATGAGACTGAATTAAAGCTGATGAAAGCCAACGGAAACTGCGGGAGCTAATTTCTCCCTTTCAGTAGCACATCGAAGAAGAGAGTGCAGAACTGCCTTGACCATACAAACAACCATGAACCGCTCTAGCCAATTTTCATCCCGCGTGCTGTCTTGGTTTTTTGAAGAGGGTTGAACTCGTCCCATCACGCATGAGTTCAAACCGCTTCAGCATTGAATGAAGTGGCTTCTTGCCCCAGGCTTTACTATTACTTTGAGTCATTACAGTTGCCTAATGTTGCCCGCCCAAAAATGTCCTGAACTAACAATAAGTTGATCCACATAGATAGGCGTATGATTCAATGTAACTTCTGGGAAAAAACAGAAAAGCGGTAGGCGTATCCAATGGGTAATGACACCTCGAAGAAGCATCCGCTACTAAGAAAAAGTCATCGTTCGCTCAACCAGCGGCTCACTGGTCGAGAACTTGTGGAAGGCACTGTACGCGGAAGCATCCGGATGACGAAGGCAGGTGGTGTCAGAACAGGCTCACAGCACAGCGTCTGAGGCAGGAGATTCAAAAAATGGAACGACGTCGACGCCCATCAATGCGCTTGACGGCTTTGCCTGAAGGAACGGGATCAGCACAAAGCTGCGGCTTGGACGTCGGTGAAAAAGGGCTGGAGGTGCCGAGCGATCCTCGCCGGACACGCAGCAGCTATCGTGCGAATCTATTTAGCACGTTTTTGTCATCGTCAGCCGAAAATGGTAGGAAGGAGTTGAAGAACTCTGAACTGAAAAGGCGCCGATTGCCTGGGTCATGGGAATCCTCGAGATTTCGCTAGATACCGCCCACGATCTCATTCACCACGAGTTCTCTAGGTGAAGCAAAAGGTCAACAACCTCATAAAAGGCGTACGCCCAGCGGAAAAACTGCTTTGGTATGCTTCCCAATGTCACGTTTCTGAACAAGAACCCTTTCCAGTTCAGAGTCGTGGTATGCCAACAATATCCCTCTCATAGTCAATGCCTCAACTCTTGGATTCTCGGGAATTTAACCCATGCTATGCAACTCCACGTAAAGACATTTTTGGCAGCTTACGTTTTTGTTTTCTGGCGATCTCAGAGGACATTGCTGCATTTCGGTTCAAAGTGCTTAACAAGGGTGTTCCAGAGGCAGTACTTTATAATACTGAGACAACGATTTTAGAACTTTTTTGATCCGATCAGGAGGATAAAAAACCGTTCAAATATGAAAGAGTGTTGTTGGAACCAGACGGGAGTAGTGCATTCGAATAAGGCAACAGCTCCCATATCAAGGTTTGAGTTCCATCAAAACCAGCAGGGCACTTCACACCTAGGAAGTCGTCGAGTTGGTGCCACACTTGTGCGCCAAGGATAAACCACCGATTTTCCAATCGGTAGCCACCGCAACCCATTCCATGGACTAGGCATCACTGCGATATCCCCTAGGAGTGAATGTATAAATGGTGAAAGGAAAATAAAAATTAAATCGAAAATATTGTTATTCCGATAGAATGCATCACATATCTTACAAGGAACGGATTGTGGGCGACCTTTATCCTTTATTGTAGAGACAGCTGCACAGATAAATCTTTTCAAAGGAATGGCAGACGTCTGCTTTCGAGAGAAATCAGAACTTCTAGCTTTCAGACTCGAAGCTTTTCAAGCAGGCTGCATTTGGTTCACCGTTAGAATGCGGGATTAGGTTGAAGAAAGGATTTCATTCTCAGAGCACAAGTATCTCCTGCTATCTGCTGGGGCGCCGCGCCCACAAAGGATTAACTTTTTGCGTTGTCCGATCATTCTTGCCAGTTTTCACTCCATGAAGTGCAGGGAAAGGACTGTATCGAATGTATAGAAAGCACTGCTACCATTTTAAAAAGGTGCAGGTTTTGGGGCTTGCTTTTAGTCTTCTAAAGGTTTTTTTTCATATTAAGGAGGGCCAGATAACTTCACAAAAAATATAGACCCCAGGCGGGTAAGACTTGCGGTTACTCAGCTCATCATGTCGTTCGTTACGCACGAGGTATATCCTATTCCTACAAGATCCTACTATATATAATCGGCTAATGTCACGTGTCCGTCACGGGGAGGGGGGGGGGGCTGAAGCCAAAAGATGCTTACGGCAGCGCGGCGTATGCCAGCCGGGCTTTATTTGAGCTTAACCATGGGCGATTGCTGGCGAACTATATCCTTAGCGGCTGATCGTCCAAGTTTACGAGATATTCAAGGAGCAACGCGTCAGGGCATGAATGGGAATCGAGTGCAGAGCGTAGGGATTCAAGAGGCGTGCCCTAGACGTCGTCCAACGTGCGTAGCGATTCAGAAGACGTGCTAAAGAGGTCGTCCAACCTGTGTAGGGATTCAAAAGACGTGCTGACGGCGTCATCTATGTAACGTGCGTAGGGATTCCGAGTAAGGGCGACCAATAGGAGAGGACCAACAAAGGGGACCATTAGAGGGGAGAGCGTGAATAAGGAGGGGGGACCAGCATTCTCCATCGTTCAGTGCGTGTCGGATTTCTTAAGACGGCTTACAGAAGTCGTGGCAACGTAGTGACACGCAAATCGGTACTCGGTGTCACATGTGCGTGCTTGACTCTCACTACGTTTTTGCCAGCACATAGGAAAGGAAGTATTTCGAGAGGGGGAGGGGTAGAGAGAGTGACAATGCGATTCGGAGGAATATTATTGCCGTCGGACAGTAAGCGGTGTCGACCAATGCCGATTAATTTTAATTATGATTCTGCTGATTAGGCACCGGATTGGGACTCTCATTACCCGCTTCTCGACACGTACAGAACGAGCGCTTCGGAGAATAAATCGCGTGCATGTGATGGAGGGTGGATGGGCTTCATATGCGCAGTGCTTATTTCTGCTTCATACTCTCCCGTTCTCGAGGCGTCCACGATGTCGCTCAACGTTGAGTCCGCTGTCGGCAATTTTCCAGCGACTGGAGGCAACGCTACGCATAACATTATCTCTTTAGTCGACACGAGACTTGCGTTCAAGGTAAAATCTTCGAAGCCAAGGCTACGACGAAGCTTGAGATAGTTCGTCTTACCGGACCACCTAAAGAGGACAAGTTGGCTCTTCAGTGAGCTAAGGCTCCTCCCGAAGAAACTGACCCACAGGCTCCCTTTAAGGCCGGTGCACAAGCTGGTGAAGTTATCTTGCCTTTGAAAGCAGAATAATGGTCTACTACCAAGTGTTCTTTAGAATAAATGATGCACATGTGAAAAAAAATAAATGATGCAGTGAAAACTCTGCCCTACCATACCTCACTACACTAATTTATATAGTAAAACCAGTTTTTTTGTAAGAAGGCTTAAAAAAGAAAGATTGGGATTATTCTATTCTCGGGGTTTGGGGGCGAAGTCCCCAACCAGACGTTTGGCGGCCGCTAGGCCGCTGATCGTCTGGTAACTAATACGCGGCTTCGATGATTTTCGGTGCTCGACTCGGCGCTTTATTCTCACAGGCAATTAACAGCTACTTACAAATCGACGACGTATAGATGGAGGCTATCGGCCACAAAAGGGCGAGTTCCAAGCCGAGATTCGTCTCAGTAATAGTGAGGTTGTTCGTTGCCTAGATTCCGGCATTGTGCTGCCGCAATAAATTCACGTTTTAGAAGAGCGTTAATGAGCCATTCAATGACACTGCGAGCCTTGCTGATCTGAAATATCTTCTTCGCTCTCGTTTCTCACTTCCAGGCGATTTACTGCCTCCAAAGGGCAATGCTGCTGTGTGAAAAAATTTTACGACTTCTCACATCCCATTTCTTAAATCCCATCTCTAATAACAGGCCTTCTACATGACCTACAGAAAACAGAGATTCAAAAGACAACACAACACCAAGTGATGAGAACCATGTTGCGAAAGCGAGAAACGAAAGTGCCATTGGCGAAAGTCGCTGATATTATTAGATTGGCAACTAATTTCGTGGACTCTCAACAATTTTCAGCAAAAGTCTTTATTAACAAATAACTAATGGCAATCTTCAATCAAAATAAGATCCCTCGGAACACAGAAGTGCTTTCCATCTATCAGGTAGCTGGTCTATCCCACGGCCATAGAATTATTGTGCTTTTAAGGTCAAGAATCTTTGGAGGTGCATTTTGACCCGGTCCACATTATTAAATCGTCTTCCAACCAAGAAGTACTGCACCGAACTAAAAATGTGGTAGTCACTCGGCGCAAGGTCTGGGCTGTAACGTGGATGAGCTTGACGCTCCCAGTCAAGGTCTTCTATTTTTGAGGCGTCCGGTTCGCTACGTTCCCTCCGTTTGGTGGTGTCAAGAAGGTATTAACCTCTGGGAGCTCGTCAAGAACGGTTCCAGCATTAATGCTGTAATCTACTCTTCTCAACCTGGCCGCGCGCAGGCTTAACTCCACTGGAATCGGTTCAGACAGATTTTCAGAAGCGGAATTATCTATCAGCAAGATAACGCCAGATCACACGTCACGAATCGGGAGCTTCAAAAAATCGAAGACCTCAGCTGGGAGCGTCTAACTCACCAACCTTACAGCACAGGCTGTGCGCCAAATAACTAGCACCTTTATAGCACGCTGCAGCACTTCTTGGTTGGAGGACGATTTATTAATGTGGACCATGTCAAAATGCACCTCCAAGGATTCTTGGCTTCAAAAGCACAAGAATTCTACAGCTGTGTGATGGGCCAGGTAGCTGATAAATGGGAAGCAGTCCCGCATTCCAACAGATCTTACTTTGGTTGAAAACTGTTATTTGTTATTTGTTTATGAACACTTTTGTTGAAGGCGCTTGAGAGTCCACGAAATTAGTTGCCAACCTAATAATAGTCGGTTGAAAGAAAGGTAGCTGTAATTAGACGGTTGAGCAACAAGCAGGTCTTCATTACAAAAAATGTCCCAATCCTATTCTTTCGTCGGTAAATGAGGCTGTTCTACAGTTACCCGACGAAATCCAGGAAACACACATCCGTGTCAGCTGAGCGCACTTTCATGGAACATGTTCTAAGCGCGTTGGTATAAAAACTCTTCTTACTCATCTTCTTCTATCAGCGTTCATTAGTTTCCCCCAATAATACAACATTAACACACAACATCGAGGAACCTCCTTCATTTCTCTCTGGGGCTGATGTCATCTTATAGTTGATGCGAACCTATCTTATAGTACCGGTGTTCTAGGAGACTGAAGGCTTACCAATACCGTTCTCACGCCAAATCAGACGTGTCTGATTTTTGAATCAAATTGGACACCTCTCAAACCAAATTGTGTCTTTGGAGGTAAATTGCACACTGTTGGAAATCAGTTTGAAACCAGAATGAATCTTCTCAAAAACCTAGTCGAACAGCTGATAGATTAATCTAGGCACTCTCTAAACATGTGAATATAATAGATTTTGCTCAAGAAAATTTACTGTAACTTTCGTCGAAAATTTGCCTTCGCAGTTAGACGCTTCCTGATTTTTTTCATTTTTTAAAAGGCAAGAATTGTTTAAACGTATTTTCAAGTGCAGGAAAGTGGGAGAACACAATGGCGTTAAATGTGTTTAGGAGAGGAGCGCCACGCTGCTCCGCCTATTTATCTGACTGCAAGCGTAAATCCCGCAAACCTGAAGCTACGCAGAATGCTCACCATCAAATGACGATGTGTGAGAATTGTCTGCTTTTTGCAATTGTTTTCGTGGTGTCGCTGGGGCATAGCAATACGCAGACAGAAGTTTTGTTATCAATCAAATGAAATCTCGTCGTGTTGGAGGAATGCATGGCACGATCTCTTTATGCAATATCCAATATTGCGGCTTTCTTGTTCTTCAAAGTATGTACATTTAAGAAATCGCCGTTCCGATAAAAAACAAATTATAAAAGTTCTAAAATTCCCTGCATGTATTAACTTCTTTGCATCTGAGTCATTAGTTTTTGAAGAAAGGCAGAAATTTTTTGAAACGAACTTTTTGTGCCTTCCTAGGGAGTGTTCAGTTTAATTTGCGCGGCGCTCGTTTTGGTACCGAAGATGTTCAGACTGATTCCCAAGCTGAGTTTCAAAAGTGGCAACTGTCTCCACTTCCTTCGAAAAGTGCCCAACTCAATGCGAATGCTGTATATATTGTGCCTTCTGAGTTCGTCCGGAAGATATTTATTAAACGCACTCTCCGGTAGCCTTCCTTTTCTGCGGGGGTGAGTAAACATTTTGCTTTAAAAAAAAAGATTAGGGGCACTCCGAATCTTACAGGAAAACGAGCACTTAAAAACCAAAATGACTGATCTTCTGCGAGTGAAATTGTGCCGTCTTGTATCACTGTGATCTGGGAAAACGCATGTCGGTGACAATGGTGCGCATAGTGTCTCATTCGCGTGCAACGACTAGCGTGGACAGACGCGAGCCCCTGAGCTGGATTCAGTTGGTGTGTTCGTTTCCTCCCTTCAGACTCTTGCTGTTCGTGGTCTATGTCGAAAGTGCTCGGTCAGTTAAGTCGCTTGGTGGAGAAGAACGCAAGGTGAACGCATGCAACACCTACAGGCCTATGAAGACGATGAGAAGTCAAAACGTCAGGTCCTGTTTAATGGATGCCTGATTGCTAACGGTTTTGACGCTGCCTTCGTTTTGTTGCTATCGCCGGAAGCGAAAGAGCTTAAATACATCCAGTGACAGCAACATCAGCAGTTAGAAAATGAAGACGCCGAACCTTCTGTAAGAATTTGTGACATAACAGCGATCATTAGATCACAAAAAAGCAAATCTGCTAAGGTGTGCTCTCAGCAGACACTGGATGACTCAATGAAACTTATAAGCTTCCGTAGCTCCGCAGCTCTATCCATATATGGTTAGAGCTGCGGAGCTGCGGAATATGGAGAGGGCGGGACGCAGTATTAAAAACGCAGTTACATGGAAAGTGGAGAGACACACGGTTGGCCGGTGAAGAGGGGGAGGGGTCCAGTGAAGGGGACCAATAAATGAGGTACCAGTGAAGGACCAGTCAAGGGGGACCAGTAAGGGAGCCAATAAAGGGAACACCAGTTAACGGGGTTCAGTAAAGGGTCCAGTAATAGAATCATTAAAAGGGGACTATAATTAATAAATAGAACGAGTACTTTAGAGAACGAATCGCGTATGTGCAATAGAGGGTGAGGCACCATAGGAGCAGTTTTGAAGATTTTGCCCTACCATATTCTGCTATACCATTCTATATAGAAAAACCAGTTTCTTTACTGTAATGAATGAGAGAAGGCCTAAAGAGGACAAGAAGACGTTTGGGGTGTTCTATTCTCCGGGTTTGACGTTTGGCGGCCGCCAGGCCGTTGAACGTCTGGTATCCTAAAGGATAAATAAAAGGACAAAGGAAGGCGTTATTTAATCCCCTATGGGATGCGTCACGCACTCTACTTCTACGGGATGTCGTGAAGGCGAGTTGAATGCGTATTTGGCCATACAATAACTTGCGGTGGCCAGCCGATAAAGAAGTCAGCGCTTTATCCTTCCCAGACAAGTCTGGTACCAATTCACCGACCCCGGAGGGATGGAAGGCTTGGTTGGCCTGGGCGGGAAATCCGAACGAGGAACCTGGTATCGGGTGCAGGCGACAGCCGGCGCCTCCTCCGACTGCGCTCTACGCGCCCACCTGGTATCCTACTATATATAAAAGAATTAGCGGTTGTGTCTGTCCTTCCGTCTGTCCTTCCATCTGTCCGTCCGTCTGTCCATCCGGCGTTTCGCAAACTTCGAGTAACAGCCATCCGAGTTCAGACGAGGTCTCACCTACGTCGTGTTGTGAGGGGTCAGAGGACGTGTCGCCAGATAACTTGGTACCTTGGTCCCTGATGTATGCGCTCTTGCTTCAAAATTCTGCCATATATGAACATACTTGAGTTAATTTACTTTCACCTGCTTCTTGTTTTTCCTTTTCGTGTCCTGCAATGACCTAGCCATTTCACGTAGGTGATGTAGGGTGACCAATGTAGGCGCCGGCAGGCACCGGATTCCAGTTTCCTGGTTCAGGTTTACAGTTAGGGCCAACCAAATCTTCCATCCCTCTGCCGCCGATGAATTGGTACCAGACTTGTCTGATCGTGAGAAGGATAAATCTCCGATTTGTCCATCGAATGGCTCGGCATGTGATGGTTTAGTCCAAATACGCCTTCACACGCCTCCACGACATCCGTAGAAGTGGAAGCGTGGCGCACCCTAAGGAGGTTGATTAGCGCTGTCTTTTGTCCTTACCCTTAACGTTCTGCGAGTTGATTTTTCGTTCTGGTACCGTCCATGTAGGGCTGTGAAAGGAAGGCAGCCTTTGGAAACCATCAATTTCAATAGTAATTCACTCGCTTCCGTGATTGACCGAATTCAAGTTAAAGGCAAAAACATCAACTCGGAGGACGGGAATAGCCGTAATTGACCTTTCAGAGGACGCACCTGGACTGGCCGTCCCAAGCGCTTGATCTTAAGAGCATCGTAGGGTTTCCTTCGGGGTGACCAGGCTCATTAAATATTCCAGCAGGGTTTCCTTCGTGGTGATCAGGTTCATTAAATATTCCAGAACTATTCGCGTCAATAAGCATCGGTCATGCCCTTAGATTTTCGTTAACATTTTTTCTTCAGATGTAATGAGAAATGTTGAGCAGGGGAGCCAATAAAATCGGGTGCCGCTATCCAATGCGACCAGGGGTCAGATTCATCAACGACTTACATAACTTTAATAGAGAATTCACGGCGGAAAACTCAGATAAACGCGGCTTATCGCTCACCATATCGCTTGATAGGCCGAGCTATTAGGAATTTCGGCTGTAATTGTCTCTGTTAAATTGCTGTAATTCGTTGATGGATCCGGCCCCAGTGCTAACCATGGGTTAGAATGCGGCCATACTTAATGGCATCAAGGATCATCCATGTTCATGTTCAGCCTTCTCCACGCACACGTGCCAATGAGAAGCGCATGCGGTGTGTTGCAGAGCGAAGCGCTTCGCTGCGTGGACAGTTCAAGAACTGCAGTGACAGACGGGTAATTACTGGCGCTGGCTCCGCTCCTTATCAACGCGGTCTTATCAGGCGTCCGTCTGCTGTGTTGCTTTCCGATTCTCTGGGTCGTAAACCAGCTCGCCAAGTTCATGTGCTCTCGTCGGCCCTCCGGCTTGCACTCGTTAGCATATGGCCTGCTACTGATATCGCAGCAGAAGTCAACACTCGATTCTCGTATCTTTCGACCTCCACTTTTGGACGAGCCACGCTAAACACAATCTCAGCATAACGAAATCGGATCGATTACGCCAACGCAAATGCGCAAGTACAACTAGGCCATCTACGGAGCGGGGCCTGGTCGAGCACAGACCTTGCAGGTGTTCTTCAGCAGCTTTTTGTACCTCTCAGTCGAAATGGACCCAGTTTCTCTTGTTTCTGCAGTATTCACGACCTTTAGAAGGGTGGGATGAACCAGGTCATGGTGTGTGTTTCGTTTTTGCGAGTTCGATCCGTCCACTCCTTAGGACAAGTTAATCGAGCATCTGCTACTGATTGCTGGTTCGGTTTGATGGATGGAGACTAATGGGAGTTTTGAACAGCCCCTCTTCAGAAGGGCGCAATGAGAATGAACCACCACATTGATTTCTCACATTTTCCTGAGCATAAAGACTTCGAGCAACTTTTCTTACTTTTGTCTTCTGTTCATCCAGCGAATTGCTGCACTTATTGTTTAACTCACCATTCTGTCCATTTGCACTAACTTCATGTTTTGCCACTAGCCTCCTCTACAAACCATTGCCCCTTCTCAAATTTCTCTCTTTTTCTAGTCTAGTCAGAGCGTTTCTAAGATCATTGTACATGTTTATGATCATTCATGACTTCTTAAGGGAATCCGTCCAACCAAGCCAACCTTTTCAGTCTGGATAGATTATGTATTATCACAGTTGTCGCCTAACGTGTCAAGCGGACGAATTACCACGCTGCGCTAAGAAGGCATTCCCATTAGTCTCCATCCATCAAACCGAACCAGCAATCCGACGATCCTCTTCTAAAACAGTAGTCAGACAGTCGAAAGAGACTACACTGACGACGAGTAGAGGTGCTGAAAGTCTTGAGAAAAGGGCAAAAAGGGAACTCGCTTAGGCTTAGTGACGATCGAAGGTGAAGGGAAGGCTTGAGAGTGACAACCACTTCGTGAACAACCTCTGCGGTAATTGAGCTGGAGAGGCATCAAACTCTGCTATGATTCTCTGCACCACCCTGTACTTTCTGCAGCAAAGCTAAGCTAGCACATCAGCTCTCCGCAACGAGTGGTCAATCAGCTACAGGGCGTTTCGTAAATGATTGCGGCAATAACTCAGAGCACAGGTTTTCAGAGAAATCTCCATCAGAACCAACAAATCTCGTCTCATTCAAACAAACACTTGGAGAGCACGAATTCTATAAGATGGTCGGTATCATAATAATGTGATTCACAAGAGGTTCAACCACCGCACCCCAAGTGGAATATCTCGCTCTCGAAGCCAAACAAAATCTGTCACAATCAATACACCTATGTCCAGATGTGCTTAGCAAATGTTTCACAGGCATTGGCTGTAGCTTCCGCATTCTATAAGCTGCAAAGTCTACCGCCTCGTCACTCATTCCATATTCAAGCTCCTTTCCGTCTGAAAATTTAGCGGGTGTTTTCTAAGGTGACAATTGGTTGTGCAGTAGACTTTCGTGCATTGGACGTTATTAGTTTTTGTGCTAAATAGCCTAGCTTCTAAACAGTTCGCTTCGAGACTCATCAGTAATCACCTGCTATTGGCGTGAGTGAGTCCGAGGGTGTTTCATTCCGAAACAAACGAAGCCCCCGAAAACTATCTCAACGGTAGGTCGGAACGGCCCAAGTGTTGTATATAGGCAGAATCGTCTCTCTCTGAGGAACAACAGTATGCCAATATCTCGACCCCAATACAACTCTGCGCAGAGTTAGGGACGACGGAAGTTGGGCAGTTGGCGGCGTTAGCCCTCTGCCTGCACTCGTAGGAAGGGCTGAAACTTGCTGGAAACAGCGATGACGAGCGAGCGGCGGTGGCACAGAAGGCTTACTTCCAATGACCGCCGTTTCCAGCCGATTTCAGCCCTCTCTATGCGTGCAGGCAGAGGGCTAACACCGTCAACGGTCCAACTTCCGTCGTCCCTAACTCTGCGCAGAGTTGTATGGGGTCGAGATATTGGTATTTTCTTGTTTCCCAAAGAGAGGAGATTCGCCCCACATACAACAACGCAGTTCCGACCTACCGTTGAGATAGTCTCTCTCTCTCTACACTTTGTTGCTGAAGCGCGTCCGCCGTTGCCGCCCTGCGGCGCCCTCCAAGTTGAAAATGCGGACAGTGTGTGAACTACGCAGCCTCCCGCTGCACATGTCGGAACAGCATAGGAATACAGTAAAGCGAGGTGTTCCGAGGAGTAACCAAAACGTGGACCTAACGAGAACTAGTGAAGCTGAGCATTGACTGGGAGACATACGATAGCACAAGGGCTGCGACACACCTAACCGTCACTTCCACGCTTGCCTGCTTCGAGGACTGATTGCCTATTGCACAGTTTGTCTTTCACATCCGAGATAAGTGCGACCCCTAGAACCTGTATCCTTGGAACAACCAAAAAATATGGTTCACTGAAGGTAGCCTTTGCCTCCCTCTTCTTGCAACTCGGCGTAGTTACAGTACCGTCGGTAAACATCCGCCAAAACGCGGCCGGCGGCGGATTAATCTGCTGTTTCCGCCGCTTTGCCATAACTCTCTTCGAAGTCGATTATATTCAATGAAACGCACATTGTTGGATTCAGAACAACATGATCTGCCTATGGCATAAAAATTCTTGCATGATTCTAGAAATTTTCAGTTCGAGATGACCTAAATTAAGTGAGCCCGTAATTGTCTCGACCTGACCCATATTCGCTCCTGAGTCTCACTTAATTATGCCCCTGGCAGAAATATATCTGTCCACTTACAAGTTTAAAATTTTCAAGCACTGTCAAAAATGTATTTCATGGCAATTTTAAGTCCTGTCTCACCATGGCAATCTATGTGATATCAAATTTGCCCGTATTGGCTCAATTTACAGCATTGCGTGCAATCCTAACTGTCGCTTACCGAATCTTCAGAGACCTGTAATTCTGTTTGTCTCAGCTACAAAACTATAACCTAGAATTTGCGCTTTGAAATGCATTTTGGGTACAGTAATACGTAATAAAAAGTGAGGGATTTATATAAAATAGACCTACAAACATCCATCGTTAATCGCGCTTCTGGTACTAAAACTATGGTCACTGGACTAAAGGAACTGTTAAACTAGAATGGAAAACTGTAGTGGATGGAAGAATAAGTGGTTGATTATAGCGTGGTTAACATCTCTGTACTCCCACAGGTTTTGACATTAGTAACGACAGCTGCGAACAAAAAAGTTTGATCAGTTACGAAAAAATATAGAGTAACAACTGAAAATGTAAGGCTTAGCCAAACAAAATCCAAGAAGTCGTTATTCCTTTTTGAAAACTCTTACAAATTCACAACATTAATCAAGTGAACACCGTAAGCCGCTGGAAAAGGACATGACGCAATCTCTGCATTTATGAAACCAGATGATTTCGACCTTCGAACTTGTTAGATTCCTTTAAAATCGAATAAAATCACATCGTAGCTAAAATGATAGGCAATTATAACTAATCAAAGTACTGTTTTTGAGGCATCCTGCTTATTTGAAACGGTTTTACACATGGCCTGTAAGATATGCTCAGAAGATTGAAGGTGGACAGTGGGTAGCAGATACAGCAATTTGGTTTTGAATAAAAAACAATGGAGGAATTAGGAAGCTAAACAGTTGAGGGTATATGAAAAGACACATAGGAGGAAGGCGGAAGGAGAAGATAACAGCGCTAACGCAAAATAAATAAAAATCTGCTTAAATGTCCTGTATATGACATGTCCGCAGAAACTCTTACACCTTAACCTCAGTTTTAGTCTCTCATTACATGAAATGGATGATTCAGTAGCGAACCTGTGCCGGATTATGTAGAGGAGTGCTTGTGTGTACAACATTAAGTCCAACAGTAAAGTCAGTGAAAAGGGAAACTTCGGAAGAGCACACAATCTCAAAATTCACTCAGGAAATTACGAAGCTCAGCTAAGCTGCCTAATGTACTACACAGATTTAGATTTTCTATTTTTTATTAAATTTGTGTAACCGTAGCTCATCATTAAATTGACACATTGGGTTAATGTGAGTAGTGAGAAGAGAGGAGTGATTGCATGCCCAATTTTGGCGGGACAGGTCAGGTCACAGCAATTACGTCAAGGATCCGGACTCAACTCTAGATTTGTCTCCGGCAATAAATAAGATTAGGTTCGAGTTTCATATTTTTTAAACCTTGCGAATATGTGTTTCTCAAAATGACAGGAACTGTTCTGCAACATCAGTGCAAACATCGCTTTCGAATCTCAATGTCGGCTTTGAACGAAACCGCCTTTTGAGGTAGTGCAGCGGGCTTAGGTGCAGTGCTAATCATTTGCTTCATCATTTTTGCTAGGCAGCATCTCTGCATAGTATCTGCCCACATATTCAGCTTCACACTGATCTGCCACGTGGAAACAGAGATCAGTAGAAAAAAGTAGCCTTTGCGGGACATGTCTCCTTGAAAGCATGATGCCCAGCCGGTTTGATAGCTGATTACTACCCTGTCCTCCATCAAAGTAAACCTGAAAACTATATTTGTAATCCAAACCTCATAGTAAAAAATATAAGTAAAAACCAGCCTTCGAACAAAAGCGGTACGGTAGTAAATTCTTGGGGAAAAGGGAAGAAAACCGGCAGTTGAAAATGCTGGAACGAAAAAAAAATTGAGCCAATCTAGGCAAATTTGATATATAATAGATCGCCATGATGAGGTAATGCTTAAAATTGCCATGAAATACGTTTTCGACAGCGTTTAAAATTTTTAAACGTCTACTGGGCAGGTCCATTACTGCCAGAGAGCATAATTAGGCGAGACTCACAAGGAGCGAATATGGGTCAGGTTGAGACAATTACGGGCTCGCTCAGTTAGGTCGTCTCGAACTGAAAATTTCTAAAACCATGCAAGGATTTTTGTCTCATAAGGAAGATCATGTTGTTCTGAATCCAGCACTGTGCATTTCACTGAATATAATCGACTCTGAAAAGAGTTATGGCAAAGCGGCGGAAAGGGCGGATTAATCCGCCGCCGGCCGCGTTTTGGCGGACGTTTACCGACGGTACTGTAGTTGTTCTCCTCTTGTTATTATAATGTTGTGTGAATGCGAGGTCTTTAAATAATTAGTATGTAATATATTATATGTAACATGAATAGTAAGTAAGACGAAGGTAGAGTAGGTTTGCTATAACAGCTTCTTTTCTTCCATGCCACGCGGGTTTGTTAAAATTCAGCTTTATTAATCCTAGCGTTTCTATGGTATCGTCGTTACCGAGGGCTTGAAAGAATTCCAATCCTATTAGGTTACGCACTCATATCACCGATCGCCTTAATTTTCCCAATCCTGCTAGCAGAATCCCAAGAGTGTCAGGAAGAAACAACTCCGATACGAACACTACCTACCGCTGTTTCTCCAGTACTGAAGGACAGCACAGCTATACGACAACCTTTGAGCAAGTGAAACCCGCGGTATACCAGAGTATACTATACTATGATTCGTGTGACATGTAATATTTAATTGGGCGTCATTGAAATATTCGCTGCCAAACACTGCGTAAAAACGCTCATGATTGGATTAGAACTGTTCGTCCAAAGGAAATGAGATATATGTAGCACATAGCCTCTTGGTTCAGTTTATCGGATAAGGTCCGGTTAAACCACAAAGTATGCTCGACATCACCCGTAGTTAGGTTTTCTTTGCATTCCTTTTGTTCTCCTAGGTTTTGTCCAATTCAGGTGGCCTTGTCGACTCGACCAATACATCCACCTTGTGTTGAGATATGTTTTGTAGACGAACCTCACAAGCCACCATGGAGCCGATCTGCCTAATAGTTTGGCGAACGTTCCAACATACCCTTCACCATGGCTTGTACCATGTTCTCCTTTACTCAAGGGGAACGTGGTACAAGCCTAGAGGGAGGGTACACTCTTACCCTCCTCCACAATACCCTCTTCTTAGAATTCATACAGCGTCCTAAAACGAAAACATTAAACACGGCTACATAAACATTATAGCCGTGGAAGGACATCTAGAGCTGCTGTGATACGGTGAGGCTACCAGTTGCGGAGTGGTGGTATGGGGAACGTCGAAAATCGGGGATAACACCTAGCTATTACGCGTTGAGCGTCATCCCCGAGCCGAACGAGAATAGCCCATGGCCCCAGCATCGTGCTTCGGCCTGTCCATAGACGGCCCTGCAGAACGTGCAAGTGGAAGGCTGCCTGTCCATAGTTCGCCGCCCCAGTGCCTGTTCATAGTTGTCAGCGACCAACAACGGTGGTGAGTAGGTTGGGGCGCGCAACTCGCTCCAACGCTTGTCACCGCCGTCGCCGGCCCGACGGCGTTGCAACTTTCAGCTGCGCTGTCTAATTTCTGACAAGACATTTTGATGTTCTCTACTCAGCCGCTAGTCGGTTGGTGGGAGTGGTGTTGTTTTGCCAAGATGGTAGCATAGCACAAGGTTTCCTCAGATTTTCGTCTCAGTTGACAGAAACTACAAGCGCTTGCAAATGCTTCATGTGTCTAAAGCATTGCGAACATGATACACTGCTGAAACTTCGACCACTGCTTCAGTCGAAGCAGATAAAGCGGTTGGAGTCGAGAGGGAACTGTTAAGGGTCCGGATTTCACCGATGTTCATTCCGGAGTGACGCTTTTGGGCAGTTGCAAACAGTCACCATACTGAGTTAAAAAAAAACCAACCAAAATGTGCTGCCACAGTAACCAGTACCTTATTGGGGCGCAGACGACCACGGTGTTCATAGCGGATTGCCGGCACATTTCTCGTTCCAATTTTAGTATATGTTCAGGAATGAATTCTTGTATTCCTTTAGATGCTCACCACGTTGCCGTATTCATATTCGGTGCTCCTGTTTAAGCACATTTGATTCACGCACTAACATGCCTGCTGTGAAATCTTACTACTTTTGTTGGAAGGTGGAGCAACGAATGTTATTTTTCAAGTACTCCGTGCGATTAACCCTATTTCGTGTTATTAAATGTACCGGATTCAAATCCAGATTTTTACCCTTTTTTCTTATATTTTTTAACGAAAGAATGAAGGATAGTGCAGTGCGGTAACTTCCAAGAAGAGTGGGTACTGAGACAGATGACTTCATAGAAGCCTCCAAATATTCTCGTACGCTCTTTCCTCCGTCGCAATATCTCAGCTCTACCTTACTTTCGCCCTCGGGTATTCTGCTATAATTAACTAAGCAATCTGCAAAATAGTTTCGGACGATTTATGACCTATTTATTGAATAGTCGCAATAGTTGTCCTTCAGCGTTTGTACCATCCATTCGCAGTTATGCAGCAGTGGCTGGATGCCTTGTATAGTGGATTTTGCTCTACCTTTTAAGCTTCCCAAAAGACGTATCTTTTCGATGATGTGAAGTTCAACGTTTTTATGAACTAGAGTCTCAAAAACCGCCCAGTACTCCGAAAATTCCTCTGAACTACCAAGAAATTTGGTAAGGACAGCTCCGTAGACTTTGTGGAGCGGCGTACTGCTTGACCTGCCTGAGTTTGCGCTAACTGTACTGTTGCGTGAGTGGTATTAGCTTCAATGCTTCCGTAATTCAATTGGCTACTTTGAAAGACCGAGGGTTTTGGAGCTGCGGCAGCAACCATACTGTTATTTTGAGAGCAGTACCCTAATTGGACCCTTTTCCTTTCTTTAGTGCACCTTAATTCGTCAACACATGACCTTAAAATATGTGTAAGGTCGACAGCTTCTGCAGTAACAGTTGAGATTCTCACTTCTCTAAATCAGCCGTTAGCTCTTTTTTCTCTGCTTTCTCGTTGCAGTTTATGTACTCGTCCCTTAACTCGATAAAACGTCTTTGAAGGCTTTGCTCACCCTCTTTTAAATACCTTATGCACCCTTCCAAGCGATCTGCGGTGGACTTACAGTTTTCATAGTTATACTGACTTGGAATTGAGCAGTCTATGTTAACTGCATGCTCTTTGTAGCGCATTACTAAATCATTAAGTGCGGTAGAGCTCAAGATTTCTAATTTCTTTGCATGGAATGCCATTTTTTAAATCCTCCTATAATGTTGTTAGCGACGGAGAGAAAAGGCTGCTCCAGGTACTTTTGTCGTACGGGAGACTTAACTTTCTTATTTAGAAAGTGCGATCGTGGATTGAATCGACTTTGTGCTCAGGTATTTAACGGGAGACTTATTCTCTTGGATTCAGAGAATGCGGTCTTATATTCGACCGACTTTATGCTCCAGGTCCTAAGGCTCTTACATTTTGACACGGGAGACCTGGGCTTGTTAGGCCGATGCACCAAAATGTCAAGGAGAAAGGACGTAGGACTTGTACGCCCTAATAATGTGGTGGTTCAGTGGATGTGAGAGCGAGTGTAAAGCCCCCCCCCCCCACACACACACCCACACTTCTGCGGGAACGCCGAAAAGCCGCTATGGTTATGTATATTGCAGGAACGCCGCATGCGGCGAGCTCTGCGTCCCTGTCCTATGGTTAAGGATAGGGGGTTACACGGCACGGGTCAACCATGTCAACCATCACTCCTGCTTTGGCGGTTTCGTCGTGCCGTCGGCGTCCTCTCAACTAGAGATCCCACTCTCGTGCATCGCAGCATCACTCCACCGTCGCGCTAGAGTGCAGACAACGGAGCACCGCAGCGCTAGAGGGTCTTACCACAGGCGAGGTTGGACAGCTCGAGGGCTGCGCGTCGTAAACAGTTGCGGGGCTACTCGCCCCCGCGACCGCGGTTGCGAGCGCGGCAGGGGAGATTCCAGACGGTTAGCGTGCACGCGGGCGCGAATGGTCTCCATACTTGGTCCACGTGTCAATCACGTGCTCGCGGCCGCGAGGAGGGAGTCTCGGAGCGCGATGACGGCTTCGGAAATCTACAGTGACTGAGACCGGCCAGCGCACTAGGGCTGGTGGCATTCGAAAGTTTGGGAGGCTACATTGAAGCCTTCAGGATACACTTTAGGAAGGGGAAGGGATTTTTTGGGAGTGAGAGAGGTAATCTTGAGTCACATGCTTCAAGAAGCAGACAACGCATCGCATCTCAAACGACACTGCAAGCTGCCTAAGGACGAACGGAAGCTCTCTCTGTCCTCCATCGGACCTTCGAGGCCTGATTCTCCATATTAGAGGTCTCCCAACAGTCCTGAGATCTTCCCGACCGTTTTTACGACAATTGAGTACGACAGTATACGACACTTGAGGACGAAATCGCATCCTTTTTGAACTAGAATGCCGAGCACGTCCTAACATTACGACTGCAAACGATTGAATGGTACAATGAAACCACATTTTCAATTGTGTTGTGTTTTTTATCCGAAAGCATCCAAAGGGCTCTGGATACAAGATGGGTAGTATAGCACTCGGCAGTTTCAGAGGACCCTGATTTCACCATGTGTGAGCGACTTGGTTCACTGGTGTGCGCCTCATGAAGACACAGGGGTAGGAGGCGAAGCGGCTCAGTGAGGCTAACTTGTATTCAGTTATTAGTCACATATGACATAAAGCAAATGAATACTCACCTATATCAGAATTATTTAAAATCACCGATAAAATGTTTGCGGTCCAGGAGATCTCTAATTCTAAAAGATTACTAGTTATCACCCATTTATTATAGGTCGACGGAATATAGTTCAGTAAATTATCAGGAACATCTACAATAACATAGGCCATAAACATCCCTCGAATCCTAAACTGTTAACCTCAAGCGAAAAGCACAAGGATTATAATCATTATCGATATTGAGCGTATTTTCGATTTTAACGATAGTAGGCAAATTTGGCATTTTTCCAGACTTACTGACACACTTCTGTGCGTCAGCCCAGAATTGAATACCACTGTGAGGTATCAAAAATATAAATAGAATCAAGCAACTGATCGACATTCTAAGCTTTTGTTGATCCTTGTTGTTTAGTGACATTTGTTGATTTTGGTATTGATCCCTTTTTGTTGTTAATTTGCTATCGAAAAATTCTTTTATCCGATCCTGCCATTCCCTTAACTTACACTTTATCTCCAACCCCACTTCAACTTCAACTAGATGGTTTACTACCACTGAGTGAAACGAATTCCGATGGAGACACGAGCACCACACTCCGTGCTGTAAAAGCGCGCTCCGTTGAAGAGCGGTGAGAGCCTATGGCCTGAGTTATACTCCCGCGGGAGCATCCGCGGAAGGGCGGGAATCGCGCCTCCTCACCTGACCAATCGCCGCGCCTCGCCACGCCAGCCGTCCGCCGTGCACCCTTGGTCCGCGGACGTTCCGCGGATGCTCCCGCGGGAGTATAACAGAGGCCTATCACGTGCAGAGGAGCATGGCGGAACGGACGCTGCGGCTGCGAGTGACAGATCCGGTTAGCAGTGAGAGACGCCAGACGACGTGCGAACTCCGTTCGCGCGCCTAGGCTGACGTCACGGGGGCGAGTCGCCCGGAGACCTCGTAAACTGTCATTTCGCATACAAAGAGTGTCGGTTGGGCAGTGTGCCTTATCAGAAACGTTAATGGGATGGGATGAAGTCTAGCTTGCCCACTCGACCTTTTTAAAAGAATGCCACGGAAATTGGGATGATACTCACAACCATTGCTTCGGCTCAAGGGTGAGACTCGATGCCCCCCGCGTAGCGAAGTTGCGACACGCTGTGAGCTTGCCAGAACGTTACAGTGGTGCTTCATTGGTTGGTTAAGGTTACACGCAAAATACCGAGCTGCTTGATATTGCTTATATCGCTTGCCTTGTGTAGAACAATGAGATTTAAGTCCGTTATTTCTCAAAACATGAATTCGGAACGCTTCCGAGATCAATTGCTGCGGTACAGGGTGAACTCGGATAGGTTTTTATCTCAAAGCGAGGGCCTTTTTCAGAAGTTTTATCCCTACTCTTGTCAGAGTGCTAAGATGAGCATTTTAACGCTTATAACGCATGTAAGGAATTAATCGGCCTTCAAAATTGACATCTGGCCATATACGCAAATGTTCTGCCGAAGGAGGGCGAATAATATAAAAGCCATGACGATGGCCCACTTAAATTTGATGACTCCTGCCTTTCACTGGCATTTGCTTCATGGAGAACATTGGCATTATGCAAGCAGGAGCCAATCTTGTCTTCTACAATTTCTTTTTACAGATTCAGCCTCGCTAGACCTATGTACCTCCACTAATTGATGTCTGTCGTGCCACCTAAAATTTATTTTAACCTAAAATTAGCAGCTTCCAAACGCCTGTTTCGTGACCTTTAGGAACGTCTGTGAGCTACCGAAGTTGCATCCCTGTCCCCTTCTTGAAATTCAGTCTCCTTCCACAGCACGACTCCGCGACCGCCAGTGGATATTGAGACGCAGGCGACGAGAGTGTACTCTGACCCGCGCGCTGAGTCAGGCGGTTCGGAGCGCAGTGGATGGTGAGGTTGCTTCGTGCGAGGGAGGTCGGGGATCCGTTTCTATTGTGTTGCGGCATTTTTGCGTGTCAATAGGGTCCGGGGGGGGGGGGGGGTCACTATATAGTGCAGCCCTATTTACATTTTGAAATACGAATTTTTTTGCAGCAGTAGTGTGTTCTACCACTACAGTGAACTGAGGTAGGCCATTTATGATATAGCTGTACATACACATGTCTTCTTATCAAGGCGTACAACCACTGAATAGGGGTGACCACCCGGACCCTATTTGCGCCTAATTGCACTCCTGCCCACCCTGTCCGTTTCTATCGTTTCCTCCCAAATCCTCCATGGACAGTGTGGCGTGGTTGCGAGGCTCGGTTCATTCCCAAGGGGGGTCCATCTTATAACGGGATGCGCGTTCTACTCCTCGTCCTCTTAGGGGGCGTTCAGAGCGTTCGCGTGGCGACGCGAAGCCCACTGTCGGAGCGACGCGATGATCGTGTCGCTCCCTCACCTGGAATCGCACCGCTATGAACGGCACGCGATTAACATCTGAACATAATCTCCAACATCTCATCATAATCCACCCCATATCATATCAACACTTCGCGTCGCCCCGTCGCGAGGTGTTCATAGCTGTTCTGCAGCGAACACCTTATCGCACGCAATTATCAGAATCGCCACGCGATGAAGATATCGCCCCATTTGCAAGCAGCGATGAACTCATCGCGGGGCGAGCATCTCTCTTCACCCACAGCTTGCATCAGTCTATGCGAGCCTGAAGCAGGTATACTTAAACTATAAATGAAAACTTTATAAAGTAATTTTTTATTTTCAGGTATCTTCTGTAGAGGCTGAGGAAGCACAGGAAACCTCCAGTAACGGTTATTTCTGGTAAGTTTTTTCTATGTTTTCTACTATTTCGGTTCAGAAGTAATCTAATTTGTTCTAAGGTTTCTCTCTAGCTTTATGATATACTTTGTAATCAATTGTGTTCTATACAAGGGGCTTGTGGGGGAAGCCCCCTTGTATAGAACACAATTGATTACAAAGTATATCATAAAGCAAGAGAAAAATCTTAGAACAAACTAGATTACTTCTGAACCGAAATAGTAGAAAACATAGAAAAAACTTATGAGAAATAACCGTTGCTGGAGGTTTTCTGTGCTCCCTCAACCTCTACAGAAGATACCTGAAATTAAAAAATTACTTTATAAAGTTGTACACCTGCTTCTCGCTCGCATAGACTGATGCAAGCTGTGGGTGAAGAGAGAAGGAACGGCATCGCCCCGCGATGAGTTCATCGATGCTTGAAATGGAGCGATATCATCATTGCGTGGCGATGAAGATATCGCATGGCGATGATGATATCGCCGACCGATAAGTTGTTCGCTGCAGAACAGCTATGAACACCTTGCGACGGGGCGACGCGACGTCGCTCGATCGATATGTAAGATTATCATTACGTCGCGTCGCGTGGCGATAATGCTCTGAACGCCCCTTAGCGCATCCACCCCAACCTCCTGGCTTTCTCGAGAGTCTAGTGGCTGCCTCACGTTGTACATTATGCTGCATGTGTTTCCATTTGAACTATTGTTTAACTGTGTGTATAAGGTGGACTCCCCCCCCCCCCCCACCCCTTATTTGGATCGTACCAGAGGCTCTTTACACTGCATGGTGTCGCTCCTGCCTCGATCGCTGGGGCCGTTGTAGACTATGAACGATCGCACAACCGTCTGAACACATTTGTTTAGGCCCGGAGCGGCTGATATAGAGTCTGTGTTGTGTATGTGGATATTGCGGATGCTACGTGCGGTCAAAGAGCGCCGGTCTTTATAGCGCAGCATCGCTGCCCTGAAAGCAGAAGGTGCGTGTTCGAGTCCCACCTGGCGCGAGAGTTTTGATAGCAGCAAATATCTTGTTAAAAACAGATAGCACGTCGATCGTTTTGAGTTAGTCACAGCACACATACAGCAAGATCTCCTGCGGTTGCATTGTATACGTATCCGTTCTTATCGCCTTCAAAGCGGAAGTTTTCATACAAATCATGTTATGGAGGGAAAGAGGATAGACGCTCTATCTAGCCTTAGTAGGCACCTGCTGAGATAACGTTGAACTTGTCGCAGCTGCTTTGCCTTTGCATTTCGACTCCCTCTTCGTGACGCCTGCTACTACTCATCTGCCTGCTTCCTTATTGCGCTTTTCTTATCACAGAACGTTTCAGGTCCGCCAATTATAGTTGGTATTGCGATGGACGAATTCCGCAGGCATATTGGAATGGAGATTCCGTTGTTTCTGTATATGTTGACCAGCTATCTGAAATATCCAGTGTTCCAAAACTTGATGTACGAAAAGATTTGCTTAGCGCGGAACAATCAGGTATGAGCAGCTGACGTATTTGTCTAAAATTGACTGAAACCGGCAAACCGGCCCCTCTGCAGCCAGGAGTCTTCCCTTCAAGAACTCAGACAAACTCTGCGTTTGTAAGCAGTTCTTGTCCTAATAGATGGAGGAGTACGAGTGAACGAGCCCAGTCGAGTGATCCCCTACTGCATTTACCACTTCTAGGATCAGTCCTAGTTGGGAGGAAAATAGTCGTAGAATGAAGGCTTCTTTGGGAGAATTCGTGGCGTGGTAATGTGGTACTGACGAGGAATGCCACTACCTATTCGAAGTTGCCCCTTCCGACTAGAAATTACATTTGGAAACTCTCCAAATCTGACTGCGCGCCGCGTTTGTGACAGTCAACTCTCCGCCACTGACAGTTTCTTTGTCGTCAAAGGGAACATGCTGAGTCCAGAAGGGCAGGGGTGGCTCCGAACGCCGAAAGTGGGCTCGTGAGGTTGAGAGGTTTCGCTCTTTTTAGAGGCAATGATGAAGTGTTTGTGCTCGTTCCTTCCTGCTAATGGATGTAGCTGTTGTTGAAAGAACCGCATTCCAAGCTTCATCGCGACACTTCAGGATATGGCGTTCTGCTCGAATGTGACGGCTTATTATGGCGACAAGACTATCCAGGCCGATGCCAACCACTTCTATTTTCTGTCTTCCATCGTGCTCACACTGCCGTCGCTCTTCTCGACACTTGCGCTAGGAGCAGGTGAGGTAGGGAGAAAGTTCCACAGCGTTTCAGATGTATCTGTACCCTTTTCAACGTCACTCCACGCTGTCCCCTAAAGATCCATCTCAGCATCGGATGTATGGAGCATAAAGATCCCGCTGTTGATTCCATTTGTCGGTCTCATCCTTTGCACAACGAACTATATCATCCAGACGGCATACATGGAGAATTCAGTCTATTTGCTGCTTATCAGCGACGCAGTCTTCGGTGGCTGTGGAGGATACGTCTCAATAATATGTAAGAGCATCAGTTCCCTCCTAGCCAGACATGAACTCTCACCCCTTCAGCCACAATACTCAGCTATGGCGTGAAGACGACATCGGCATCTCGAAGGAGTGTTCGAATAGCCGGCGTTGAGGGTGCGATCGGGCTCGGCGGCACCGTTGGATACGCGGTCTCGGGTTCCGTGCGAGAGTACGTGCTTTAAGAATTGTTTTCGTTTTTCTTCAGCAAGGAAGTGTCTGGTGATATTAGGATAGAAGAGGCCGTTGTTGAGACAGAACGCGGGGTCCTTTGCATCACATGAAATCTGGATTTGGCTGGAAGCTGCAAATCGCCTAGGTCGTGGCATCAAAGTGGTTGGATCTAACTCGTATTGCTTGCTTTTTGCTCTAAGCTATTCTCGTTTGCTTTGTAATCAGATGCTTGGTGTGTTACCTTCCACCAAACTATCGCCCTGATTACTCATTTCTCGTTGATTCGTTCGAATTCAGTAGCATTTTTGACGTCACTTGAGGATCCTTCTATCGTTTGAGCTTAGCTGGACATACGAGATGGAGGCTTTCCGTGATCGTTCCTATTCAAAATGAGTGATAAGATAAATCATGTCTCCCACGATCTGGCGATCCAGCTGAACCAATTTCGGAAGCGCTATGAAGTTCTGTCCACCACCACTGCTTCGCTCCGTGAGGTGTGGCGACAGTGTTTTGAAGTGAATCCCAGATTTCGTCGGTTTGTAGTGACAAAAAACTTTCGAAATAGTCGGAATTTGAAGTTCTTCGGTGCAGTGCTCACAGAGCCTACACTTTGCCATGATATGAGAAGGAGACCGCATTGTTATGGCTACTTCTAATGGAGAAATTACACGGAGGCGCCTTCCGGATTCTTCTAGAGATGATGTCTGATGGCACTACTACGCTTCTGAAGGTGCTTAATCTAACAAGATTGCTGTAAGGGATAATACAAGGAGCACTTTAGCCAACGAGAGCAGGGACTTCGGAACAGGGTAAATTAGTGGAAACGTGCGCTCATCTTGGGTGAGGATTTTTTGCGAAGTCACCTCTATGTCAGGGGCATCCAGAGGTACCTTCCACGTGGTAAATTTGTTCAGGAATACACTATATGGCTGGGAATGTTTTGACTTCTGCTGCGGTGGTACTGGCGTTGCAACAGTGTGTGGAGATCTAGCTACGGCAAGAAGATTTGTAGCTCGATAGCCATCTGTCATTTCCATGGAGCCGTAGCATTAGTCGACTGTTTACTATACACTACACCCTCCCCCCCCCCTTTATCTATTACGTTATTCAAGCCGGACGTGTCTTGGTCGTCTAATTCTCGCGAGAGCTGGGAAACCTCAACTGGTTGCTTTTTTGTGTCAGTACTGAGTTATACGGTATGGCTTCCCACCTGATTTTTGTTGACCTCTTCAGAGCGACGAAGCACATCATCGCACCACAACTGCATTTAATAGAAATGCTTCCTGTTCCGCTGAGAAATACAGGGCGCTCCCTAATCTCACTGGATTTAGAGCTCTCGGCTACTCCTACACGTTTCTTTTGATGTTGGTCCTACAAGTGATCGCGTTCTTCTACATTTTGATCTTCGCCAAAGAATCAGAAGCTTCCACTACTGATGTTGAAGACTGCAGCAATGGTAGCCTCAAGATTTATTTTGTACTTGTGGATGGAGAAAGCAAAAGTCATTTGAAGGATTCGTATCAAGGATATTGTGGGGATCGCTCAGAGCGCTTTCCGACTACCGACAGCTCTTGGTGGCCAAACGCAGACACCGACTGATTCTCGGGATGAATTTGGTGGCCTTCGGAATCGAACTCTTCATATTTGCCGGTGAGAGACAGCAATGCTACTAGCGCTGCACTTCAAAACGAATGACACCTTACAGGGTTGATGGATATCCAATACTCTTACCTGCGGTTCAAGTTGGGCTGGGGTGATAAGCAGTACGGATGGTTTAGTGGACTGCAGTTCGGAGTGACAACAGCAGCTGTAATTCTTACCTTTGTTACCATTGCTGTTTGTGTAATTTGAGACATCGCATTCTATAGAGGGCGCTCATGCGTACAAGTGGAGTCTTTGTTTTTGCAGGTGGTGATCCTCTATCCGCTTCTCTACATTCGAGGGCTTACGGATGGCATTCTGGGCTGTATGGGCCTGTTCAGCAAGATGATCTCTTTGCTTATGCTCACTTTCCTGGCCAATTCGGCCATGGCGTACTCAGTTATACGTGAGTATCAGATGAGCACAGTTCGGCTCTCTCATCTATCATGAGGTTTCTTTAGTATTCACGGCGCTCAATCGCTTCGTGTCGACCGGATTTCGGTCGTTCATTTCCAGCATCATTCAAACAAACGAACAGGGTAAGTCTCACAACAAACACACCTCCTCGCGACCAATTGTAGATCTTTTCGCAACAGGCAAGATGTTCTCGCTGATCGCACTACTGGAGGGAACCACCGGGCTTCTAGCGACGGCAGTCTTCAATAACGCGTATCCCCAAACCCTTCAATTCTTTCCTGGACTGCTCTACCTCGTGAGTGCTGCGCTGCTCCTCATTCCGCTTGTTATTCTGGGGTAGGTGAAGTGACTTGCTCTCTTAGAACGGTCATTGAGACGGCTGATTTTCAGAGCATCTGACCGACGGGTGAACCTCATGGAGATTATTAGTGAGCCATCTTCAACGGAGGAATTGTCACAGTAACTTCTTTGCCGAAGATTGTAGCTTTCGCCTAACTGAAGTAATCACTTGTTTCCAGCGGGTCTACCCATTTTGTCATCATGCTCTTGGAGACTGTAAAACGTGGGACAAATAAATTAATTTTTTTTACATTTTATCACGCAAGGGATTTGCTAAAGCATCACTAATACTAAACAAAGATGGATTAGTGCGATCCTGAAGATCGCAGCGATTGTACATACCCATGTTTTAAAGTCAGGTCCTGATTCGCGTGCTGGTTATGGAACGTGCAAATTGAAAAGAAAAACAATAAATACTGATATGCTAGAAAGAGTGGGAATACATGCACTCTAAGAAGAGTCTACCACAACCATTGACCAGAGCTCTGCTGCTGTTCAGTGCCTGCTGCCTGTTGAGACGGTTGGCCTTGACCGTATGGAGGTAGACTCATGGGGCGATTTAAATCCGTTGGCGTGCTCATACCGAACGGATCGGAGTGGTTGTGAGGTGACCTGAATGCAAACATTTAGCGCAATAAAACACTAATAAGAAAACTAAAAAAAACCAGATCATTGATCGAATGAGTAAAATAGTTTTTCGAAGTGTT
This sequence comes from Heligmosomoides polygyrus bakeri, assembly GCA_947359475.1. NCBI lineage: Eukaryota > Metazoa > Nematoda > Chromadorea > Rhabditida > Heligmosomidae > Heligmosomoides > Heligmosomoides polygyrus. Next base: position 47,619,893 of record OX375865.1, on the reverse strand, counting down.
CTGAAATCCTTGCAAAAACTTTGTCCTAGCCGAAACACACAGTAAAGCTTATCACAGCGTTCTTGTGATTAAGACACTCAAACTGGCATGAATTGACTCCTAATCCCGCTTTGTGCTAAGTAAGTAAAATTAGGAATCTTTAAGCAGCATCACCTAGCTTAGTGCAGATTGGTAGAACTGTTGGAGAGACGCTCACTGATGCGCGAATCTCGAATCGATTGTTTTTAGTTCGGGTCCCGCTTAGGCCAATCAAGCCTTCCATCCATCCCTATGGGGTTGATGAGTTGGTACCAAACGTGTCTGGGAATGATAGAGCAGTAAGTTGTCCATTGGTTGGTCAGCGCCAGTCATTGTATAGGCCAAATACGCATTCAAGTTGCTACATCCACGAAACTCCATAGAATTAGGTCTGGTGCATCCCACAATGGGGATACCTACAAGAGCTTTCTACGGAATACCGAATGACGACGACATTTATCATTCACCCTTTATCTTGTTACACCACTTCGGATTTATATTCTTTTAAGAACTTCAAGACAAGCCATTGCAGAGACGGCATCTCGGTCAGAATATCCAATAGCGTTGACGGAATCTGCCTACCATTGTAGTTCAGACAGCAGTTCAATAGGAATCGGTGTAGAGGCTAGCAATAGCAGAGCAACCTGGTGCCGACAAGTTGTGTTGTTAGCAGAAACAACCGCCGAGGGTAGTAGAAACTACCTGCTAGTACCCGCTTTTTTTGGACCCAAAGGCGGAAATGGAATAGGTATGCAGGATGTTTAAGAAATGAATACGCTACTTGAAAGAATATGAAAGTCAAGCGATAGACCTTAGCTAGGTAACCTTTTCAAACAAATTCGGTGCGCAAAAGATAAAGTTCTACGCCGAATCGAGAACTATGCTATCCATGTGATGTGAGCGCATCCTGATAACGATCACTTACAATTAGGTTGGTCCAAAGAAAAGATGGAAGGGCGAAATCTAGAGCTCTAACCCAGTTCAGGTTGCGGCGGAAAGATGTCCGACACAGCGATTATTGACAAGAACAACAGAACGCGCGATTGCGCTCGGCTAAACGCTCAGTGGAAGAGGAACATCAGGGAGAGGAGGAAGAGAGGGATGGAACTGCATAGCACTGCCTTAGCGACAAGTGCCTTGGAATTAGATATTATCACAACCGCCACCCATGCAGAGCTTCCAAATAATGCGCTTCAAAGGATTGCCAACTAGTGGCACTTGAGCAGTGAAACTGCCTTCACAGATCATACCACTTCCTATTGTAAAAGTGTCAGCAGCAGGCAGCGAGAAGGGAATTATAAAGCGGTGTCACATAAATGCGACAGTAACTTTAAGTGTAAAGGTGTGGCAGGAAAAGAATTAGTTTGGTTTGCGTTGCGCACTGAACTCCTCATGTTTACGTTAGACGTGCCGAGTAACAAGTAAGCGTAATTAATTGAATATTAGATGTATTATAATACCAATATTACATAACAACATATGACCACAAAACTATTAGTTGTACAACATCTGCGAATGAAACGCGCAACAAACCTGGGCACGGGTACGGGCGTGATTAAGGATGGAGTGTCGCTGATGCCGCTCATGTTGTTCTTCTCAATCAGTGGTGAATCGACTCCTCCCAGATGGACGTTCATTAGCGACATCGACCCTGGAGACAATGGACCTGCTAACGGCTGCGGAGCAGGATTCGTCACGGAAAATGCACGAGGCAACGGTGAGAAGTCCGCAATCGGTTGCGACGCTCCTGCTTGCCCGAGTAGTGTGGGCGCTAATCGTTGCGCTTGCTGCGGCGAGTACTGTTGTTCACCCTGAAATTAGCCGATTTCATGGTAACCACAACGTGAGCTGCGAAAAGATGAACGCCTTTCGAACCTGGAACGTCTGCGATTCCGCCCACTGTGATACGGATTCGTTGGCAGGGATTGGACGGAACATCGCTTCTGGAGGCGCAGTTCGTCCGTCTTGCATCTGCAAAGTGCGTTCTTAGCAAACACAAAGCATTGCGAACTCATGCTGCTGACCCTTCCACACAAACCAGAGTTTTTACTACACTTATTCAAGGCAAGCACATTTATAAGCACACGGGAAGAAGGTGTATCACTTGTCCAGCTGATCGAGTTTTCGAGGAGCGTCCACAACGCTTCATTCGTCCCAGATGCGTCCCAGATTGCCCCAATCGGTCAATGGATCCTACTCGCTCACACCCTCCGTTCAGGGCTCTCACGAAGAAGTCTGGCCAACGTGTTGCAGAGCGTACTGGCGTTCTCTTGACCCCGCCGAATCCAGTCGGTAATGACTCTCATCCAGCGGATGTCTGCAAAACGCATTACGCGACATAACTTTGGACGACTTGGCCCTACGACATTCTCTCTTATTTTCGGGCGTCGAAGCTCGGAACTCGCTTTTCTCCCTTGTGTGAATCGTGTCACTGCGAACATAGTCTTTTCGATTCCTCAATGCATTCATGCTCAGCTCCTGCTCTAGGTCGTTGAACTTCGTGATCTAGATACACGTAACTTTAGCATTGGATGACTTTCATTCCGTTGAGTGTGAATGGGTTCCCAGAATCTGGTGCGTTTCTGATGTACATCGTAATCGTAACATTCGATTGTAGTCAAACCTTTCCACATAAAAATCGAAATTGGCTAGCACTCCCTCTGGTTGGACAATGGTCGGCATTATAAACACAATATCATCAGCGAAATGAAGACGTGCAGCTGTAGGCAGCCTATTTTCAGCACCATGTCTTCCCATTCCAGGAACCGTAACCCGGACAAAAGAACCTTGCACTGCGACAAGTAACTTGTGAAGAGCCACGGTTGTCAATGAGCACTAGCGTGAGGTTGTTCAGGTGCTCGGGTCTGGTCCTGTCGGATGGCAGATTACTGTACGGTTATTCTCGACAAAATGGTGTATCGGATCTTGAAAGGAAGCTCAGGTGTAGAAGGGGATCAGTTGTGTTGCAGACGACATGGGACGTGGCTAGAGAAGAGACCGGGGTGAACTCGTAAAGACTTTCTCCACTACCCTTCTGAAAGAGGTGACGGTTCCTTCAGGGCATCAGAGAGCGGTCATCTTTATTTTGAATTTGGTGAAGTTCCGCCGGATATTGCGTATGATCAACTCTGCCTCTACAGCTTCAGACAACAATTCCATCCTTCCCTCTTTAAGATCTTCCTTTATGCCACTCCGCATAGCTTCACAAGCTATGACGTCAGTTGGTAGTTGCCTGACGCTCGGGCTGCTCCACTCCACGCTTGAAGAAAACCAGAAGACGTCTGTCTCCGGAAACTCTCCAGCATATCAGCTCGAGTTTTCGAAGACAGACGTCTCTTGGTGGTTTTCAAGCTCACGGCTCCTTAGCACTATCACGGAGATGATATCTTCCCAAAGACAGGTAGGCGACGTGTATAAATCCCAGCTAATGGCCGTTCTGAGACTCTTCGTCTTGGATTGTGGGCCTTCCCTCCTTCACGCAAAGAAGACAATGGCCCGATCCGGTGTAAAACTTGTGAACAATGGAAACACGAGTCAGGCAATACTTGTAGCTGAAGATGATGTGGTCAATGCGTGGGTGAGAACAGAACGTAACAAATTGAATTCAATTTCCTTTCCTAGTCGTGGGGTGCTCGCCTACCAGAGGAACGAACTGATGCACACATTGCTTAAGAAGTCACATAAAAGGTGCCAAACTTGAAGCGACAATGCTGGAGACTTTCAATGCACGATGGGTTGCAGGATGGGTCCACAAAGGCCTTTGTAGTTGCTTTCATCCCATTCACAAATAATGAAAACGATCGTTAGATTTGGTGTGGCATGATATGCTCGATCTATATTTTGTACCAGCTTACCTGTGCGGCAAGGGCAGCCAGTTGTTTGGCACGACGGTAGCGTCTTCTTTGAGATTTGTTGGCCGTTGTTCCGTTGTGGTGCTTCAAGATATGCTCCTGAAACAGAGGATATGTCAATTTTTGGTGGCAACTAGCGCAGGTGTACATTCATCAATGACCTACTCTAACCAATAAACGCGACAGCATATGAGCCTTAATGTACGATGTTCCTGAAGCATTAGAGTTTCGATAAAGTACGCTTAATTCTATTATCGAATCGTGAGACACAAATCAAACCTATCATAACAAACACTGTCCAATGCTTTTCATAGGTGTTCAAACGCTGCGGTGAATGACCGGGCTCAGGTAGGTTTCATAAGAAATCATCGACATCTCAATGAGATGTAAGGCATAGCGACAGAATAGCTATGGCGCGAGTGACCTACCACAGTGTATTTGCAGCTGCCAACTTGCAGAATGGTGAACTCTCAGGATAACTATATGTCGAAGCTACTCAATCAGTCTGAAATTCTTTGCTCCTACAGGTCATGGGCACTTCGCCTTACGAACACTTTGTAAGGGAAGCCGAGAGGCGTTTCTGTGCTTGTTCTTGTCAATTCACACTACCACGATGTAATGGCAAGGACATTCGTCGTGAGCGACAACTTTCATTAAAAGAAATCGTATTATCAAAAGCAGCGGCTGCCGACTAAGATCCCATTCTGCCTTTGTAGGGTGCGTGGTGACGCAGTCGGAAGAGGCGCCAACTCTCGCGTGCATCCTACTCCAGCGCTTTGATTTGGTCTCCCCGACCATGCAAATCAAACGTTCCATTTCTTCGGGGTTAGTGAATTGGTGTCGAGCTGGTCTTGAAAGGATGAAACACTGACTTGTCCATCGACTGGCCTCCGCAAGTCATTCTGTAGGTGAAATACGCATTCAAATCGCCTCCGCGACATCCCATAGATGTAGAACGCATTGCACATTCCAAAAGGGTTTTAAATTATGCCGTTATTTATCCCTTTATTACCTTGGCAACCGCTGATCCAAGAACTGAAAGTACCTTCAATTTGTCGCGACGACTGGAAGCATAATCACACGCGTCACACTTGAACGGCTTGTCCTCGAGATGGATTCGTTCGTGTCGAACCAAATGCGACTTCTCTATGAAGCCGCGACCACAGATCTGAACTACTAACCATAAGTGCATAAAATAAAGGACATAGTGCAGACTTGGCACAATCCCACCTTGCACATGTGCGCTCGCACTGCCATGTGTGTCCTCAAATGAGCGGCCAACTGGCTCTTCTTCGGTGAGGAATAGTCGCAGTTATCTAAAATGGTTTTTTGTTCACCACAAGACGCGAACGACCGCAAATCTTACCTATATGACAGTAGAACATATCCCCTGTATGCTGCCTACGATGGGACGTCATATGGTCAGCATTCGAGGTGGCAAAGCCACAGTCGTCGCAAACGAGCGACATGAAACAGGGCGATTTGACTGCTGCTAATAACACTAGCCATAGAATGATGGACGAATACTGACCTCGGCTCATCATGGGACGCGAAGTGCATCTCCAGAGCTGTGTGAGTGTTGAACCCCCTGCCACATTCCTCACAGTGAACGGGTCTCTCGTCCAAGCTGCTGTGCATTCGTTCATGGGCCCAAAGCTGAGTTCGCGAGCGCGCTCGGAAGCCGCACTCAAGGCATTTGAAGAAGCGCTCAGTAGCTGCAACAGCATAACTTTACAAATCCTTATTGAAGAAGTCTTTCTACAAGTAATTTTCAACTTTAGCAGCTTACTATGCGTCAAGCGATGAGACAGAAGTTCCTGTAGAGTATCCTTCGCAGCAAACGGGCACTGATCACAGGCGTAAGGAGCTTGAGCCTGTAACTGGCAGTGGTATACTGGTTCTGACGGCAAATTGCGAATATCGTTTAAGGTCACACGCTGGCAGATAGATTTTGACATGAAATTGGGCGGATCGCTTCCTTAATGAGCGATCCTTAATGATTCTTTGGTCCATAAACACAATAACATTCAGTGGATTCTAGACTCTCAGCAGAAATGCTCGATGTTCCAGGAAGACAAACTGGTGGTAGAGTTGGAAAAACTCAAGTTCTGTGGCCGGATTCATCAACGACTTACAGCAATTTACCAGAGACAATTACAGCCGAAATTCCTGATAGCTCGGCCTATCAAGCGATATATTCAGCGATAAGCCGCATTTATCTGTGTTTTCCGCCGCGAATTCTCTATTAAAGTCATGTAAATCGTTGATGAATCCGACCCCTGGTCGCATTGGATAGCGGCACCCGATTTTATTGCTCCCTGCCCAACATTTCTCATTACTCCTGAAAAGGGAAATGTTAACCGAAATCTAAGGGCATGGCCGATGCTTATTAACTCGATCAGTTCTGCAAAATTTAATGAGCCTGATCACCATAAAGGAAACCCTGCGACGCTCTTAAGATCAAGCGCATGGGACGGCCATACCAGGTGCGTCCCCTGAAAGGTCAATTACGGCTATTCCCGTCCTCCAAATTGATGTTTTTGTTCTCAACTTTAATTCACTTAGATGTCTAATACTGCTCGTAGACGACGGTAACTGGAAACGTGAAAGCAAAAACGGCAAATGCACTTCGAGTCGCGTTGATCGAAATTCCCACGTTAACTTCTATTTCAATCAATTGAACAAATCCCCTTATTGGTACGTACTTTTTGACATCCGACCCAGACTACTTCCGGATATCTCGCGTTTACGGTGGTCTACAGGCGCTCCTTAATCAAATTACCTTCCGCGACATAAACCGCATTAAAAGGTGCCAAAGCATGAAAGTATACTCATTCCCAGGTATGTGAAAGGGATAGTTTGTCAGTTTGTGCAGTCGTTTGTCTTGCGACCGTTGCAACGCGCTGTGGACATCAAGGAAGAAAAGACTGCCTTAATATTCCTAAGTTCAGTTTGGTACAAATATGCACTATAGCAATTTCTGCAGCGGGCCCGTTCTCCATATTCGCCTAGTGGGGTTGGATGATCCATGAGCACCTCGCACTTGAACGGTTGCGATTCTTCCACACCTATGTCCAACTCTACGTTATCAGCCTGATAAAGTATAACAAAAAGGTCTTGCAAATGTGTAGAAGTCTACTACATATTGAATACCATGAAATGCTCGAATACAGACTACTGCTCGTTTTGATTGTTGTGCTTTGTGTTAAAAAAATTGTGCGATTCGTTTTTTAAACATCGTTGATGCTAGACTTTGATCTACGATATGAATATATTATAAATAAATAAACGATCTGATCTGACACCTAATGCTCCCCTCTCTCACGGTATCTCGGGGACACAGATGCTTATGCGCACGTCGGGCACATATGTAGAAGTACTCCAAAAACAAATCGAGCTGGCATTACTACCTACCCAATGTTCTCGGCAGTGCTCATAGAACGACTTGCTCCAGTTCGCTTCGTAGTCACATAGCTGACACATGTAACCAGTGTTTCGGTTGTGGTGTCGAGCGCGATGTTTTTCCAGCTCCTAAACGCCTTACTCCAAGCATCAAGGTATTACGAGGACAGCATTTGAACGCAACCTCAGCTGAAGTAGTGGCGAACTTGCAGAACTTGCAGGCATGCGGGCCACCGTCTACGTGCACATCCTCCCCGTCCTCCACTTCTTCCGGATCGATGGCATCCTCGTGTGTGTAGGTCACCGCTCCATTGAGTGACGATGTTGCGTACACTCCATCGACGTCGTCGTCATCAAGCATTGGCAGAACTAGGAAACAAAGGTAGCTCCACCGAGAAAACCCAGAGATCACATCGAAGCACTTACTCTCTGTCTCATCCGTCCTTTTAGGAGGCCGACCTCTCTTCTTTACGGGCGTACTGATAGATTTACGCAAATGTTTCGACTTCAGCGACCTAGAACATATGCATATCAAGGGGCGCAAACTATCTCCTCCAATTGCTTTTAGAAAAAGTCCACCTTTTTTTATTGATATCCAACAGAGGAAGAGCTCCCAGATTGATTTTCAGACGTAATCGAGGCTTTTCGACGCCGTCTTCAGTATACGTGGTTTCCAGCTAAAATACACTACTGATGATCTGCAGTCGTAGCAACTCCGTGAAAAAACAACTCACAATAGTGGTCGTATTTGGATGACCTTCTACTGGAGGGTCCTCTTCCTCTTCATCATCCATATGCTCAAAACTGAAAGAATGTACTTTGCCGGTCTGTGGAAGGGAAGGAACGGTGGATCAAAAGGATACCATCCCCGCTTGTCAGAGCCTTGAGACAGAAATGATCACCAACATTGCAAAATCAAGCAGGAACGAGATACTTACTAGAACACGGGTTACAAAGAAAATTCTAAGCTAATAAAGAATTCTCTCAACAAAGCCTCTCATAGAAGGCTATCTACTGGGTTCCCAGAGGATTTTAGTTTTCAAATATATGCAATTGGCTAGCTTGTCCCGTATTTCAAATGTCTCAGAATTTCGCACACACTAATCAGGCATCTGTTACTCATTTTTGCTGCACGAAAATTATCCTTGCCTACTTGAGATGTGCAGATCGTTGGAAAGACAAAGATGGAAATAATGACATGGAAGCAATTTTGGGCTCAAATTTGATTCGAGTCAACCGCGCAACTTAGCTGGATTCCCTCATTACTAGCAGAAGACTTAAGCAGCTATAAGCACATTTCTCAGTATATCAAAAATTATCCCAAAAATCTCTTAGCGTTCACCGATAAAGACGCACCAAATACTCGCTCCACTCTCACAAGAGGTCACTTTTCAGCGAGTTGCTTTCTTCTATAGAATCAGCTCAGTAATCAGCTGAGGAGCAAGTTGCTGGACAAAGTAGTCGAGTTCGGTGCTAAATTAGCCTCATACCGGCCTACTCTCGTTTGTAAGCCGCCTCTTAGGCTAAATTGCTCTATTAGAAAGACTGCAGCTACTAAAAGCCATAAAACCGTATATGAGTATAGCGTACGTAATAGACAGGTGAAATCAACACCTTGAGCTAGCCATCAAAGAATGTAGACAAAATTTGGCCGTATAATTTTGTCTCGGGCCAAGCGGTTACGAACACTTATTCTTTGTCTTCAGTGAGAGTACAAAAAGATAAACACAGGTTCAGTGCTAATCTGTAGATGTTTCTTTGAAAAACGTTGGGCAGACCTTGATCGGAAAGACATCAGAAACAAGGGAATAGGTAAACAAGAACACTGCAGTAAATATAAAAGATCAATGCCTCCGATTAAAGTAATTTCTAGGATAACATGAAGTTCAAGACCGTCTTCCCAACAAATGTTCGATGTTCTCGGCATAAGAGCAAGATTTGCCTTCGTATTTTTTTTTTGCTGCTGCGTATCCTAAGATTTTTTAAACCCAACCTTATAAAACCAAACTTTTATACATACCTAGACTCATTCTCATAATCTTCGTCAGCACCCGAAGCCACAGCTGCTCCTGACTGTAGGAGAGACGCGGCCGCCGTGTCACCTCCAAGCTGCTGGGTGAGCGAAATGAACTGTTGTTCGTATTTCGGCATGGGAATAGCATTAGCGTGCCTAAGTAGAAGAGCACTGATTTAAAGTGTGCATTGGAAACCCCAAAAGGGAGTCTGACACAAGAAACAAAGAAATAGCGTTCATAAGCACGCTTCCACTCACATTGCACCGAGTAGTATATGTCTGCAGCTTTGGCTTTTTGTTAGAAGCGGTGAGTAGTCGAGCACAAACTCAAGGGCGTTATCCGACACATCTACGATTTGACAGCGTTCCAGCAGAGGCCGGAATGACGCCTCTCTGGCAGGCACATCTTCGCCCACCCAGCGAACAATAAGCCTGAAAATAGGGACATACTTTTCAATGTGACGCCCCATTTCAGCTTGTAAGTAGCCGAATCCTGGATTAGACCGACTTCACCCCGATTGTAATTCGATGAGGTGATAAAGTACCAGAAAGAAATCACAGCCTGTTAGAAACACCATGTGACCTTTGCGTAAGCAGAAGGTGATATCACAAACAACATTTGAAGCAACTTCTTTCTCAGCGAGTGAAGCTCCACAATCTAATTTATTAGGGTGATATGTTCATATGTTCTTGCGATATTTCGGTATTTTTCAAGTTTTCCTCTATTTTAGTCAAATTATCGAAAGATCGCCCATCTTTGTCGATGACTGTCCTCCATCGTTCCAGTAGGGAATGGATACCGTGGCGATAGAAATCCAGGGGTTTCCATTCGAAAAATGGCGAAGGGGGGGGGGGGGCGGGCCTGATACATGACCAGTACGCCGATGCATGCCTTTTCAACTTATCCCGCTCTCGACGTTCTGATTGGTTGGACCCCCTCATTACAGGAGATGACAAGTGGGTGGGTACTGTATGTGTTAAAAACAGCAAGGACTCCGGCAGTGGAAAAGCCGCCAGCAGTTCCAAAGATGATCTGCACCCAAGGAAGGAGATACTGAGTGTTTCCTGGGACGTTCGTGATGTTCTGTACTGGGAGCTTCTCTCTTCTGGTGCCACCATTAACAGTCAGGTGTACTGCTACCAACTACAAGAACTCAGCCACGCTCTTCAATTAAGCGCCCACAACTCGACAAAATTTATTTCCTGCACGACAGCGCAAAACCGCTTACTTAAAAAATCACCCGCCAAAAGCTCCAGCTATTAGGATGGGAAGTGAATCCCCACCAACCCTATTCCGCAGACCTTGACCCAACTGACTACCATTTGCTCCGATCGCTAGCCCACTATTTATAGGGAAAACGATATGATGATCGAGTGGCACTCGAATCCGACTTTCGTCACTTTTTGAATCGGAACCCCCGGATTTCAATCGCCACGGCATCCACTCCCTGCCGGAACGACGGAAGACAGTCATCGACAAAGATGGGCGATATCTCGATGAGTAAGGCTAGTTCGATCAAAATATATAAAAATTTGAAAAAATATATAAAAAAAATCGCAATAACGTATGCATCACCCTAATAGCTGCTTCGAAATAAGGAATGCTCACCATTTCGGCTGATTTTGCTGGATTTTGAAGAATCAACCTAATTTCAAGCCCACGCTCCTTCAGAAATTATGTATCGCATCCATACTATGCACACTAGCTCAAAAAGTTTGTTGTTGTTCGTAAAACGCACGCACAAACAACATACTTTAGGTAAACGTCCGGACTGATAACATCCTGATACTTGGGATCCTCCAGGATCTTCAACAGCTGCGGCATTGGATACTTGAGAATGTCGACGGACTCCAGCAGGCACCGATTGATGTTGACGTCGAAGTACTCAGATGCAGCCTTCAGCAGAGGAGGCAAATTGTATCTGGTCGCGAGTTGCCGAACGGAGAGCGAATTGGCGGCGTCCAGGTACCTGTCGAGGTACTCCGCGCAGTAGTTTTTGAGTTTCGTTACCTGGGAGCAAGCATTCAAATGAACGAGAAGGTGAAAGCACTTCCAGCGTGAGATGCATACCAGGAAGTTGTTGGCCAGCCTGAGGAGCTCGGCAACGGTTGTTCGGTCTATGACGACACAACCGCTGTACATGTAGTTCAACAACAACTCGAAAGCCTTCGGCTGCTGGCAGTTCACGATCACCTAATCGTGGAAATGAAGCAAGACGAACTATGAATACATTATACTGGAGGAAGCATGTTCACACCAACACCGACACCCACCTGCTCTTTCGTCACCTTCGTTGACCTCAAAATCGAGTCAAAATAGGGACTACAGGAGGCGAGGATGTTGCGGTGAGCGGAGAATTGCCGATCTTTGACGATGATGCACACGTCACAGAAGCGCCCTGTCTCCCTCTGATACCTCATTCGCTCCAGAACTAGAAGGGTGAATCATCAGTCGACGTTTGGAAGGATTGTTAACATAACCATCTTTGTCTCGTATATACTACTGAACCTTCACAATTCGGAGTCCGAAAAAATTTTCACCAACCTTCGACCAGAAAAGTTACTGCGGTACTGACCTCGAATGTGATGATGTTTTTGAAATCTCGGCTGATTACGCTACAGTAGGTATGGACAAGTAATGGTGGTGGGGTGAGGTTGACCGATTTCGACCAAACAACCTACTTTAGTGTGCTGAGCACAAATATGACATCGTATTTGTTTTTAGTCCCACAATGGAGTACGGCATACGGTAGATATACCGAGCTAGATCAAAATAAAAGAATAAAGGAAGGCGTTGCTCAATCCTTCTTGAGATGCGCCACACATTCTACTTCTACGAATGTAGTGGAAGCTGTCTGAATGCGTATCTGGGCATACAATTACTTGCGGTAGCCAGCCGATTAACAAGCCAGCTCATTCTCCTTCCCGGACAAGGCTAGTACCAATTCAACGACCCCGGAGTGGTGGAAGGTTTGGTTGGCCCGGGCGGAAACCCGAACCAGGAACCTGGCATCGGGTGCGCGCGACAACCTGTACCTCCTCCGACTGCGCTAAACGCGCCCAGCAGGCTATATTAGAGTCTTGAAATTCACCCAGATCTTGTCCAGGTGCTGTTTGAAGTTACTCTACGAATGTGTCACTATTTTCCTAAAGTATCAAATCGTTGTATACCATTTCAGATCTCAAAGTAGACGGTCGGTCAAACAATGCCACTGATGCAGTTTTCTACACTGCTCACACTTTTCGATCACGATCTACTTCTTGTCGTCAATATAATTGTCTGAACACGTAGAATATGCCTGCAATACGAATAACATCAGAAGACTTCCTTGCAAGGTCACCACTGCTCAATATTGGTCGTATGACTGATCTTTCAGTGAGCGCTGGTGGAACAACGGTGGGTTTGGTCTACAATGGAGAGCCGCGCGTTGACACCCGCGGCAACTCTCGATAGCTCTGAAAAAGAAGGTTTTCTCGAAGATTTTGTCAGTCCGCAATGAACGCTGTTTCATTACAACAAGTCTGCCTGACAGAGAGGAATTGTATTTGTTCCGACAACATACTATTGTCCATGGTTAGCGCACTTTACTATAATTCCACACCAACCTCATAATCGCAATGAGCACCCCAGGTACCCCTCCATACCTTCTACAGGAAGAGTTCGGGCGATAACTTTCCATTCTACTTCTTGAATCGTAAAAAAAAAACAATGCCGTTTCGTACGACCCCAAAGTAGCAAACAGGTGGATCTGACTTGACCTGTAGTGACTCCTGATGTGGAGTTTTCGTGGCTGATACTACTACCTCACCAGACACACCTCTTACAAGTGCTTGGCTTACTAGCAGAGGCGATTTGAATAAACGAGGCACATGTTTAAGGCGCACGAAAGAAATGGCTGTGGATCGCTCGCCATGGAGGGACATTGATCGTGTCACGATCGCTACTCCATGACATTCACAGCGACGTACTAGTTCAGAAGCGCCCTCAAGCCTGACGCCCGCCAATTGGGTCTGCCAGTGCTAGTCTCGGGTTCCCTCTTCGCACAGAACACGGAAAATGAAACCACGGCGCAATGTGGCTCGGAGGGGGTCATCCCCCTACTCAGTGGTTGTCCGCCTTAGTAAAGGATACGTGTGTGTGAAATTACATCGGAAATGGCCTACCTCAGTTCACTGTAGGGGTAGAACACACCAGTGCTGCAAAAAAATTCCGGTATCAAAAAGCACAAACCGTTGTGTAGGGGGGGGGGGGTGACCCCCCCCGAGCCACATTGCGCCGAAACCACAGGGAGCTCCCAGCTATACGTGAAGTCGTTGTGCGCCTCGCAAAGAAAATGAGTCCTTGCCCCTAATAGCACAAAAGACCGACCTAGTTGCTCGGGAGTCACCTTACAGTTCTCTCACGTACCAAGAGGAGTGTTTTTCACCTATCAACACATCACGGGTGCAACAACGACGAAAAACGTGTGAAGGTGGCTATGGCTTTCTTCACAGCAGCAGCGTGGCCACTCTCTCTGTTAGGCGACGTCAGAAGCAAATGAAGTGCAGTGCTAAAAATTGAGAACAGGAAGCATCGTTGCAAGTTAAAACACTTGCGCGGTGTCACGGTTTTTTCTTATTCTACATTGCTTCACTCTGTGACGACGTGATGTGATGATGACGACGTGAAGTACACCCTACGAATTCAGTTCAAGCAGAATGCTTATAGATGGCTCATTCATCAATTGCGGCGGGGGAGAAAGAAAGGAAGATGTTGAGAGATCCCGCAAAGCTTGCAGAGTATGGCATCCAACTGGCATGACCAACATTTTAGTAGGGATTTAGACCGATATACTTCCAATTGAATTCGAACATCCTTTTCGCAGCAGCCTTTCCTAACACGTATCCCCTTAAACGACCTTTGTAACACATTAGGTGTTTCACGTACAAAATGGAAAGGCAATCTTACTCGCAACCACTATCAGAGCTAGAGTATTGTTGCTTCCATCCGCAGCACCAGTGGTGCACGTAATATTAGGCTGTCGCAAAATTAATCTCCGCTTCAAGCTATGTATAAATAAATAATTTTTTATCCTGAATCATTCCGTCTCAGGGAAAGCAATACATACCGCTGGGTAGGACCTTTCTTGCTTTAAAAAGTATGTGGATGTCGCTCTAATTTTTCTAGCCGACGTTTTCCAGGGCTCCGTAAAATCATGAACCGACGCGACTATCATTATGCTAATGCTCATGCTTTACCAACTTAAATTGGGACATTCTGCGGCAGAGGCATCCCGTAACCTTAGCAACGCTTTTGGGACGGACTGTGCTTGCGAACGAACATTGAGGGTCTGTTCGAAAAAATCGCTTCTGGCGATTTTGATCTCGAAGAAGAACCGGGTCGCGGGCGCAGTTCGTCACTTGACGATAAAGTTTTGAGGAGAGCCGTCGAAGCAAACCCGGAGACGATACATGTATGTTAGCAGAGGACATTGGCGTACATCATGAGCTGACCGATGAGCAGCGTCTGGCATGTTTCGACACTTGCTCCAACCTGCTAGTTCGCTTTAAAAATGAGCCTTTTTTAAGCCGTATTATAATTGCAGGTGAAAAATGGGTAATTTACGATGACAAGAAGAGGGGATTTGTCTAGGTAGTTAAGGATGCTTCTCCAACATCCTTTCCTGACCCCGACCTTCGCCCTAAAAAAGTTACGCTTACTTTGTGGTGGTGCTGTAAGGGTGTAATCCATTACAGCTTTTTGCAACCTGGGGCCAGGTTCCTCAACGACTTTCGTAACTTTAACGGAGAACTGTAAGGGAAAAGCTCAGATAACGCGGTTTATCGCTCACCATATCGCTTGATATCCGCGTTATCTGAGCTTTTCGCTTACAATTCCCCGTTAAAGTTACGTAAGTCGTTGATGAATCCGGCCCCTGGTGTCTCAGTCACAGCAGAGCCTTACTGCTGTGATCTAAACCAAATGTATGAGAAGTTGCAAAAACTGTGACCTTCAGTGGTGACTAGAGGTGGACCACTCCTGTTGCAATACAGCGCAAAGCCTCGCAAATCACTCGGGGAAAATTGACCCATTTGGTATCGAAGCTCTCCCCCACCCACCATAATCTCCCGAGCCGACCTTTCCCCCACTGACCATCACTTTTTCCGAGCTCTTGATTCTCATTTGCGCTAAAAGCAATCCACTAATTTGGTCGATGTTGAATGTGCCCTCCTTGATTTCGTTGATTCCTGTGATCTCAGTTTTTATTGTAAAGGATTAGATTCGTTACCTGTTCGTCGGCAAAAAAAAAAAGAATGGACACTGAGGACTTCGATTAATAAAGTTGTGTTTAAGCTGAGTTATAACAGTTTGAATTGAACGGTCAGTTTCGTTGCGACGGCCTAATAGTTGGGCTTTAACTTGGGTTGCGTCGTTATTTTTGCCAAACGTTCCGAGGCTTGTAGGATGCTCATCGGATGTACTGGAGGTGCAATCCTAGGGCTGCACCTTATACACACATTTAAATAATAGGTGAAATGGAAACGTATGCAACACAATGCATAACATGAAGCAGCCACTAGACTCTCCAGGAAGCCCAGGGGTTGGGGTGGATACACCAAGAGGCGGGGCTAGAACACACATCCCATTAAAAGTAGACGAAAAACGAATAAATAAAACAAGGAATAACTCAGAGAAGATAACAGCAAGGAACTGCAGAATTGGCACTGGCAAGGGGAATGTTTCTCACCAACGCTTCCATGTTGATCTGTGAAGGACATCGGATTCAGCCCCGTTCCTTCTGAGCTGGCCGCCAGAGCCGCCATGACTGCCTTGCGACCGCCGTCGAGTTCGTGCAGTCGGACCTGTTCGTGGGGAAACTACAGAGGATCAGTCAGGAAACGAGAAACAACAAGCGCTGCTTCAGGAGGGAGTTCAAGCCGAGTCGAACGCCTCGGAAAGTTGGCGGAGCAAGGTTGACGGGCAACTCGGCCCCCTGATCGCCATTATTCGACACCGGCGGCTGCCGCGCCGCGACTTCGCGTGCGGCACATTGCGGCGTTGCGCTTGCTGCGCTGCGCGTCCTCTTCACAACACTGCTGCTTCAAGACTGTTGAATTTGCCGCAATGAGAATAACTCCACTCAACAACTACACTCAGTTGGTTCCAAGTAGGCTACAATCTAACGCTCATTCAAGAAAAGGAGAACGGGTGGCCACGGCACTTTGAGGTGATGCGTATCAGCGGATGCAGCTTTGAACATTATGGATGTCTATTTCCTAACTGAAACAAAGTTTGGGAAAAAGAATTACGAAATGTACTTCCACAGACTATTGTGAGGCGGTAATGGATGCGTATTCAGATTACTACACAGACTTGCTGTGGTCAGCTAACCAAAAAATCTGTGCTTTATTTTTCTCAGAGAAAACTGGTACGAAATCACCGCCCTCAGAGCAATAGATGACTAAGTTTGCCTGGGTGGGTGACGAAATTTGGATCAAAGTGAGGTACACGCGACTGCCGGCGCTTCTCTACATTGCTGCACGCACCTTTATTCCAGGAACCAGTCGTTCAGCGGCCTAGCGGCCGCCTCCGACTGGTTGGGGGCTTCGCCCCCAAGCCCCGAGAAGAGAACACTCCGACCATCTTCTTTTCCCAACTTTTAGACCTTTATACCTCAAAAACAAACTTCAGATTCGTGTTCAGCGACCTCGATTACCCCAGAGCCAAAGCTTCGCGCCACTTCAGCGCCATCCTCAAAAAATCGATAATATCGATCGATATCGATTGGTCGACTTCAGATTCGTGTTCAGCGACCTCGATTACCCCAGAGCCAAAGCTTCGCGCCACTTCAGCGCCATCCTCAAAAAAATCGATAATATCGATCGATATCGATTGGTCGACTTCAGATTCGTGTTCAGCGACCTCGATTACCCCCAGGGCCAAAGTTTCGCGCCACTTGAGCGCCATCCTCAAAAAATCGATAATATCGATCGATATCGATTGGTTGACTTCAGATTCGTGTTCAGCGACCTCGATTACCCCCAGGGCCAAAGTTTCGCGCCACTTGAGCGCCATCCTCAAAAAAATCGATAATATCGATCGATATCGATTGGTCGACTTCAGATTCGTGCTCACCGACCTCGATTACCCCCAGGGCTGAAGTTTCGTGCCGCCGACGTGTTCGGCACGTCTGCGGCTCGCCATGCACGGTTGCCGACGTGCTCGGCACGTCTACGGCTCGCCATGCACGGTTGCCGACGTGTTTGGCACGTCTACGGCTCGCCATGCATGGTTGCCGACGTGTTCGGCACGTCTGCGGCTCGCCATGCAGGGTTGCCGACGTGTTTGGCACGTCTACGGCTCGCCATGCATGGTTGCCGACGTGTTCGGCACGTCTACGGCTCGCCATGCACGGTTGCCGACGTGCTCGGCACGTCTACGGCTCGCCATGCAGGGTTGCCGACGTGTTTGGCACGTCTACGGCTCGCCATGCACGGTTGCCGACGTGCTCGGCACGTCTACGGCTCGCCATGCACGGTTGCCGACGTGCTCGGCACGTCTACGGCTCGCCATGCATGGTTGCCGACGTGTTTGGCACGTCTACGGCTCGCCATGCACGGTTGCCGACGTGCTCGGCACGTCTACGGCTCGCCATGCATGGTTGCCGACGTGTTTGGCACGTCTACGGCTCGCCATGCACGGTTGCCGACGTGTTCGGCTCCCGCGCCCCAACTCAAAGTGGGACGGACGGACAGTGTGACACACACAGTGACACAGTGACACACGCTTGCTGCTTTATATATAGTAGGATATTTGTTATGCTCTCGCCCCTTCGTAAAATCACTGTACATATTACCTCCAAGTGTCACTGCGACCTGGTGTGTCCTCTCATTAGTGCAAATATGGGTATAGATTTCTGGTGTGATTGTTGTAGTATTCGCTGACGATTTCACGAGTAGTCGACGGTTGATCACGCTTAACAATTACGAACAATCCCTTAGAAAAGGCGATTAGCTGATCATGGACCCAAGGTCGCTGATTATCTGAGCTGGACTACAGCTATTTTCCCAATACAATATACTGCTGGTTCGAGCTCTTATGGACTGAAATTTCGTACTTCAGTTATCGACCAGTTAGTCAGCCAGCAAGCAAGGGCGGCAGCCATCATTCTGACAACCGTTGGTAGAGATGCGTAATGATTTCGTGTAATCCACGCATTGTAATTTCCACCAATGTAGAGTGAGGTTTAGCCCAATGTTCAATTCACGGGTCAGAGTATTCGAGTGTCGATGGATCGCGCGCACGAAACAGCTGAGTCATTGCGCGGCGCGGTTGCGTCGCGGCAGCCGCCGGTGTCAAATAATTGGGACCCGTCTGCAGCAGGTCATGAGGCACAGCTCACACGACCGCAGCGGAGCTCATCGCGCACGCGGCAGTCGCCGTCGCGGGCGCGGCGAGCGAAAGACCGCCCCTCTAGAACTGTGAGGAACTCGGCTGCGGGACATTATGTACGAATGGTCGCCGCGGACGCGGCGAATAGCGCGGCGAGCGCGGCAAAAGACGACGCAATTGGGTGACTTCAACGGCCAGTGATATCTAGACCTGAATCAAAACTGCCACATCAAGTATTAGAAAGTGTATACAATATCAGTTTCATTGCGATAGTGTGTCACATTTTCAGTTTTTTCTGAAGAAGCACCATATAAAATTGAGCATTAGAACGCTGTTTAGTTTTATAACTCGAACTCAATTTCTGAACCAGAGCATGTTTTCCCGCAGCTCCTGCAACACCAGAAAGGGATATTAACAACTCAAACCTAGCGTCCGCAGCAGGTCATGAGCCACAACTCGCACGACCACAGCGGAGCTCATCGCACACACGGCAGTCGCCGTCGTGGGCGCGGTGATCATTCGTACATAAAGACCGCCCCTCGAGGAACTCAGACCGCACCAGAAGAATAGTGGGGGCAGCAGCGCTTAACGAGAGGAAAGCTTTTGCGTACTTCTTTGCAAAGCACTTCCGCAGGTCCTCCCCACGAAATTACACAAGCAAGACGTCTTACATCATCGCCAATTCAGCTCATGGGGGGAGGAATTTGAATGCTCATTTGGCCATACAATGCAGTGGCCAGCCATAGAACAAGTCAGCGAGTCTTTGTCCTTCCCAGAGAAGTCTGATACCAATTCACTGACCCTGGAGGGATGAAGGCCTGGGTGGCATAGGCTGGAAATCCGAACCAGGGACCTGGTAGCGGGTGCACGCGACAGCCGTCACGTCCTACGACTGCGCTACACGTGCTCTTAATAAATGACCACAAATATAGAGTTCTGACGATGAAATTGGGGTAGCCCCCTTTCTGGTCGTACTCTAGCACAGCATCCCACATTCCATTTGACTGAGAACATTTCAAACCAGTTCACAGGGCGACATGCAAGGCCGTCTTGTGCCGTTAAGGGAGATGCTCGCTCGCTGAATCATGTTCTGTTCTGTAACCACCTCCCAGCCAACTTGTAGTTTCTTCACCACGTTTCTGTAAACGGCTCTTCCCAGTCCACACGAGTGAAACTGATGCAAAGCCAAAAAGCGAAGATGGTTTTACACTGTTGGTGTTCCCCTTCTATCACCGACTCCGGTGATGCCCATACGGTAGTAAAGGGGCGGGGCCTCGCTGCACCCAAGCTAGGTGTGCCTGGCCCTGGGAGACGTTCACCTGTACGCTTAGAGGAACGACGTTCCTCAATAAAGCCAATTTATCCACTCTTCTGTTATCCTTGTATATCCGCAATCCACTGAACCACCCATAACGGTGAAAGGGGAAGAAGTAATCCTCACGTCTCAAGCGCCCATAACATTTTGGTGCATCGGCCTAATAAGCCAACCTACTCCCGCGTCAAAGAGTGACATCTTTGATCCCTGGAGAAGAGACAAAGCTCCATCTGTGCTTAAAGTCGGTCGAATTCAAGACCGCAAATCCCTTAACTGGGCAAGTCTCCCGTACTCTGTACCTGGAGCAACCTTCTGCGAGTCAGATAACAAAGTCTCCCGTACTCTGTACCTGGAGCAAATCTTCTGCTAGCCAGAAACAAAGTCTCCCGTACGTAAAAAGTACTTGGAGCAAGCCTTCTGCTAGTCAGAAAAAGGTTTCCATTAAGAAGGAACCATCTTTCACAAATTAGTGAAAAAAAATGAAGAAAAAGAAATAGCCAAACATAAATAATGGCACTTCATTTCCAAAAAGTGGGGATAATGGGTAGATCCACATCTCTAAAAAATTTAGTCATGCGCTTCCAAGAATATACGATCGGCATAGACTATACCACTGCAGACGAGGAGAACTGCAAAAAATCCCGAGCGAGTATAACCCTTCTAGAATGTGGCCTAAAGCAGCTGCAAAATGGAAGAGAGCTTCTCCAAAAGTCATACGAGGAGCTAAAAGAAGAGTATAGCAGCTGCAAAACCAAGTCGGAGAAAAAGGACTTGATGGTAGAAATTGATCAGATTGAGGAAGAGTCTCAACCGCAAAAAAACTCTTAATGATGCCAGACCTCATTGATAAGCTGATGATGAGAGTGGTCGATACAAGTGTGCGAACCAAGCCATTTGCATTACACTTGGCTATATTTCACAAAAAACGTTGGCAAACAACGTTGCAGTGGCTGCAATAGCTGCTGATCAGGTGGTCCAGGATGAGCTAGTCGATTCGGACCACAACACCGTTAGTAGTCTACAAGGAGCGGAGAGCGTTGAACAAAATCAGACAGTACAAAGACTCCGCCGCTCCATAAAACCTCCCCAGGCGTCATTGCCCAAATTTCATGGGCAGCCAGAAGAATTCGCTAAGTATTGGGCAGTATATGAAACCTTGATTCATAAAAGTGACGAACTGGACGTCATCGAAAAAATCATTCTCCTCAGAGAAAGTTTGAAAGGAAGGGCCAAAAGCGTTATTCAAGGCATACAACCCTTGCCACAAAACTATGAGTGGATGATAAAACCCTCAAAGATACATACTGCGACTATTCTATGAATAGATCACAAATAATTCAAAAACTAGTAAGTCTAAAACCGTTCCCCTTCAGCGGCGGAATCTGGGGTTTTGCATTCATCCTACGCGATCTGTTTAGAAAACCAGGCAAAAGAAACGATAACTTTTGTTACAAAACTAGTGGAGAGCATCCAGGGCGAGTGCAGCAATCATTAATTAGTGGCGTGAATTTTAGAGTTTTCGAACCATTTTCAATTTAAAATGCACTCTTCCCAATTCAAATTGTACATCTTTTAAATCAATCTGGACGTTTAAAGATTCAAACTGTTGACCTTTTTAAGAATGTCACACAAAATGCCTTCTTTTTGTAAGCGTAATTTAAAAATTGATTACAAGGGATTCCAAAAATATTATCATGCTCTTTCAATCGTCACAGAATTCCCTTCCGTCTGCTACAACAAAATGCTCTTGGGTACATTTCAAAATGCGGAAACGCTTAGAACTTTAGATGTGTCATACGCTAGGAATATGCCGCTCACTCAGTAGGCGATGCTTCTTGGATCATGTGTGCAAATGCTGTTTTCATCGAGTTTGTCAGCGAAGAAATGATCTCTTAAGTTTGACTCTGGCTTCTTGCGGTTGTTTCTCCAAAGCCATGATTTTACAGGCAAGCTAGAGGCTCGCTAGGATGCACATTTTATGATACAAGCGGTGTAAGCCTTTTTTTCGGCACCTTGCATAGTCGTCCTTTTAAAATGACGTTTTTGAACCAGCATGTTATTGTTTATGTTCATTTTGATTGCCCTAAAATTTGTCCAGCTTGATTTGAAAGGTGTTGATTGATTTTACTGGCTTTCAGCCTGATCAGAAATTGTCCAGCTCAACCCGAAAATGACTTGGCGAAACATATATTGGATGAACTTCGATCAGCTTTAATAGAAAAAATTCTAGGAATTCAGATGCACCATAAGAAAAGCATGTCTTACGATTTACAATTTACGTCGATTTTCTCGTAATTACGATTTACGAAATTTTAGATTTCATTTGCACGCACACCTGCTCGGCAGAGGCGTGCGTCGCTGTCTCACATGAGCATCTAGCAGTTTATAGGAAGGGACAGTGGTATCTAGCGGGTTTTTGCGAAGCGTCGAGAGACAATTATAAACGGCGGATATCAGGACCGGCTCACCCTAACCGCAGTGCGGGTCGCGCCGAGACTTTGCTGTTTGCGCCCTCCTAGCTCAGAGATCGCGCGTCAGCGTCCACGTTGCGACGTCCGACCGATGTCTTGTGCGCCCGCGATGGCATCGTGGTCAAATGAATCGTGGTGCAGTAGGTGGGAGGTTTGCCTCATGCGAGGGATGTCGGAGGTTCGGTTCTCGGGCGCCGCGGCGTTCTTGCACTTCAGCTGAGTATCTGAGATCTGGGAGGTTTCGACGTCTACACGACGTTGCACGTTTTTTGCGCATTGTTTCAGCCATATGCGCTTCGCCGCACGAAGAGAGCAGAACCCAGCCGCGGACTCCCCTGAGCGACGAAAGCAGTTTCCATACGAGCGGTATTATGACACACACCCTGGAGTCCCTTCCCTAGCCTGGCTCTGCGCTCGAAGAGCGCAGAACCCAGCCACGAACTCCCCTTGAGCTAAGAAAGCAGTCTTCATACGAGCAGCTTGCATGGCACACCCTGGAGTCCCTTCCCTAGCCTGGCTCTGCGCTCGAAGAACGCAGATCCCAGCCGCGAACTCCCCTTGAGCGAAGAAAGCAGCCTCCATACGAGCAGCTTGTATGGCACACCATGGAGTCCCTTCCCTAGCCTTGTTCTGCGATTGCACAATGGACGTCTCACCCGACGCCTAAGGTTACGGTGAGCCGGTCCTGATATCCGCCGTTTATAATCCTGTAGCGTCGAGACTACGCATCCTCGTTGATCAGTCAATCAGTTCGGTGCCCCCTAGAGTAGGCAATGGAGGAAACTGCCGGATCTACCGAACCTAACTTCCCCGTCTTAAGATGCCCTGTCGACGCGACACCGGAGAAGGTGCGCCTAGTCCCGAGACAGTTAAGAGGGGATGAGGTGCAAGTTTAACCGGAGGGGGACCAACTGATACTATCGCAAAGTGACGGTAGAAATAGAAAAATATGCAACATAAAGAACCTTATATTCTCTAGTACTGATAAATGGACGCTTAAAATTGCCTCCCTAGTTGGGGGGGGGGAGGTGAAGAAAATGAGAATGAAACAAGACTTGGAGAAAATTCAACAACTGCGCTATTGCACAGCTAAGCAGTCGACACGCTCTCGTCCAAGTCAGGAAACGGACAAGGACGAGAGTGCCGACGCGAAAGCGTCAGAGGGCCTATTGATTTAAACGAAAATATCAGGTGGACCCCTCCCCCCACCTGGGACACTTCAGCCCGTGTTCATAGGATCATAGACGACTAGCTATGAAGGCAGAAGCCCATCGCCAATGCGTTGCAGCCAGGGTCAAGCTTGTGGTTCGGGAATCGAAGGGGGGGGGGGGTCGTACTGTGGCCACGTCTGGAGGGGGGGGGGGGTCGTGCTCTTCCGGTTTTGGCAGAGGATTCTCTCTTATCCTTCAGGTTTTTAGGTGATGTTTTTAATTCTTAATTTTTTTGTTTTGTTTTTTCCAGGAATGCCTACGAAGGCGTGGAGTCTCTCATTCGTCACGCAAAGTTGTAAAAATTAATATAAAAATGTTTCAAATAAAGATTGTATTACTTGTTAAAAATAAAGATTTTCTGCACCCAGATTTGGAGTCAATGAGAAGTTTCCATTTTTCAGTTTTTTTTTTCAGGAAGTCACGGACGCGACAGTTTTCTGCCTGGACGAGCGACATCTACGTCCTAAATTGCCGTCTATAAAATTTGAATTGTCAATTGCTAAGGAAAATTAAGTGCTTTTCCTACAAGATTTTTGGAAGCACTCTTCGAAGCGATGACCGAATGGCAACCGGAGGGTGGACTTGTCACGGAACTAATTTTCTCTCTTCTGCAGGAAACAGCATCAGAAAGTGGAGTTGTACGCAATAAAGTTTTAATCCACAGTGTGACAACGGTAATAAAACCTGTTTTTCTGAAAGGATCCACTGTATGAACAGACGCTCCGATTTGTATGATTTGCCGAAATTTTTCGACACCGTTAATTTCCCCTATTTTTCAAAAAGCAATTGGCATTTTTGAATTTCGAAAAAAGAACCGAGTTATGATCATTTTTATGAAATCACTTCAGTGTCGACGGTGCAGAGTCTACGAGCAGTTCTTCACAAATTTGATCATAACTCGGTTCGCTTTTCGAAATTTAAAAATCCCAATTGCTTTTTAAAAATAGGGGAAAGATGCTTTCTAACCATATAGAAACACAGTTATCAAAAAAGGGATCTTCATACGGGGCGAGGGGGGTTCGATTTTTGGCACGTATTTTTTGCAACAATGGACCAGAATTCGAACCCCACCCGCCTCCTATGAAGACCTCCCTGTTGAAAACTAGTTTCTATATGGTTCGAAAGCGCTTTTCGTCTAGTTTTCAAAAGCTATTAAATCTTTCAAAATTCGAAAAACTTACCGGGATATAATTATTTATACAAAATCACTTCAATTTTTTTCGCTCAAAAATCGAAGGCCTCAGCCCCGTATGAAGATCTAGTTCTTGAAAACAGATTTTTATACTATGTAAGGCTCTTTTCTTCTGGTTTCTAAAAATCCTTTGGCTTTTTCAAATTGTGGACCTTACCGAGTTATAGTCATTTTTGTGAGCGTCGAATTTCGTCGCTCCTATGACGTCGATGCATATCGACCCAGTGGTCGATCCAATCTATTCGTTTCGGAAAACCATGATTTTTACACTGTGCATTGAACAAGACCTGTCAATTTTTGTGGCAAGATTTTCAACTGTGTGCTCGATCTGGTTCAGGTGAAAATTATTTTTCATGAAACATGAGAATTTGCAAATCGATCTTCCCTGATCATATCGGAGATCACTGCGAAGAAGCTTAGTTTTTGATGTATATTAATCACATCTTGAACTCTAAGATGGCACAGTTTTCACTCTCTGATGCTCTTCCTCCAGAAGGTAGAAATTTTTTGCCGCGAGAAGTCCATCCTTCAGTGGCGATCGGTGATTATCGGATACGCAATGGCTCCACGTAACCTACCATAATTTCGAAGTTTGTGCGACATCTCTGAAAAATTCACAAAGCTTTTAAAACAATAAGAAGTGTGGGTTCTACGCTTTAAAAAGCAGGCTGTAAAAATAGCGGCCTCCATGTAATTAACGGTGTCGAAAAATTTCGGCAAATCATACAAATCGGAGCGTCTGTTCATACAGTGGATCCTTTCAGAAAAACAGGTTTTATTACCGTTGTCCACACTGTGGATTAAAACCTTATTGCGTACAACTCCACTTTCTGATGCTGTTTCCTGCAGAAGAGAGAAAATTAGTTCCGTGACAAGTCCATCCTCCGGTTGCCATCGGTCATCGCTTCGAAGAGTGCTTCCAAAAATCTTGTAGGAAAAGCACTTAATTTTCCTTAGCAATTGACGATTCAAATTTTATAGACCGCAATTTAGGACGTAGATGTCGCTCGTCCAGGCAGAAAACTGTCGCGTCCGTGACTTCCTGAAAAAAAAAACTGAAAAATGGAAACTTCTCATTGACTCCAAATCTGGGTGCAGAAAATCTTTATTTTTAACAAGTAATACAATCTTTATTTGAAACATTATTATATTAATTTTTACAACTTTGCGTGACGAATGAGAGACTCCACGCCTTCGTAGGCATTCCTGGAAAATCCATCCTATGGTTGCCGTTCCGTCATCGCTTCCGAGAGTGACTAAAAAAAATTGTTGACAAAGCACTCGAGGCAGCTTTAGAAATTAACACTCGGCATTATACAGAGTACAATTTCGAATGCAGATGTTGCTTCTTCACGTACAAAAATGTGCCGTGTCACGAGATGCTCGGAAAGCATGAAAAGTTGAACTCGTTGTGATTAATTTGACAACTGCTCTCAAAAGTTACTTACTACAACTGTAAACAAACAAAATATTATTATCAAAAGATTACATACACAAAACCTTTATCAGCGTTTTTTTCTAACAAATTGCTAAATTAAACAGTTACTTAGTAACACTCTTTCTTGAACTAATCTGACACAGTCGATGCTGCACTGGAAAGAAAGACCTATTAAACGGTACAAAAACCGCATAAAAAAAATTTAAAAAATTCGATGCGGATAGGAAATAAAACGGTGGTTTACACAGGGGGAGGGGTCGTACCAGACCCACTCTGGGAGGGGGGGGGTCGTAAATTTTCGGCAAAAATCGAACCCCACGCTTGACCCTGGTTGCAGCCCGAAGTTTTGAGCGTCAAATGGAATGTGTGGCGGGCGGTTGCAGACCACCTCGTCGACAGGACGAACGGCGAATTACCCGCGCGCGGTCTTGTAGTTGCAGGGCGAAGACAACTATGACTCATGGTGGTCGAGCGTTCTACCCCCTCGTACCCCTGGCCCCCCCCCCCGTCCGAGGACTTCCATAAGGAAAATCGCTTGTTGTGCCCCGGGCTGGAAGCCACCGGCATCGGTAACGGTGGTCCAGACCCGAGGCCACGTGTGTGGCAGATCGGTGGGGACTTACAGCACGCTAATGCTCTTACCTTCCAGCCACGCGGCACCAACTACGTAGGGCCCTGCTGCCCCAGCCGAACCATTGGGACGATACTGCGATGGACTTTAGCTCCCCGTGCGCACTACGACTCTGCGCCAACTTCCCCGCATGTCTCTGCGCCTTCCCCTTCTCATATAGTATTGCGATCAATAAAAATATCGGTATTCACCGGTCTTCACGCAACTCCGGCAGACATGAGATAAACATATAGATTTACTATCTACATATTAGGTAAATGTCGCGTAAGTGAGCAGCATTGGTAGGTGGAAGCGCGCCAGCCAATAATGACCAGACAGAACGCAGCCCGAACACATGCCAGCCCATTGGGTACCAGCTGTACCTGCCCTTTGTGAATGCCATGCCCATTCAGTGCGGTCTAATTGGTTTAGGCTTTCCCACCTGCCAATGCTGCTCATCTACGCGACATATACCACACATTACTACCTCATAAGACACATATATCTACGAGTCACTCAACCCCGCCTACACTCACTAGGGGAATCCCAACAGCAGCCCGCTAGGGTCCGGCGAGATCCTGCCTGGGGCGTGTGCCCACGAGGCCGTGCTCCTCACCTCGCGCCTGCGGTTACCTCCTCCTGGGGCCGTATGCTATTCTCTACCCAACCGTCCCCCGGCCGGGTATGAGGCGGGTCTCCGCCCACATCCCCGGTATGCACATCATGCACCATCGATTTTTCGCGCCGTCCCCCGTCCCCGAGTCGGGCGAGAATAGCATACGGCCCCTGGCGTCCATGCCAGGGTAGATGTCCCTCTTCCTCGGCCTTGCGCTCCTCGACACTGCGGTGGAATCGGCTCGCTCCAGACTTCGTGACGTCCAGCGGATGTTGACGAGAGAGGACGGCGACCGGACACGACCGTCCGGGGCGGCGGCAGACGGGGGAAGTAGCGCCCGCGCGCGCGTTCATACTTCGTCGCAGCGATCCGAGGCTGCTTATTCGACAGGCGTGCGCGGCGGGACCAAGAGGGCGCAGAGACTGCGTCCTTCAAGAGTCGTGGCGAAAGTCGCGACACATGGATCTGTTTAAAAATTAAAAAATGGTTTAAGCAGAAGTGTTCTACCACTTTTAATCCGCACTCAGAACCCTTATCTTTCCCTTGATGGAACCTAAGAATCATAAGTCCACTCGGAATTACCTTGCGAGATGAAAGGTCTTATATGTGTGTAAGCATTGTATTGTATTCCCACCTTTGATCGAGTCACGGAACAGTTCAGCTCAACAAGGTTCTGGTTTGCTGACACTGCGTCGCAGCCGCAGCTGGTCCCGCCGCGATCGCCTGCATACTGCGAAAACTCGTCAAACCCGCCTCGGAGAACTCGTACTACTGTGTCGCTGGAGTCCTGACAGCGGAGCACTTCGACACTGTGACAGCCCTACTGGGACCGGACCGGGTCAGTCGACCAACGCACTATACCTCTGTCCTTGGGGAAAAAAGTCGCTTTTCGAATGATCGAATAATATTCGATTTCATAAGTATCGAATTTTCGAGCGAATATATTTGAGTTTTCCAATGGTCGAATTTCGAATACTCGAATATTAAAATGGACGAATGTTTAGAAGCACTTCTATTTATAGTGGTCACCCAAGAATTAAGATTTACTTATTTTTTATTGCCTATTCTATAACTAACTGTACACAGCGGCATATACGAAGGCTTCAGATTTTTATTACTACTCTACCAGTTGGTTAATTGCGAATGGAGGTCGGTAATTATCGATTGTGCTGAGTAGTGGGTCGATTTCGTTCAGCGGATTCCCTGTCCCGCGGCCGGCATACTGCCGCTACTCTTCTGTTAAATGGTCAAGCGTACGCGAAAATTGATATTATCGATTGAACAGTATCACCTGTATCATCTGCCGTCCCGTTGATCTTCTGTTGCTCGAGCGGGCGCCAGTAGCGCTTCCACTCGTCCCTGCCGCTTGTCAGAGTGCTTTAATGGATCCTCCTCACTCGAGGAACACGAAGAGCGCCATATCGTTCGTATAATTCTTTCACGAGGAAGTCCGATCGACGAGTTGGTGGGCATCCTGTCGAGCTCCCGATACTCTTTCGTTACGTGTAGCGGGTCGGGGAAGCTCGGAGATATCATATGATTCGTTCCGATGTGTAATAAGTGACACGAGTGCTAGCATAGGTTTATCCTCGACCAAAACATGCATAATTGGATATCATACAACAGACAGCCTCAGCCTGCAGAGGCGTCGGGTGGGCGGC
This sequence comes from Heligmosomoides polygyrus bakeri, assembly GCA_947359475.1. Taxonomy (NCBI): domain Eukaryota; kingdom Metazoa; phylum Nematoda; class Chromadorea; order Rhabditida; family Heligmosomidae; genus Heligmosomoides; species Heligmosomoides polygyrus. The sequence goes on along the minus strand of OX375865.1, from coordinate 47,590,721 downwards.
AAAGCTGACGGGGCCGCGGAACACACACTGAGCCCTTTCCCCCGATACGAAGGCGGTGCCCGTTCCCTGTTATTTACGGCCCCCTCATCGGTGGTCCTTCAGACAACTGGGTGGCACGGAGGGATACGGGATATTGTTGATCTTACCCCGCTGAACTTCTTATCGCTTGAAGAGGGGGAAGACCGGCCAGCTGTCCTCGCGATGGCCATTACAGAGATTACGTTGTTACAGGATGTTTTGTTGCGATCAAAGCCCTTGCGCCAGGCGGGACTCGAACCCGCATTTTCTGCTTTCCGAGCAGCGATGTTCGCCTTACAACTCGGCCGGCCTCGAGGATATCGCGGATGTTACGTGCGGTCAAACAGCGCCGGTGGTGTAAGGCGAAAATCGCTGCCCGGAAAGCAGAGGAGCGGGTTCGAGTCCCGCCTGGCGCGAGTTTTGATCGCAACAAAACATCCTGTAACAACATATAGCCTCTCTACCAGCCGCTCCAGGCTTAAGCAAATGTGTTAGAACAGAGATTACGATTCTTGACGGCCCCAACTGGTGTTCTCTTGACATCCAGCGAAGTGCAATCGTTTACGGCTTTCGTTCAGTGGAAGTCTTCGGAACGCATTGCATGGCTGGCCCACCTAATTTTCTACAACTTGGCCCATGCGACAGCGTTTCTGATCTTTGAACGTCGGCGAGGCTCGGAACTCCAGAGGCCTTCTCTCATTTGTGTGAGTCGCGTCACTCCGAGTATTGTCCTCTCGATTCCACGCTGCGCGACGCTGATCGCCTGTTCATCCTGCTTTCGTATAGTCCAGGTCTCTGAGGCGTATGTTAGGGCAGGAAGAACGGTAGAGTCGAATAGGTGGACTCAGAGTCGGATTTTCTTCGTCTTTTTCGCGACATCTTCGACGCTCTTGAAAGCTCCCCAAGCCGCTCGTTTCCTCCTGCTTAGCTCTGCGCTAGGTCGCGTCCCGTATTGACTTCGCGACCCATATACACGTAGCTGGAGCATTCGGAGATATTTATTTATTTATTTTATTTATTTATTACAAGGCACGGATAACAATCACATGCGGTAAGATTCTAACAATAACATATAACAAACAAAAAATAAGCCTAACGAAACCTTAGTGCAATTAAACGTTTAAAAGAGGATAGAGACATATTAACAATGTTCACGTTCTCAGAAAGCAAGATGTTTATTATTTATTTTATTCATAGCGCGAGTGCACGGCTCACACACGTGGAAAGAATAAGGAAAATAATTAAAGCAGTACCGAACAAACAGTAGAACACAAAACATAAAACAAGAGCTGTAAGATACAGAAGAAGGTCTACCTGTGAAAGCAACTACTACAATAACTTAGTTAACAGAAACTTATGGAATTCACGCAAAGGTAAGGATAGAAGGTGCTCATTGTCCGTAAGCAGCAAGTTGAGCTCGCTTAGGCTTCTGTATGTCAAAAATGTAGATCTTGCCGTGGTCCTTGCAACGGGAGCATGTAGGCGGAGTTTACCTCTTCTTGTCGTAATTACTTTGCCTCGGAAAAATTGAGAAGGGTTTATGTGAAGTTTTCCAGTGAGAATCTTAAAAAGCATATTTAGGTCAGCAACCTTCCTTCTATATACCAGGGGTTTTAGACCGAGCATCCTATTTCTTTCTCGTCCGTTTGGGATGAGCGAGTAATTTAAGCCAAAGCACCGCATTATTAATTTTCGTGTGAAATTATTTTGAACGCTTTCCAGCATGTCGATATCCCTCTTCTTGGTAGGACTGAAAACTGTCGTTCCAGACGCAACTACGGGGCGTACGTATGTTACGTAGGCTCGCAGAAGCGTCTCAGGATTTTTACTTTTAAGAACCTTGAAGAGATTATATGTGCAAAAGTTCGCAGTTTTTACCACAGAATTGTAATGCTCATCAAAACTGAGCCTCTTATTTATTAAGAAACCCAAGCCTCGAACATCCTCAACCACTTTGAGATCAGTGTCTTGTAATTTATAAACAGGTAATCTTTCCGTATTACTTGCCCCAATAGGTAAGCAGCAGGATTTCTCCGGTGCAAGCGGGAGTTCCCACCGCTTAGCCCAACTACCTATGTAGTCAAGTGCGGCTTGGATGCTGTGAGTATCTTCGTTTTTCTTGCTTGCTTAGTATATTTTTACATCATCAGCGTACATTTTGCAGGTCACCCCCAATCCGGCGATAGTATCTGGAAGCTCATAAGTGTACAGAAGGAAAAGAAGGGGTGAGAGCACTCCTCCCTGTGGAACACCAGTGCAAGCGTTGAACACGGAGGATAGTGCTCCTTCGACCTTGACCTGGTATGTTCTCCCGGTAAGGAAATCCCGAGTCCATTCGGTTATCATAGGATGAATACCAACCATGTCCATTTTGTGCAATAATTTGGGCACTAGGACCTTATCGAAAGCCTTCGAAAAGTCTAGATATACCACATCTATCCTATTTTTCTTTTCCATGGCTTCGGTCCAATCATTAAGAGACGTGAGCATTGATGTTTCTACAGATCTTCCTTGCAAAAAACCAAACTGGTTATCTGAAATCACCTTGTGGTTCTCTATATGCGCTATGATATGTTTTTTGATAATTTTTTCGAAGGTCCTGGCAAACACTGAAGTAATACTTATAGGACGATAGTTTTTCGGGTCACTCAACGGAGACTTTTTAGAAATAGGCGTAACGAAAGCGTGCTTCCATCTTTTGGGCACTTCGGACGTCATGATGCTGAAATTGAAAATGTGTTCTAAAGGATAAACTATGTGGCCTAAAATCTTTTTAATAAAACCTAGAGGGATCAAATCAGGAGAAACAGAGTAGGATCTTGACCATTTTGAGATGATATCGTAAATTTTCTCTTTGTGGAACCATGGTGAAGTGTCCATTTGTGGAAAGGAGCGAGCAGAAAATGTATTCGAACTAAACACACCTTCACCCAGTGTTTGAGGTGCTGAAGAGTTCGATCTCACAGGTTTGCCGAAGTGCTTAAGGAAGTTCGAGGCAAGCAGATTTGCCTTGTCAGATGGTGATGAATAAGGGCAGCCATTATTATCAAATAGGGTGGGTATGACTATCTTTTTTCCACTGCGGGAATTAATATATCTATAGAAACTGTTTCTCTCCTGAGATCCGAGGATTTTATTCTCTAAATAAACATTATACCTCAGAATGGCTTTATCCACCTTGTCACTATATGCAGCGTAATTATTCCAGTCATTTGCGTCATTCGTTGCGGACGCCACATACCACATGTACGTGCGTTGCTGTTCCATTCTCTTCAAGTAGTGCGGAAGCCTTATTTCTCCCTTTTTTATTCTCCGAAGAGGAACGAATATTTCAACGACGTGATTCAGAATGCATAGAAAAGTCTCATATTTATCTTCCACCGTTTGAAGATGGTACAAGCTTCCTATCCAGTCAACACTAGCGAGGAAATCCCCAATGTCGTCATAGTTTGCAGCACCATTAACATCAAAAGAAATGCAGAACGTTACTGTAGAATGATCGCTACTTCCTAAGGGAGGATCAACGCATATATCATCAACAAGCCCTTGCTTGTTGCACATGACTAGGTCAAGCAACGCACTACCTCTAGTTGGGCAAGGCACGAGCTGCTCTAATCCATGGGATTCGAGCACATCGCAAAAGACCGCTGACGTACGACATATATTCGTTGCGTATAGATCTGGGAGGTTAAAATCACCAAGAACAATGCTCGGAACGCAACATGAGCAAAAATCACTGATAGCTTTTGCAAGTTGGCCAGAGCCAGTAGCGTCACACGTTGGTGTGCGATACACTCCTACAATACGGAACAGGTCAGGGTGATGTCCGACGTCACAAACTAATAGCTCATACTTATCACCAGCTGATTCATGGAAAATTAAATTACACGATAAGCAGTTTTTCACAAGAAGAAGTACACCTCCGCCTTTTTTGCGATTACGATCACACCGTACTCCTGTGTATTGAGAACATGCTATTCCTAAGAGAGGATTTAATTCGTTTTGAGAGGTCGGCCATGTTTCAGTCAGAGGGACCACGTCATAGTTATGCTGACAGAGACCCAAGTCAAAAAATTACAATTCTTCACTAACGACCTAATATTCGAGAGAAGGCAGAGAAGCTTGGAATGTGGTTTCCTGCGAGAGCTCAGCAGTTTCCCGAAGGGCTACTGTGCTGCGAGGGACCGATTCCGTTGTTGGCATTTAGCTGTGAAGGTAGTAACTGCTGAACGTGCTGAGACAGCGAACTATCTCCTCCACAGTCAACAGTTGACAACCCTCGATTGCTTAGACGTTCACTTCGTCTGTGCTCTCTTTCCTCGCTGGTGAGTGAGGGGCGAAGATAAATGCCCCTTTGAAACGGAAAGAAGCGCAGACGAGGGGCACGTCTGATTGCTTCAGCTTGGTACAAGCCTTGGCCTATTCTGCTGCGGCCGACCCATACGATAAACCGCTGTAGGCTTACATTCAACGCCTAGAAAATCAAGAATCTTATAAACACAGTCAAAATCATGACAATTTCTAACTAAAGAACTAACCGCTGACGACTCAACAAGATTAGATATAACTATAGATCGCTTATGCTCATTGTCCTCGGAATTGACATAATCCCTTACAGAAACATCTGCCCTTAAGGCTTATCCGACAGTTGCACCTTCATCAACTTTTCTTTCAAAAGCATGTTTTCCTCCCTCAAGCTTTTACCTCCTCCAACAACTCCGCGTTCCGCTTATTCAGCTCCTTGACTTCTGTCCGAGTCTCCATCAACAACTCGATGACCATCTTCATATAGTTCGGGACTCTTGCGTTTTCCAACAGGGCCCGTAGACGGTCAGTCCGTTGAGTGAGAATGGGGCATCAGAAACTCGTCCATCCCTCATGAACATCCTCTTCGTAAGATTCAGCTGCAGTCCAACGTTCCCACTGATGTGCGGATCTGTGAACGGAGTTATGAACCATTTTCGTGGCAGGCTCCTTTGCCCTCTAGGTTCACGTAGAGCGGGCCAGTCACAAGAGAGCGAGCTCAAGTATGGTTTAAACTGCGCTGCCGGCCTAGCCGTAGTGGCGTATGGGGTAGAGGGCGTCGTGGTGAGACGGGGTGGTTTATGGTTCGAGTCCCCTGCGATACAGGACTTTTGCACTTCCTAAAAAAGATTTGCCACCATCAACCAAAGCTCTCTATGTCAAATGGAGAAAAGGTCTGAAATTTGGGACAGAAAATTGAGTGTAAATCAGCGATACAATCCGAGGAATTGAGTCGAGGGAGTGAAGTGAGAACTTGTGTGTCAATACATGAGAGGTAAAAAGTTTGCACATGCTTTTGAATGGCATGTGCGTCTAATGATTGTATCTGTGATTGTATCGCTGATTATGATGTTAGTGATGTTGTTCCTACCGGAATGTTCATCACTTTCGCTCTAGTAGGATCTACAAAACTGATGAAGTGGTTTCATGATCCTTGAATGGCTTCCAGCTGTCGACCAAGAACAACGCTTGGGTGCCGCTGATACCTTCTTCTCTTCTGATCCTCTGATTCCGCACTGATACCTTCTTCATCCTCTACTTCGATGTTCCCGAATTGCGCATCTCGCAAGAAGGATGCGAAACTGCTGGCCATTTCCTTCTCTTGCCTTGTAGGAACGCATGAAGTATCGGAAGGACCCAACTCCTCCAAAAGGCACGCCAACACAGCAGCTGAAGAGAACATATTGTGGAAGATAAACCGGTAGTATTGTACTAACCGACCCCGTGTGTCGAAAAAGAATTCGCCCAAGGGGGTTATTCAAGGCACTGATCACCCACTTGTAAGTATGGATGGTGGGATCATGGTAATCGATTTTGCCCAAACGTCACCATTTGATATAGAGAGCTTTAGTTGATGGTGACAGATCTTTTTTAGGAAGTGCAGAAATCCTGGACCACAGGGGAGTCGAGCCACAAACCACCCGGTCTCACCACGCCGTTCCCTACCCCATGCGCCACCACTACTCGGGCGGCAGCACAGTTTCAACCCTACTTGAGCTTGCTCTTTTGTGATCGGCCCGCTCTGCATGGGCCTAGAGGACAAAGGAGCCTGCTACGAAAATGGTCCATAATTCCGTTCACAGATGCGCACAGCATGAACGGGGCATATACTTGGAATCAGCGTTCGAAGGCGCATCCAGTGACCTACGCCTCAGCTCAAAGTCCCATGGTCACCTAGTATCCTTCCCTTGTTAGAAGAGCATGTGCGCCGCTATAGTTGATCAAGTGATTCCCATATAAGGACAGTAAGAACCAGAAGCGAAGCTCACTGTGAGAAGTGTAAAGCAGAGTTTTCATGTAGGGTGAAAGGCTGCAGTGTGAAGCGACGGACGGTGGTTGTTTCATGATGAGAAATAATTGTGTTAAATGTTTAAAGTGTAGGCATAGAGGTCGCAAGTGATACCTTCCCATTTACCTAGAGAAAAACTAGGGTTGATCACAATCCGCAACTCTATAAAAGAAACGAGTTAGCAGTGGGTAGTTGAACACAACCACATCGGTAAAAAGTATATTCTCCCACAAAAAGTACGGTATTTAAAAAATGTATGCGAAGCTTGATTGGACACGCCATTCCTACCTCTGCAGCTAAATAAACATCTATGGCTTATTATCCTAGCAAGAATCCAAGCATCTTCTGATGCGCTCCATGATTAGATTACGGCATGCTCAGGTGCAGCGCTTCGTGGCGTTTGCATAATTTATGGTCTGAATGCCAACTAATTGAAGTTTTTCAACAAAGGATTGCACGAATTCCTTTGCGTAGCTTTCCTGAAATACTAGCTCGTTCTGCAATTTTGATTGCCTACACTAGCTCATAGGGCTTTGAGTCAGAAATAGAGCATTGAAATGGGCCAAAAATTGGATATCAGCGTAATCTCTCACTGTAGGAAGACTCTAGGAAGGTTGATCAAAATGTCCTCTGGACACCTTTCAATGTTTTACAGATATTGAACTAAGATTGTCAACTAAATTAAGTGTTTCATTTACTAGAATCCAAAAGGAAAACTTTTGAATCTTTGTATTTTGTTGAAAAACTCAAAGTTGCAATTGCACTATGATGTGAATGTCGCACAAATCTAAAGGAGTTCGTGGTGTAGTCTCCGAAATTTTTTTGAAAACTTTAAAGTTTTACTTCTTGCCTTTTAATTTAATCTGTAGAGTTTTATTATAGCTAAGAGTATGAAGAATTGTTCACCGATCAATCAATCACACGCTTTCTTGGCAACCTCAAATGCGCTGTTCTCTCCATCTGATAACGTTGGTCGCAAAAGAATAGGTTCTGCATGCAACGGGTTCCTCGTTCCTCAGATATCCCAATTTCATCAGGCCTCTTGAGAAGTTAGATAGAGAAGCAATGGAGCTGCTTCAGGGAGTTCAGATAACGAACCTGGCAACACCAGCATATAGCGCGTGCAGTATACTGATGTTGCTGCGATGGCGTTTTCAGGTTAAGTGTAGTCTCCAAAGAGGCATTCAGCTGGGCTGGGCTTGTATTCCTTATTGAGAACAGCGCAGAAATCGCCGACACCTTTTGACGTTAGGAGACTACTCCCTTCCTACGAACTGAATGTGGATTTATTTCCGAGAAAAAAGACGCACACGCAGAGCAACGTAGCTCCTCAAAGACGCCGTCAGCTCTCCACCTGCGTTGTGATGGCTTCGAATGCGGAAGTGAGCCCGATGAGGCGGATAGCATTAGTAGACTTCGAGGCGATTAAGAACACAGGCTCTGCGCTCAGCACTCAATTACAAATCTGCTTCGCCGCCGACGTAAGCAATCGTGTGTTGATGAGCGCAGCTCACCCCTCTCACTGCTGCAGACCTCTGCCTCTGTCTAGAATTCCTCCCGCACTACTTCACTGCATCACATAGCCGTGCCTTCACAAAGACTATGCCGCGATTCGAAAGGATCCTCACAGTAAAGCAGACGAGGCTGCAAGGACGCTAGCTACAAGTCGACCAAAACTTCGTCACTTCTCCCTGCTTTTTGCTTTTGTGACACAAATTGCTATGAAGCTAGACTCTCATCACCATCAGTAAGGCAATGTTGGGTCACCTGCTCGAGAGTGCTCCTTTTTTCAAAATGGGGACTTGTGGTCGCTATGGGAAGGACATGGACGTTGCCCATTTCGCCATGTTTAGGCTGAGCGAATTTCGCGGCGATGAGTCGGGCCTGTCACGAAGGGGGATAATTCAAGGGTTTTCGAACTTGCTCTTAAGCACAACGTCAGTCACTGTGTCGATTATTCAGGATGCACGTTGGAGTCGACTACCTCTCTCCCTACAGCAACTGTAGTGTCATTACGTAATGGTGCACGCTGCCTCCTGCTAGTATCGGCTAGAGAGCTTTAGCCCTCATTTCCAGTGGCGCTTCCTTTTTTGGAGGAGCGGCAAAAGAGAACTGCCAGGTCTTCTGTAACCCTGAGCGATATTGTGGAAACGCATCTTGCAATCTTGTTAGCCGGAATCGGTAGCTGCTAAGGGGATGAAAGATGATGCGCTAGCGACCATTGTGGCGTCCCGATTTGACAGCCATTTCCAATGACGTTACTCCTACATTCTGCTTGCTAAGATTCTGTAAGTCAGATCGGACAAGGTAGGGCTTCCTTGTGTAGTTGATAGTTGAGCTTCTCTTTTCCTCGCTCAAGATAAGTCGGAAGTGAACATTTTTGGCAGGAGTGCCTCATTATCTTGGTCTATTGTAAACTTCCAAGTAAGAAACCTGAACAGAATCAATTTTGAGCTCATTGCAAGCAAGTGATCGTTTTTGACAATACTTTTCAGCTAATCCAGTGTAAAAAGATTTTTTCCTCCGAGTTTTCAGTCTTGGAAGGTCGTAATACCATTAATGCCATTGCATGCAAATACATATGCTATGGTGTCTATGTCATTTTACAATTGCTTCTATATTAACACTGTCACGTACACCAAGATCAATGAGACAACCACCAACCGCTTTTCGGCTTAACGGCTGCCTGATATCCAGGTGGACTTTCAGACGCGAATAAAAGTTTTCAAGCAGACTGAGCACAGCTGTGCTCCTCCTAATGTTCGCTTCTCTGAGCACATTACATGAGCCAGAAATCTCCCTTGTAAGAAGCACACCTGAACAAAAAAGCCTTCAAAAGTTCCGCATCACAGCAACTTTATGCCGGGTCCGACACGAATCAAAGCCACGAGCTGAATCGCATTCTCCTTCCCCAGCTTTCTGATGAGCTGGGGTAAAAAAAGATGGAGAATTACAGCTTTTACACTACAGTGAGAGCTATTATATTGGGTTGTTTGGTATGCCGTTTATTCCAAAATTTTCAAGGTGAATTTATTTTAATTTTTTGGGAAGGATAACAGCATAGGATAGGTTATATTAACAGCAAAATTAGTCAATGATATAACGACCGCTTGGTTGGAAGACCTTTTGTCATCCTTCGGCAAGTTGAAAAATTCCACGTTCGGAGAAGGCTTGGTTTTTAGAAGTGAAGAGCTGATGCAACTCACTTTTAGCTTGATCGGAACTAAAAGTTTTATCATTTAAATGGTTTTGAAGAGTGCGAAAAATGGTAATCTGGTGGTGCTGAGTCAGTGTTATAGGGTGTATGCGGGATCAGCTCTCAGTTGAGCTCTGTTAATTTCTGACGGGTCATCAAAGAGGTGTGGGGTCTGGCGTAATTGTGATGGAACATCACGCCTTTGGGATAGGCCAGTTACGGCGTTTTTCCTCAATTTCTTCGTTGAGTTTCGACGACAGTAAACATTCGAACCAATTGTTTGGTTCCTTGCAAGCAGCTCAAAGTACGCTATACACTGGCATATGTCAATTCGTTTGATGAGGGCATTCCTTCCTTACGTGAGGTACCCAAACATCCGGTTTGTTTACGTAACCAAGCTGTTGTAAGTGCAAGTAAGCGGTTGAGTTCGATATGTCAAGCTTCGCTCTCGAGCTGCCGGCTAGTTTCGATTAACGCCATTAACGCCTTTGTTTTGTCGTCATGAGTAGTAATCGTGCGACCAACATATGCTGCGTCTTGCACATTAAAATTTCCAGAGCGAAGGCAGGCAAACCAGCGCTGACACCGGCGTTCAGTAAGGCAGTTCTCACCATAAATTTCACATACTTTCTTCCAAGCCTTCACCGCATTTGTTCCGTTTCAGAAGTAAAACAATAAAATATTCCTGAATGTCCCTTCTACTCTCCATTTCAACTTAATTTTTTACCAAATTGTTTGTGCTAATGGCGCTCAGTTTTTGAAAAAAAAATAGTCTAGAAAGGTAGTCTGTGAGTCAAACCCTTAAAAAATATATAATAATATAAACCACGCAGCCACTGCTATATAAAAATATACAGTTCATGCCGTCTATGAGAAAAAACGACATAAATTACATTACAACTAAAAACTTCACTAAAAATGTATTAATGCTAATGTGGTTTACTTCGGAGCATTGCGAAAATTACCGGTATCTCCAATTTCAAGGCTCACTATTTGTCTGCCTACTCCGCCCCCACAACGTATCAGTGAAGAAAATGTACTGCTTGACGGTTTTGGTTGAGCGTTTCGTAATCATTTAAATGTAGGCTGTTCGGAGCCGAAACACTTTGGGAAGATATGTTTCTACTATAATTTATTTATTTACTATTTATTTATTTCTGCGATTTTCTATATATTTGTAACGACTTCCAGAAGAATTCGTACGCAGGTAACGGACAGCCTGAGCTTTTAAGGTGATCAAGAATGTGGCGGAGTGAGTGCCATCAGCGGATTAGAATTCACCATTAGGTGAAGTGACTGCTGATAAAAAGCGTAGTCATGCGAGTACCGCCACTATTTGAATTTTCAGGAGCTGCTCATGAATCACGTTCGAGTTTAGCGCTTCTCCATGTAACATCATCACCATCATTCATCAATTCTGCACTGGTAACAAACAAATAGTCTTTCTGCAAGAAACAGTTACATATTCGATGAGGCAAAAGCTTTTCTGGGAGTGACCAAGCTATTCCGGCAGTAGGTGGTCACAAATAGCACGAAGTCTCGTAGTGCATGTTCAACCGACTTTGCAGGGAAGAAGGTCACTTAATCTTTCGTTGCCTGGTTGAGCGGAATTTAATTAGCAGGCCGAAACTCCTGTGGTGCGCATAAACCCCGTCCAGATCTGCCTCGAACAGATTCAGTTAGACTAGGTCCTTCCAGGCGTGGTCACCAGCAGTGTAAGCATGACGTGCCTTTCCTTCGCTTTACCCACAGGAGGGCTCTCATGCAGGTGTACGGCCAGTGAAGAGACCAGCGCATGTGCAGCTGTCCTGACGGACCGACGCTGATTTGGTCCCTTAAGCCCCGTTTATACTTCTGACGCCGAGCGACGCGACGGCATGTATAGTGGCCATATTGATTGTGCGACGCGATTGATCAATTTGGCCTCATTGCGTGGCCATCGCACGCGCCGCGACGAAGTATAAACGGGCCTTTAGACCAATTGAGTGCCCTGTATTTGAGCAACGTTCCTCTCTTTCGAGGCCCCGATTCACTCCTTTCATGCAGAGGTGGTTCTTCCATGGCAAACTGCACTGACGCGCACTCTTACGACCAAGCGAAGACAGAGCTCAGTGATTTGAATAGAATAGTCACCTTTCATCTTCTCCTCGATGTGCTGCAACAGGTATAAATGAAAGGTTCATTTTTGATAGTCATACGCAGTGGCTTTCCACAGTGACATGATCAGGCTACAGTGCATGTTGGCAAGGCGTTTTTGACATTCTTAGTTAAATGAATGGAATGGAAGCATTTTCGCTGTCTCATTTGTTAGCGACGTACAACATTTTGGCATTTTTGTATTATCCGTAAGCTTCCTGACCAAACCAACCGTGCCGTTACTTGCGTTTAGAACTTAAAACTTTAGAAACCCACCTTGGTGGTAACCAACGCAACCGAGAAAATAACTGACACAAGATTATTGTCACCTTACATCCACTCTGGGCTAATGTGTAAACAATTCCGTCGGCTGTGCTTGCAATTATCGCCCCCCAGAAGCATGAGCTTCTCAGAGTATTTGATGAGCATCAAGACCGACGTATGGCCGACAACATGGCAACGGCAGAGCGAAGAGATCTAAGAGAGCCACTTACTCTGAAGAACTCTCTACGATTTTCGTAGCGGATAAATGCGGAGGCTTCGTTGTGATGCCTCGTGAACGAGACATTTCTCTCACGTGGGAACAGGGGCTGCCTCATGTTCGTGAGGTCGAGAGTTCGGTTCCCATGCTACGACTCATTTTTGCAATTTTACCATTTATCAGATTTCCATGGAGATTTCCATATCTGAACTTGTTTTTGGAGTTTGCTACCATAAGATGTTTTTACTACTTAATGTTTGTCCACATCTCGTAATTCACCAGCAATGTCCGAAGTATGCCAAATGCGATTTTATATAAAACTTTTACTCCAATCAATTATTCTCATTGTCAACGTAAGAAATTTTGACGCAGGAGCAACATGAAACAGCGGCAGAAAGCTGGAAAAATGCATCAAATGCAATTTATTAGTGTCGGTGAGGCGAGTACCGTTAGTGTATTCACAGTGTAGGATGGGACCACATGATCTTCAACTTGACCTACCACCTCGATCAACATTGTCGCCTCTGTTCTGCTTACAAAGTCGCGCGGTCATAACAAGCTGCTGCCGCTAACACTGACTCTACAATGTTGGCTAACCCTCGAGTGGTCATTCACCAACTGACACTGAATTGGGGATCTCCACTAGATGCTGTCCCTTCGAGAGACGAAATGAAACTGGCGGAAAGGATAACAGGTATCCTACTGGATACCGAACTGCGACAGCTGGAAGTCGACGAAGTGAAGAAGTTGGAGGTAGTGGAAGAAGAGGACCAAGAGTTTCAACCAGAAGAGGACTGTGCTGGAGTCACGACACCACTAACCAGTGGAGGCACTGTCACGTTTTCCGGAGGATAGATCGTTTCGGAGGAAAAGGTTTGGCTGTACTAGAATTGTTATCCTATACAAGTTTGAGAACTGGGGAAAGTGGACTGTATCGCGATTCCAGGCTTGGGCTGCAGCGGAGTACCACTGGGAAGGAACTGTGATGCCAAACACAAGTTCAGATATGGAAATCCCTATGGAAATCCGATACTATGGTACAAATGCAAAAACGTGACGTAGCATGGGAACCAAACCCTCGACCTCACGAACATGAGGTAGCCCTCTAACACTGCACCACTCAGTCTACGCCACCAGCACCTTGCGCTCTCGTGGTTAACTCGCTCTGCGGACCCTTAACCATCACACCCTATTACTCGTTTGCCTCAAGGATTCAGCAAAAAGAAAACATGTTCTGTTATTGTTTGGAGGTCGGGGATTCTCCCTATAGTACTCGTTCTTGCCATTCCGGCGTACCGTTCAGACATTTCCCTTGTCAGTGAAGCTGTTCTATCGTATACCAGCGCCGACGTAAGGGCAAGCTATGAGCAGTACATAGGAGAACGCGAGAAATTGGAGGACTCTATTCGTAGGGTTTTGGGTCCGAGATTAGAGAAATCTCTCCTTTCTCGATGGTTGCCAAAGTTTGAGAGTGTGTCCACCTACTACCAGCTGGTTAAAACACACAAGGTGTGGAGGGAAACGAATGGATATGACAATCCAACAATCAAGACAAGGCCTATTGTATCGCCCTGTGGTGGACCAACAGATCGCATTAGTCGGTTTTTGCGTCACCTCTTATCGCCCCTATTTTCGTACGTACCAGCTCATGTAAGAAACGTGCAATAGTTTCTGGAACAGCTGAGGCAGTGCATATTTGACAAACGATAACGATTAGATTACCAAAGTTTTGATGTGGTTGCACTATACACGAACCATCATCCATGCACGAAGCTGCCATCCTATGTATGTACGAAGCGTAACGTCGTTCATCATATGCTTACCACATCCTCTGATTTGTCTACGACGAATTCGCGGGAAGTGGAAGAAGAAGTGAGGGAGATCCTGAGGCAGAATGTGTATGGCCCAGGGGAGTGTCGTTGTTGGAATCCTCGACGATCACCTTGTGGTTCTCCGGTCGTTCCTTTCATCTCACAATCAGACTCCTTTGCAATGAACGTCAACCGTGTGGTCAGGCGATCAGAGCTCCCTATATGCCTCGTGTTCCGAACCCCCATCTCTACGACGATTACTCACGACGTCACGTCCATGCGAGAATCGGTGTGACAGGATGAACTGCATTGTCTGTGAAGGAGAGAACCAATTATGCCAGATGAGGGGTGTGGTGTACAAAGTGAATTGCTTGTCCTGTGACGAATTTTTTATAGGAGAGACGGCAAGACCTCGTCGTAAGAGAATGGATGAATATCCCAGAGCGCATTTGTATTTGCAATTAATGCAATTACGGTATCATTTGTGATAGGTATGATACGGTGGTGGTACAGATACGAATAGTTCAAATACTAGCACATATGAGTGCCGAATAGACAGCCTTGGTTTGTTGTAAGCATTGATGGTCTAAAATTGTCTCCTGTGATCATGTGAAGGTGTAATAACAACAAACTAATATGTTCAAGAACATTGACAGCACTCAAACTCGAAAGCCCGCCGGTGTGCTTCTATGAGGCGGCACTCCTACCGGCTGTGCCACCGAGGCACATCTCGTTGGATGTCATAGGGGTTGATAAGTGTTGCCCACACGCATTCGCTCTTTTTCAGGTCTTAAAAAAAAGCGTTCAGCAAAAACTGACTGTGGTTCTGGACTCCACTCAGAGTGCCCTACATCCTGTCGAAATAGCATAGCAAAGCCCACCATGGAGTTGGGAACCTTTCCTTGTTAGTAAGCTATGTTCACCTATATCACCTGTCGTCCCGTTGATCATCGACTTGCTCGAGCGGCGCCAGCAGCGTCCCCATTCGTCTCTGTCGCGTGCCAGAGTGGTCCAATGGATCCTCCTCGCTCGAGGGACACGAAGAGCGTCATATCGGTCGTTCAGGGCTTTCATGAAGAAGTCCGACCAACGCGTTGGTGAGCGTCCCGGTGTTCTCTTGACATCCCGCGGAATCCAGTCGGTAACGGCTCTCGTCCAGCGGGTGTCTGCGAAGCGCATTACGTGGCCGGCCCACCCAATTTTCGACAACTTGGCCCACGCGACAGCGTCTCTGATCTTCGAACGTCGGCGAAGCTCGGAACTCCGGAGGCCTTCTCTCACCTGCGTGAGTCGTGTCACTCCGAGCATCGTTCTCTCGATTCCACGCTGCGCGACGCTGATCGCGTGTTCATCCTGCTTTCGTATAGCCCAGGTCTCTGAGGCGTATGTTGGGGCAGGAAGAACGGTGGAGTCGAATAGGTGGGCACGGAGTCGGACGTTCTTCGTTTTCTTCGTGACTTCTTCGACGCTCTTGGAAGCTCCCCAAGCCGCTCGTTTCCTCCTCAGCTCCGGCGCTAGGTCGTTGGCCATATTGACTTCGCGACCCAGATACACGTAGCTGGAGCATTCGGAGATGTTCGTTCCGTTGAGCGAGAAAGGGGCATCAGAAACTTGTCCGTTCCTCATGAACATCGTCTTCGTAAGATTCAGCTGCAGTCCAACATTCCCACATACACGATCGAAGTCGGCCAGCATTGGCTCCGCCTGGCTGATGCTCGGTGTTATGAGCACAATGTCGTCAGCGAAACGAAGATGGTGCAGCTGCTGGCCGTCGACCTTCAATCCCATGTCTTCCCATTCTAGTTCGCGCATGACGTTTTCGAGGGTGGCGCTGAAGAGCTTCGGGGATATGGTATCCCCTTGCCGAACCCTTCTCCTTACTTCGATGACGACGTCGTTGTAGAATGGAGAGATCTTGGTCGTGAATCCACTGTACAGCTCTCGGAGGACTCTGATGTACTGAGTAGGAACGCCCTGAGTGAGCAGGGCGTCGAGGACCGCTTCGGTCTCGACGGAGTCGAATGCCTTCTTCAGGTCAATGAACGTAAGGCACAGCGGCAGCTTATACTCTCGCGACACTTCGATGAGCTTGGTAATGGTGTGTATGTGGTCGATCGTGCTGAATCCTCTCCGAAATCCTGCTTGTTCGCATGGCTGTCCTTCGTACAGTGTTCTGCTGATCCTTTTCAGGATGACTCAAGTGAACAGCTTGTAGACTACGGACAGCAGGCAGGTCGGGCGATAGTTGCCAATGTCGTGCACGTCTCCATTCTTGTACAGCAAGACGGTCCTGCTGGTCTTCCATTGAGATGGAACCTTGCACTCCGACAGGGTGATGAGCCGCGCCAGGGTGTTGATGAGCGCTGGCGGGAGGTTCTTCAGGTGTTCGGGTCTGATCCTGTCAGGGCCGGGTGCTGTACGTTTCTTCACCGACAAGATGGCGTGTCGGATCTCGGAAGGGAGAACAGAGGGAACGACGTATCCATCCTGCGGAAGATGGCATGAGGGCAGGTGGACGTGGCTATCGAAGAGATCGGAGTAGAAGTCGTGGATGATCTTCTCCATGGTCCTTCTGGAAGAGGTGACGGTTCCGTCAGGACGTCGGAGAGCGGTCATCTTGGTCTTGAAGTTGGCGAAGTTTCGACGGGCATTGCGGATGTTCAACCCTGCCTCTGCTGCTTCAGCCAACACTTCCGCCCTTCTCTACTTGAGATTTTCCTTTATTGTCGTTCTGCATAGCTTCGCAAGCTCGGACGTCAGCTGGTAGTTGCTTGACTCTCGTGCTGCTCCACGCTGGCGTATAACCTCGAGAGTTTCCGGAGATAGGCGTATCTTGGTGGTCTTCAAGCTCTCGGCTCCCTTAGCACTATCGTGGAGATGGTGCATGAAGCGGTCGTATTCCTCATCGACGTTGTCCATGAAGGCATTTTCCCAAGAGAGGTGTAGAGATCCCAGTTGATGGTCGTTCTGGGATTCCTCTTCTTAAACTTCGCGGCCTTCTCTCCTTGACGCGAAAAGCGAAACCTCGCGCGAAGGAGGCGGTGATCCGATCCCGTGTAGAACTTGGGGACAACGGAAACGTCGGTCAGGCAATACTTGCGATTGAAGATGATGTGGTCGATCTCTTTGTGGAACTGGCCACCGGGGAATTCCCAGGTCCATCGTAGAGAGGGAGGCTTCTGGAACTGTGACTTTCCATGAATGGTCTTGGTCGACATGATAAACTCAGACAGCCTTTCACCTTGCTCGTTCCACTCCAAACCGTGGGTTCCGATGTGAGGTTCTTCCGGCGACCTTCGCGGTCCGATCTTGGCGTTGAAGTCGCGGACGATCACATTGTAGAAGGTGTGATCTTCCTTATAGAACTTCTCCAGCTCCACGTAGAAGGCTTCGACCTCTTCGTCGTCGTAGTCGGATGTTGGGGCATACGCGACGAATACAGTCAAAGCTGGCACGGAGCCACATCGCTTCAGTCGCAGACGTCCGATTCGGGTTGTCAGAGACTCGTACGAATCGATGTTCATGGCCAAGTGCGTGTTGACGAGGACACCAACGCCGCCTACTCCCCTGCTGTCGCATGTTCCGAGGAACAGTTCTTCTCCGGAGTCGTAGGCGGCGTGTAGGGGGTGGTGTCTTCTCGTCTCGGTCAGTCCGATGACGTCGTACTTGATCTTCCTGGCTTGCATCATCAGGTCCTCGACGGATGCTTCCGATGCAAGTGTGCGGGCGTTGTAAGTACAGATCGTCATCCTAGTCCTTCTCAATTTGCGCAGCCTGGTTAGGCCCTGAGATTTCAGCAGCCTCTCCGTACTCGTCCTTCCCATCGCTGCAGAAATGGGGGCTATTTCGGGGTCAGGGGAATGAGGCCCTTTAGTGCTGCTGTTTTTGACTGGAATACACACGAGTAACTAGTAGGGCTCTGTCGTACAGGCGAAGAACTCCGGGCAGCCAGCCAGACTGCCCGAAGGGACGGGGCGAGACTTTTGAGGCGGCCTCGAATCGCCTTACGATGTACTCCCAGTCTACGAGTGCAAACTTTTGGCCGAGCCGACACAGTTACAATCCGCGCAGTCACGGACACATCCGCGCACACTGTGCACGAACATGCCGCTCCCACGGATAAGGAACGCGTCGACCCGACACAGCAGGAGCAAGGAGTCCATCCCCTGCATCCCACCTGCGTCTCTGGGCAGTACACGCTCGCATTTGGTTCGCGTTTAATTCTCCCATCCACCACCCGGGGACGCGCCACGTGGCCCTGCGACAAGCGGCCCGAGATCCCTCTTAACAAGAGAGCCCGAAGGCTCTCTATCGGGGGAGATCCGTGGTAGCTATGTTACAAGCTATGTTACAGGATTTTTTTTTTGCTACGGTTTAAACACTGGCACGATGCAGGACTCCAGCACGAATCTCTTGATTTCAGGTTAGGATGGCAGCCCATTACATGAACTGCGCTGTTTGATCGCACTCGAAGTCCTTGTTGCAATGTGCAGCAGCGCTCACCCGTGATATTGGGATTTTGCGCGCAATCAGACAGCTCCACTGCTGCTATGGACGACATCCTCTTCGAAAAGCAGAGGATGAGTCTTCGAGTCCAGCTTGGCGCATAACTTGCTGGCGAAAAAACAGCCTGTGACAGATATATTTTTGAGCAACCTGAGTTTAAACCGACATCTTCTTGTTCCCGATAGAGGACAGGTTCCAGTTCACGGCAGCTTCTAATGGCCAGCGGGTGTCATACATGTGCTCGACATATTGCCGATTTTGAATATTGCGGTGGCCACATACGTGCGAAAAACCATGTATCTAATACGTTGATGCACAGATACGGCTCGTGACTATGAAGGAGGCAATAGAAGGGTAGGTCTGATCACAAATGCCGTCAGCACCCTGTTATCCATGTCTGTGTGAGATCGGAAGTGAACCTGGTAGCGTATAACAAGAGCCACTTTGAACGAACAGTGACCTGCGCTGCAACGGGAGTAGCACTATATCCAACAAATTGGTCTATATAAGTTATAAGTTGGTGTGAAAGTTAGCTGATCGGTTCCAGAAAATACCAATATCAAATATAATGAATCAGGAGTCGCGTTTTATTCGTAGGCGTTAACGGGAGACGGAAGAATTACACTTGAAGAGTAGGAAGTCACGGAATGGGCGCTACTTAATTAGGGATTTCGTCGTCTCCGTCTCTCACCCCTAGACGCCTTCGAGGTAAGCTCGAGTTCAAAACAGGCTCAAGCTTGAGGTGCGAGAATCGCAGGAGGGGAGGGGGGAGTCGTACTTTGGCTCAAGGTGGGTGGGGGTGGGGGGTCGCACTTCGACATGGTTCCGGGAAAAAAGGAAAATTTTCTCGGAGGGATGCCTCATTCGCAAGTATTGTAAGCAAAGGCCTGCAAAAAATAATTTTTAGTATTCAATTAATAAAGTTCTAAAGCAAATAAATCGATTAAATGAAGATTTTTTAGGCATGGCAACGACATGGCAACACCCAAAGCACCGCATTTTGTACGAAAAGAAACGACATCTCAATTCGAATTTATCTAATAAAAATTTAAATTGTTGTTGTATTAGTTGTTGTATATGGATCTCACCAAAAGTTAAGCTTCAATTTGTAGCAGGAAAAAAAAATCGGGCCTCTCCTAAGCAACCTTTAATCCGATCAGCTGGAGTGATTTTCCTGGAATTTTTCCTGAAATTTTTCAAAGGCAAATTGTTTTCTGGACAAGGCTACTACCGGAACTAAAAATAGAGTTTACAACAGCACAGATTTTATTTGGCACTTGTTCAAAAAAATCAACTCTGACCTACGCGGTCTTCCTTGCAACCAGGTGAGGTCGTGCTCAATTTTTTTTTTTCAGAAATAAAGATTTTCTACCTGAACGGAACGATCTATGGAGTTGACATGTAACTTAAGAAAATGTTAATTTTTATTTCATATATACTCTGGAATCGACCCTTTCCTAAGCGATTTTCCTTGCGATCAGGTGAGGTCATGCTCAATTTTTTTTTTCAAAAATTAAGATTTTTCTACGTGAACGGAACGATCTCCAGAGCTAAAATGTAGCTTCACAAGAGCTCAGTCTTTGACTGATACATACAAAAAATGTTGCTTATCTGGAGCTATTTTCGATGTGATCAAGAGGGATGGATCACTGGTCGATTGCTCGTCGATGTGATTGGAAGGTGCTATACATGTACTTTGTTCAACTGAGCGTAACTCGCTCAATTTTAAAAGATGTGCAAATGCGGGCTCGGAAGGTAGAAAAATTCTCTTTCCGATGATGACAAAAGCGTCTTTCGAAAAAGGCATCTTCATGCGCGGCGGGGGATGCGATTTTTGCTCTAAAAAATTGGAGTAGTTTTACAAAAATGGACATAACTCTATAATTTTCGAGAGCTGTGCAAATGTGGGCAGCATACAGAAAACTAGAGAAAATGCTCCATCTTTTGAAGGCAAACCATATTTTGAAAAAATGATCTTCATGCGCGGCGGGGGGTGGGTACGATTTCTCTGCGATTTTGCGGAAATATTTGCCGAAAATCGCATTCCAGCGCCTGCGCATGAAGATGCCTCTATTGAAAAGCGGTTCTGTGATCATCAAAAAGAGCGTTTTCTCTAGTCCTCTAAGTGCCGCTCGCGTTTGCACACCTCTCAAAAATAAGTGAGTTGTGACCGTTTAAGTGCCGGCTACTTCGTAAGACCTCTCCTTTCTGCGAGGCCGCAGATTGCGAATACCCGCTCTTAAATGATCAAAACCCACTTATTTTTGAAAGATGTGCAAATGTGGGCAACATTCGGAAAACTAGAGAAGATGCTCCTTTTAATGAGATCATTTTTTCAGAATTAAGTTTTGCATTCAAAAAATAGAGCATTTTTTCTAGTTTTCCGATGTTGCCCGCATTTGCACAGCTCTCGAAAATTAGTGAGCTATGTCCATTTTTGTAAAACTACTCCAATTTTTTAGAGCAAAAATCGCATCCCCGGCCGCGCGTGAAGATGCCTTTTTCGAAAGACGCTTTTGTCATCATCGGAAAGAGAATTTTTTCTAGTTTTCCGAGCTCGCATTTGCACATCTTTCAAAATTGAGCGAGTTACGCCCAGTTGAACAAAGTGCATGTATAGTACCTTCCAATCACATCGACGAGCAATCGACCAGTGATATCCATCCCTCTTGATCACATCGAAAATGGCTCCAGATAAGCTACATTTTTTAAGTATGTATCAGTCAAAGATTGAGCTCTTGTGAAGCTACATTTCACCTCTAGAGATCGTTCCGATCAGGTAGAAAATCTTTATTTTTGAGAAAAAAAAAACTTGAGCATGATCGCAAGGAAAATCGCTTAGGAAAGGGTCGATTCTAAAATATATACAAAATAAAAATTACCGCTTTCTTAAGTTACATGTCAGCTCCATAGATCGTTCCGCTCAGGTAGAAAGATCTTTTTTCTGAAAAAAATTGAGCAAGACTTTCACCTGGTCGCAAGGAAGATCGCGTAGGTAAGACTTGATTTTTTTGAACAAATGCCAAATAAAATCTGTTTTGGTATGAACTCTATTTTTAGCTCCAGTGGTAGCCTTGTTCAGAAACATTTTGCTTTTAAAAAATTTCAAAAAAAAGAAAAATTCCAGGAAAATCACTCCACCTGATCGAATAGAAGGCTGCTTAGGAGAGGCCTGATTTTTTTCCTGCTACAAATTGAAGCTTACTTTTTGTGAGATCCATATGCACAACAACTATTGCAACAACTATTAAATTTTTATTAGATAAATTCAAATAGAAATAACTTTTCTTTCCGTAGGAGAAGCGGTGCTCAGGGTGTTGCCATGTCGTTGCCATGCCTAGCGCCCTTTTAGTATATATAATTGAGATTTATGGAGAAACAATATCAAACCTCAATGGTTTGTTTCGCCACTTCCCTTCAGACTAACCGTTTTTATTATAACACCTCCTCGGTGGCTCATCAGTGAAGAAGGAGGTGTTATATTTATTATTATTATATTTTATATTTTTATTTTTTAATTTTATTTATTTATTTATAGTTTTTAAATATGTTATTGTTTTGTTTTTATTTTGTTTTTCTTTTATTTTTTTATTTTTGTTTTATTTTCGTTTTATTTTTTGTTTTATTTTTTATACATATTTTTTACTTTTTTAAAAAATTTATTGTCAATATTTAAAACTTACTAAAATTTAATTAACTTACGTACTCCTCCTTGTGCCAACCGGTTTTTGAGGTGTTCCTATATAAAGTGACCATACCGTGATCTGTTATACGGTATCCGTATGGATATGTATTATGATGTGTTATCATTACGGTATTCATTTCATTCTTTCATTCTTGGTACATTGGCACACTATGTAGTAATTTTATTGGATTAGCATTATCCATCATTTCACAATTATATCAACTAATGTCAGTGCTACAACATTCCCTTTACCGGCATATCAATAAGATCTACTCTTATATATAGTCGATACTCTTATATATAGTCGTATATATTAGCAAAGTAAATTTAAGCAAAAACTTCCAACTATACAAATGTTTCTACTAAGCTTATTGCATTATTATAGTTGTCCAACATGCCATATTTATATAATATTTGTCTGATTTTGTTTAAGCATTTTCTTATGTTTGTGGCGATGAATCCTGTGTTAAATCAATTATGGGTAAGTATTCTGTGAAGTTCTCGTATCTTACTACAAAAATATTGGAATGTTGAGCAGATATTAGCTATTTTAAGTGTTTCTGTGTAAATGAAATTCCTTTTAATTCTGACTGAAATCTGTGAGTCTGTGTGGAAATCTATTTACTTTAAAGTTGAAAGAATCTGTTTTGTTATATAAGTTGCTTCCAATTTTATTATTCACGACTTCTAGATTTATGTCTAAATAGTTGCATTTGTGTCCACTGTCGTGTGTCTTTTTTATTTCCAGTGTGTTTTTGTAGACCAACGTAAGTATGTAATCAACGTAAGCTTATGTATAGTTGTGAACAATAAGTATGTCGTCCATATATCTAAACGGCTTAAATAACTGACCTCTACTTAACATTGCGCATTTAGAATACTCAAATTCAAACATTGACATGGTTAAATCAGCGAGCAAAGGGCTAAAGTTACCACCTTGAGGAACTCCTTTATTTTGTTTAACTAATTATATCAGCGAAAACACAATAACTATTTCTAGGTAAATAGTCTATAAAGTATACCAGATCTGTTGCATTGTAATATCTATATTTATCATTCTGAGTTAAAACGTCTGTGTAAAGGTTTTGAAACCGTTGCATGCTAGGAAATTTTTACCAGAATTTTTGAAGCAGAGCATAACAAGGTTTTTCATTTTCTCCATTACAGCATTGTGTGGTATGCTTGTGAACATATCGGTAAAATCAGCGGAATATACCTTGATACCATCAGCATTAATTCTTGTGAGTTCTTGTGTTATGTTAGAATTTTCGATAGCCCAATATGTTTTAATCGTCCGTGTATTTCTAGTTACTCTATTGGCGTAGTTGATTAAATGTGTTTTTAGAAAGGTAAATGTACAACAAAGTTCTAAAGCATTAGATCTGACACTACTATTATATGCTCCTCTAATAAATCTGAACTTAGTTGTGTCTTTATGAAGTTTAGGTAGTGAACAAATAATTGGTAAATCTCCATTTGTATCTACTTTTAACTTATTTTTAATTTCGAAAAATCTATGTTTTTCTATTGTGGGCTGCTTATTAGAAACGTTCAAATTTACATATGTGTTATTCGTGTTACAGTTATTAAAGGTCTCGTTTTCATTTTCATAATTAATTTCCATTTCTTTCATAAGGTTAAGTACGTAAAACTTTTTGCAAATAATACCATAATTGTTGTTTGCTTTATCTAGTGGGCAAAATATAAAATCATTTTGTAGCCTTTGAATTGTTTGGTATGTTATATGAAATTTATTACGAATATTTTCATGGCTAAGTAATTGTTTTATTTTGTTTCTGTATTCTGCATTAAAAAGATTCCTTACCGGCACACTTGATCTTGTGAAATTCTGTAGTATCTACTTATGTGACCAACAACTTTTTAACAGCAGAACTGTATGTACGTAGCGTGTATTGTACCTCTGTTGCAGCCCATGATTGGCCTATATTTTCCTTTTTTCAAAATTTCTTACAACTGATAATGTTTTATAATGTTAGTATGTGATGTTAATAATTCTTTTAGTATATGTTCAGGAATGAGCAAAACTCTATTAATTGATTTTTAATAAATATTTTCCTTTCTTTCACATTATCTAAAATTGTTTGCAACATAAGAGAGAACTTAACATTGAAATCCATAGATTCTCTCAAAGGGGGGGGGGGTCATACCAAGACCCTTCTGGTTGGGGGGGGGGGGTCGTAAATTTTTGGCACAAATCGCACCCCACACTTGAGCCTGGTTCAAAACTTCAGGATGCTCTAGGAGGATTTTACCGTGTTCAAAAATCGCAGTTGCTGGCCTCCCAGCATTCTTGTACTTCACCTTTCAGCCTATAATTGCAATGCCAATATACCTTCCTTTTCGTACCTGCTTAATAATCAATGAGTGGGCGCTTGCTTGTTCTCCGAGCAATGTTCGTTATGACGACGTGCATCCAATCCAAGTCAAAGCTACGGAACAGAAAGCGTCTCACCATCTTGGGAAGAAACAGCTACCATCAGATCCCACACGCGCGGTCAAAATTGCAGCAGCAAAAAACCACAATTTGTTCTTCCACTTCTGAAACTTTTCGTCGGCAGTGAACCCTTGGCGGAAAGCTGAACCGCCGCTCTGTAGAAGAAGTACATGGAATAGATCTAAACGGATAAACGGAAGGACGCAATAGGAATCGGATGTAATGCCTTTGCAAATGGTGTCGAACAGCCGTTTACCATCGGCAATTCGTTCATCATTTGCAACGGAGAATCGGTCCCCACTTTGCACCCATTTCCTTCTTCGGCTGATTCATTTTGGCTAGCCGTAGCGTTCGAAATAGAGGCGTGAACGATATCAGCAGCACCTGGAACGAACGATTAACGATCTGTCTAGATTGTAGGAGGGCTCGTTGTGGAAGCGCTGGCAGACCAATATCTGTGAGTTGCGATCTCTGGTGAAAGCGGGCTACGATTCGTCGGAAACGTAAATGGCTCATCTCAAATAATATACTGAATGTTGTAGGAGGTAAAGGAGGACCCAGTCTTCAACGACTTGTTGGAATTTGCTGATTTTTCTGTGTATTATGGAAATGTTTATTTAGTGCATCTATGCATTTGCTAATTGCAGAGGCTATAGATTCGATGATTACATCTCGCCCACGTCAACTACATATACATGCATGTATGTATGCATGCCATCCCTCTTGGGTCAGTGAATTGGTAGCATAGTTGTATGGATGGAACAGAGCTCTGACTGGTGCTGAAAGGGAAACTCAATATTTGGCCAAACACGCTGTCAAATGAGGAAGGCGCACTAATGTTCTTCAAAAACTTCGCCGTTTTTATTTGTCATGATCGTTCGCCATTATTTTTCCCACATTGCATGCGCTCTATCCACGGAGTTGAATTTTTCGTGAAGGTATTATATCGTTGTTTTCGATCATCGTTCAAATGGTTTAGGCTAAATTTCGTATTGGTCAATGGCACTACATATACCTGGTGGTTTCAGATTTCTCATTGTAGGGCAGCTGCTCTTATGAACCTGCTTCCAAATGTATGTGGTCCAGTGTGCCTAATATGTGGATCTACAGGTGCTCAAATCCACTATCGAGCAATGGCGTGCGGGTATGTGAACTACGAGTTTGATGCATAAATGACAGGTTTGGCAAAGTAGGAGGAATTGTCGCATAAGATCTACACATTAATACAAGCCCAAGTCCTTGCAAGTGTTTAGAAGTCAGTAGTGGTTTATTGCATTGAATCCAGGGCCTAGCGGAGAAATGGACCGTGTGTCTGCTGTTTGTTTGTTTGTTTATTTGTTTATTTACTTATTTATTAATGCACCTATGAGGATGCACCAACAATGATCGTAAAACGTCCAAACATTGCTAAGATGAACAAACATAAAAGAAAAACTCCAAAATCAACTTGCATATGGCGAAAGCACTGAAAACAAAGCTATCGAAAATATTGAGGAGTCCCATCATCTATGAAATTGCGCTGCAGAGAAAAAAAACAGCCAGAGAAAGGGTAAGGCAACCAACCCGAAGTAACATGCTCATTACATAAAGTCAGATCATCTTGCCTATGGTGTCAATGCACCACATTATAGGAAAAGCAATTGGGTATTAAGTGCCATTTAGTGGTCGCGAAGGCCAGTTGTAAGAGACAGCATACTAGCCTGATGCCTGAACAAGCTGTCAGCACTGGCCGTACATTGCGGTAGTAATCCTGAGGCACTAAAGACCAGCTGCGAATAATGCATGTCAAAGTGATGGTGCTCCAAACCTCCACTGTATTATTAGGGGGGGGGGCAAAAGTAATGAGACAAAATGAAAAAAAATCTTTATCCTACTATATATAAAGCAGCAAGCGTGTGTGTGTGTCACTGTGTGTGTGTGTCACTGTGTCACTCTGTCCGTCCGTCACACTTTGAGTTGGGGCGCGGCAGCCGAACACGTCGGCAATCGAGCATGGCGATGCCACAGAAGTGCCGAACACGTCGGCAACCGTGCCTGGCGATGCCGCAGACGTACCGAACACGTCGGCAACCGTGCCTGGCGATGCCGTAGACGTTCCGAACACGTCGGCAACCGTGCATGGCGAACCGCAGACGTGCCGAACACGTCGGCGGCACGAAACTTCAACCCTGGAGGTAATCGATGTCGCTGAACACGAATCTGAAGTCGACCAATCGATATCGATCGATATTATCGATTTTTTGAGGATGGCGTTCAAGCGGCGCGAAACTTCGGCCCTGGGGGTAATCGATGTCGCTGAACACGAATATGAAGTTTGTTTTGAGGTATGAAGGTCTAAAAGTTGGGAAAAGAAGATGGTCGGAATGTTCTCTTCTCGGGTTTGGGGGCGAATCCCCCAACCAGTCGGAGGCGGCCGCTAGGCCGCTGAACGACTGGTCTCTCTATAACTCAATTACAACTCAACGATGCTGAGGAATGTATTTGCCATTAAGGGCAAGGACCTTGCTGCCATCGCTCAGCCAACTTCCTGATCCCATCTTTCCAGAACTGCTTGGGCCTGGTGTTGATCAACTGCTCGACATGGTTGTCAAGGACTGCTTGGGTTCTTGTGTCCCTTCCGACTAGGAAGTCCTGTAGGCTCAAGTAGTAGTGGTAGTCGCATGGGGAGAGGTCCAGCGAATACGGTGGGTGAGGCATGTGAACGTAGCCCAGCTGGCCAAGCTTATCCGTGGTTACTTGTTCCCGATGGGGTGCGGCGTTGTCGAAGAGGAGAACCTTCTTGAAGCGCTGCGAATGAATAAGAGCGAGTCGCCGGCCCATCTTTTCTGTTTCGTTCAACATGGCCTTGGAGTTCATCGTAGTGCTCTTGGGAAACAGATTCCGGTAAAACGATCCATGGGCGCAGATCCAAAAGCTCCAAAGATGCTTCTCGCCGTGAACATCTCGCCGAACGAAGATCGGTAACAGGTCACCAGGCCTCATCCAAACTCGCTGCTTGGCAGGGTTAAGGTAGAAGACCTACTTCTCATCTTGCGTGAATATTGAGCTCAGGCTGCTCGGGGTTGGGAATTGGGCGAGATTTGCGCGACACAGGTCGACTCGTCAGTCTGGGGTTTCGGCATGAGGCAGGCTGGGGTTTTGGCATGCTTCTGGCAAGGGCGGAAGTGGTAACTTCTCAGATGGGCTTCAGTATGTAGCATACAAACATACAAATACGACAAGCACGAAACCAGACTCCAGCCACGAGATCTATGGACATAGCATGGGGTGTCTCATTACTTTTGCCCCCCCCCCCCCTATTAGAACCACGGCAAGGTGCCCGGTGGGAAACGTAGTAATACATGAAAACTAGTAGGTGGCAAACAAACCCAACTCCAGCACCCCACAACGAAGTCGTGTCACTCACGGCATCGCCCTCATTCTTTAAGCTCTAGAGATACAGAAAAAGTGAAGAACCAAGAAACACAAATCATAAGGAGAGGTAAAATCAACTTCATCAAAGTAGAAAAACAACCATAGTCACTCGAGAACACACATTTAGTAGTTCAACTTAAAATCAACGAGGCAGAAGACAAACACAAGCATATTCGTGAGAAGCCCAGCTGTAGTGGTTGCAGTAATAAGTCTACAAAAGCACAGTCCTAAGAACAATCTACCATGAGCAATTGACGAGGAAGGTCAAAGAGGCGACCGCGGAGTTTCATAAAGCGACCTATGTAGGGTTGGAGGGCGTTGTCTGGAAAGCGCCATAATGGTTTCCAAATTTTCGGCGGACCTCTGTGTAGTTGAAAAATTGCAAAAAAAAACTGTAGCGCCTCAGTGCGGCCTGATAACGCAAAACTGACACCTGGAATACCCTTGCCGTGCCCAGAAATGATCCTGTAAAAGGTTTGGAGCTTCAGTCATTGCTAGAACGTGAGATTTGGCAAATTCCTAATAAAAGCGAGAAAGCACATTCAGAGGAGGCATCCATCAGGAAGCCATCACCGATCGGATGACCGAGTGGATAACGCGGTGGACTTTAGGAGATCTACCAAGGGATCGATTCCGGGGCTTGAGCTTATGCGTGGATAGCGGCTTTTTTACATTTTCATCAATGTAGAGTGGATTTTAACCCCAGCAGGGTACCGTATTCGCTTTTCTAACCCGTCCTTAACCTCTTGCAAGATGTGGTCCAAGCTAGCTTTCGTTGGTTAAAGATACGTCGCTGGTCATTAAACCATGCTTGTCTTGTTGGGGGAAGTTCTCTTCAGATGCTGTTTATGTATAATCCCTCCATTATGTTTTCTGCTAGTCTTGGAAGTGTGTCTCGCAGCGGCCTCGTTTGACCGCTCCTCCCTACTCTAGCGGCTGCAAGAGGGAGGCATTACAGATATGGACACTCGTACTCTAGACACTCCAAAGGCTCAAAAACCCTTTGTCCAAACCTCGTTAAGACGGTTATCTGGAGTGCTCATCACGAGTCTTCGGTGAAACGGTTAGGTTAGAGTAGATGTGGATACTGTGCAAAAACAGCATGCTCATCGCCGTTCACTTCATCTAACCGCATTTCTTCGTTTCCAAGGTCACATTTTGAGCTGCAATAGCACTCCAAAATTTGGAAGACAGGCCTGTGTTAAATTCGTGGTCAGGCGCTGTTCGCGGATCGTTGCCAACAGACGATGAGAGAAATCGTATACTTCCCGTCCGCGGGACGGGAGCCTTACACCTCATCCTGTAATCTACCGCAACAAAAAACGGATTCCAGTTCGTGATCAGAATCCCGAATACCCACACCCTAGACGAACTTAGGTGAAACTTTTTTCCAACCCTGCAGCCATGAGAGGGCTTGTGCCCCCCACCAAGTGTGGAACGGAACCCCAGGAGCAGGAAAGAGTGGTCGGCACAAAAACAGGCAGCAATAGCGCGAGATAGATAAACACCAGTTTTGCTCACAGTTAGCAGAATTAGTAAAAATTATAACAAAAGCTTTCTCCAGAGAAAAATAGAAAAACAAATCTAGAAAATCTAGAAATCCGAGGGGCGATCAGCACGCCTTGGTGATGGATCTAAGTAATAGCTTTCGATCATGTTCGTATTGAGGCCGCTACGAGACACACTTACAAGACAAGCAGAAAACATAATAAAGGGATTACAGATGGATAGCATCTAAATAAAACTTCCCCCAACAAGAAAAGCATGGCTTAATGGCCAGCGGCGTATCTCTAATCAACGAAAGCTAGCTTGGGCAACATCTTGCAAGAGGTTAGAAAAGCGAATACGGTACCCTGCTGGGGCTAAAATCCACTCTACATTAATGCAAATGTAAAAAAGGCCGCTATCCAGCATAAGCTCAAGCCCCAGAAACGATCCCTTGGTAGCTCTACTACAAGTCCACCGCGTTATCCATCGGTCATCCGATCGGTGATGGCTTCCTGATGGATGCCTCCTCTGAATGTGCTTTCTCGCATCTATTAAGAATTTGTCAAATCTCACGTTCTAGCAATGATTGAAGCTCCAAACCTTTTACAGGATCATTTCTGGGCACGGCAAAGGTATTCCAGGTGTCAGTTTTGCGCTATCAGGCCGCACTGAGGCGCTACAGTTTTTTTGCAATTTCTGACCTACCAAGGGTCCGCAGGAAATTTGGAAACCATTATGGTGCTTCCCAGACAACGCCCTACAACCCTACATAGGTCGCCTTATGAAACTCCACGGTCACCTCTTTGGCCTTTCTGGTGAGATAACTTGAGTCCAAACACTGCCGCAGCATGTAACGAGCTTCACCGAAACGTAGTGCAGATCAAATCCGAACAGGTGGATAAAACGCTAGTGGCAACCATGATCCCATCACTAAAATACTAAGAACAGGGAGCAGATTGATATTCTTCAATGTAGTTCTGAAAACGGATATGTTCGGGACCTCTAAACGTGCATCGAGTTTTTGCAGCCATCTACCTCCCCGTAATAAACGATGAGTTGAAGACCTTTGTGAACTGATTCCTGCTGAGTCTAGGATTCTCAACTAACATCGAAAAAGTACACCCAGGGCAAGGCGGAAACACCAATGATTGCTCGGCCGCATTTTCAGTTCACCTTTAAGCAATTTGAAGCAAAAGACTACATCGCTAAACACTTTAAAGCAAACTTTTGAGATTGAGATATTTTAACCGACAAGAATAACTTGGAAGGGGCAATGGGTAGTTCGGGTCCAACTCAAAAGCGGACGCTTTAGCAGGCTCCTCAAGCTTAAACAACAACTTATCGTGATTGTCCCTAACGAAGGCTTTCGATAAGTCGAAATAGATGCCGTCAGCACTGCTAGCTTCACTTTTAGTTATGCTTCAGTCAAAACTGCAGACTGCCAAATGGATGATGGTCGAAATTCCCGTTAAAAACCGTGTTGTTATAGGAATAGGTTGATTTCTGAGCAGTCAAGAGTAAATGTCGTCTAGAATTATCTTTTCTACGACTTTGAAGTAGCCGTAATGCTAATTGGCCTGTACGACGAAAGTAATTAATAATTAGGTTTCAGAATAATAGATTCTTTCCATATAGATGGAACTTCACTGTACTTTATGTTCAAAATCATCGGCAATGGTTTATACAGCGCTTGGGCAGACCTTCTGAAAATTATATGTGGGATACCATCATACGGAATAGACATGGAAGGCTTAAGGGTTTTCAAAATTTCCGGAGCCTTCCGAGGCTCCACTCCTATATCGGTATCCACATTACAACCCGTAGAACTCGACTTAACAGCAGCCAAATTAGAGCTAGTAGGATAAAGGATAAAGGACGGCGTTATTCAATCCCTTTTTGGGATGCGCCACGCATTCTACTCCTACGAGATATCGTGGATGCGATTTGAATGCGTATTTGGCCATACAATGACTTGCGGTGACTAGCCGATTAACAAGTCAGCGCTCTATCCTTTCCAGACAAGTCTGGTACCAGTTCACCGACCCCGGAGGGATGGAAGGCTTGGTCGACCTGGGTGGGAAATTCGAACCAGGAACCTGGCATCGGGTGCACACGACAGTCGGCGCCTCCTCCGACTGCGCTACACATTCCCAGAGCTAGTACAGGATGTAAATAGTTACAGCACAAAAACACATAGCTAGCGCCTCAGTTTTGTACTTTTTATCAAAATACTGAATTCCATGATCGTTCTCAAGAAGGAAAGTTTATCTGGGATCTAAGCTTGCTTTTCATCAGTGAGAAAAAAACTTTCACTGTCGCGGCGAAAACTGGAGTCTCTTTTGGGATATGCCAGGAACTTTCAAAGATGCTGATATAGTTTATAACAGATCGCTCTATAGTAGGGGCATAAAAGGGGGAACATCGGCGCTTTACACATTGAGACGAGTCTTCTAAACTACTAGGCTGCGAATGTAAGTATGATATTTTTAACTCTCTTTTCTGAACATTTTGAACCTGAGCGTATTGAGCTTTATTGTAGACCAGTCGTTCGGCGGCCTAGCGGCCGCCTACGACTGGTTGGGGGTTGGGGGGCCCCAAACCCAGAGAATAGGACGCCATGGCCGGTACGGGTTTCCTATTCTTTCCTAGGCCTTCTGACCATTATGTTAATCTAGATGGATCGGCTGATCTTCCTCAACGAGATCCTCAAAAAATCGATAATATCGATCGATATCGATTGGTCGACTTCAGATTCGTGTTCAGCGACCTCGGTTACCCCCAGGGCCGAAGTTTCGTGCCGCTTGAACGTCATCCTCAAAAATCGATAATATCGATC
This sequence comes from Heligmosomoides polygyrus bakeri, assembly GCA_947359475.1. Taxonomy (NCBI): domain Eukaryota; kingdom Metazoa; phylum Nematoda; class Chromadorea; order Rhabditida; family Heligmosomidae; genus Heligmosomoides; species Heligmosomoides polygyrus. The sequence continues at coordinate 47,558,382 of OX375865.1, read as the reverse complement.
GATATCGATTGGTCGACTTCAGATTCGTGTTCAGCGACCTCGATTACCCCCAAGGCCGAATTTTCGCGCCACTTGAACGCCATCCTCAAAAATCGATAATATCGATCGATATCGATTGGTCGACTTCAGATTCGTGTTCAGTGACCTCGATTACCCCCAGGGCCGAAGTTTCGTGCCGCCGACGTGTTCGGCACGTCTGCGGCTCGCCATGCACGGTTGCCGATGTGTTTGGCACGTCTACGGCTCGCCATGCACGGTCGCCGACGTGTTCGGCACGTCTGCGGCTCGCCATGCACGGTCGCCGACGTGTTCGGCTGCCGCGCCCCAACTCAAGTGTGACGGACGGACAGACACACGCACACACACACACACGCTTGCTGCTTTATATATAGTAAGATAATCTTGCAGAACCTTCTGTAGAGACCATCAACAGTGGTGCACACAGACAGAAGTCGTTCAGATAACCTTGTAATCAGCTTTGGTGAAATTCGGTAAACGGATTTCTCTGGGGCGTTCAAAGAAAACGTCAATATTGAAGGAAATTGAGTTTTCATCCGAAGATGCAAAGGGCGACACAGTGGCACTTTTTTACAAAATTTATTTATTTTTGGACTCGTGTAGCGCTGTCGGAGGAGGCGTCGACTGTTGCGTGCACCCGATACTAGGTTCCTGATTCGGATTTCCCGCCCAGGCCAACCAAGCCTTCCATCCCTCTGGGGTCAGTGAATTGGTGCGAGACTTGTCTGGGAAGGATAAAACGCTGATTTGGTCATCTACTCGCCACCGCAAGTCATTGCATGGCCAAATTCGCATTCATATCGCCTCCACGATATCCCGTAGAAGTAGAATGCGCTGGCGCATCCTAAAAGGGATTGAGTAACGCCGTCTTTTATCCCTTATTTACTTATTTATTCATTTATTAGATGCAGTCAAAATGATATCCAGAATAGATTTTCCACGAGTGGGATTCAGAACGTGTTGAGTCATCGCATAAGCTTTGAAAAGTCAACAAGTCTGCGAGAAGCAGTAGTAATTGAAATGAACACAGTACATCAAGATCAAGGTCCCCAAGCGAAATAAAATGTTCTTTTGAGACACATAAATCGACTAGTATAAAACTAAAAACTAAAGTAACTCGAAATTTCGTATGTAATGAAGTGTTAAAACGCTCGAGACAGAGTACATCTGAGTTGATGCGGGGGTAGAACCATTTCGTTCAATGTGATATTACATTTGAATAGCCAGCACACTCCGCCTTTACTACCAGAACGTTCAATTCAAAAACTCTGTTTGGATAATGCGCTTCAATCACTGAGCTTAAAGTTTTCGAAGTTAACCAGGTCTCGGTTATGAGCACTAAGTCAGAATTACGGCTACTCAAGAAGAAATGTAAATGATCAAGCTTATTACTCAAGCTGCATGCATTGAATAAAAAACATCTCACACCCTGGGAGGTTCCGTGGCGAGTCTTGCGTTTCCCGAACCTTCAGGTTTTGGTAGATCCCCAACACCCAGCCAACTCGCCACGGTACACAACTAACAGCCTGGCATTAATTTGCCCATTACGTTCCCTGCACTCTTGCCGTAAGACGTACTCTCGTTTACGTTTTTCCTCACTCAAGCTTTTCCGAATGAAGACGCTTGAGAATTCAGTAAAACGCGAAGGGTGCGAGTTGGAGAGTGCCGATATCCAGTGTATCCAAGATGGTAGAACCAACTTCACCAGCCTTGGATGTGTGATATTGAGTCTAGCCATTCTTTACACTTCCGACGGCCGATACTCCAAACTCAACACATCCATCCGGGTTTGTCTCATGATCGCCTTGCACTGCTCTAAAAAAAGCCTTGCAACTCATCCTTTTAAACTCACATTGGTCTTGTCCCTAAATACGATTTGAACTTTTTAACTTCTTGTTGCAAAATCTTTATTGATGGGTCAAAGCTATACGTTAAACTACATTAGACTATTTCACCGCATTTTTTCACTGTTAGAATCATAGCAGTATTAACTCATCCGTACTACATCAGTTTTTAGTTTTTATGAGTATCGATCTTCTAATCAGTATGAAAATGCTTACCATTGAGAGGTCTGAAGCGTAGGTCTGAACGGGAGAAATGGATAGTACTGCGAGAATCTCCACCCCTCATGTAGTAGAAAAACATGTTTCGTTTTTGCTGAGTCCTTGAACCAAAAGAGCCACAGGCCTTCGAACGTGGGGTACAGTATCGCACCGTCAGCGTGCGCAAGCGTGCATACGTGTGCGCGCTGACGTATGGGACGTGACGAAAAGCTTTGTAACAAGCAAATGGAAAGAAAGCTTAAAACAATTCTCGTTGGTTGTCTTGAATCGAATTCGGTTATTCCCAAAAGTCAGCATGGCTTCCGAGCTGGTAGGTCTACTGAGACATTCATGCTGTCGGCATTGTCGTGCTCCTGTCTGGGAGTGAGGGTTTACAAACCTTTATTATTAATCTATATTATATATCACAACCATGCAGCAAGAATGCAGTTAGGGAGACTGCCCAACCTTCCAACCCATGCAGGGGCATGGCGTACAGAGGTGGTGGCCACTATACGTGCCCTTCCTTTCGAATTTGTCGGCCTCGACAAAAACATACAACACGACAATTTTTAAATAACATCAAAAAACAAATATTCACTCCAATGATGAATTGAAATAATGGGTCGATGGATACAGAGACGATTATGGGAGGATTGCTTTCAGTACGCACAGGGTGAAATTTTGTGCATAAGCCTAGGCCCAGGTTATAGGGCCTCCGGATCATGTGCCTTCGAGGCATTGCTCGAATCGCTGCACGCATACTGCCACCTGCCTTGCTTGGAGCCACCGCAACTCTAGAGCTGTCGACCATCGCATCTCTAGGGCACGTTTTATCGCTGTGACCCACATTGGCGACCACGTTTAAGTCCTTGATCGCCATCTTTGCCATCGCATCAACTTGCTCCTGACAAGCCAAGAGTGCTTGTCGGAGTTCTCGCACCTCTTCTTCCCAGATACCAGTTCGAGCACTGGTATCTTCACATAGCTCCTTCAAATATTGATTAAATATCGTTGTAAATTTGGTTTATGTTAAATCGTTATTCTACTAATCGTTACTTTTCCGACCTTCTGGTGGAAATGTTTAAAGTTACCTCGAAATGACTTTTTGCGGGAGTATATTCACTGTCGTAATCATAGTCCGAATTTCCCGGTGTCTTTATCAGATCTACGGGCATCGTTATATACTGAAAAATATAAAAAAATTCGAAATCGTAATGACTCGACCTTCTGGCAAATGACCCGGCTTAGAACAAAGCTTGCTATTTCGTTATTCATTTTCTTCCAGTAAAATCGCACGTGAATCATACTGCAAGGTATTTTTACTGCTTAAGTAACCTCAGGCAAAGGGGTTTTCGTGATTCCGCTACAAAATCTCTTTTTGGTGACCTTCGTCTACTTTACCTAACGGAAATTTTTCTCTTCGTTATAATATAGGGCGTTATTTTGAATGCAATAGATTTTTATGCCGTCACAGTGACTTCTCAGTTGTGCGGAAGAAATTCATTAGAATAATCCCGATATCGATCGTTATCATGTTGGTCATCATAATTTCTCACGTAATTGTGAGAAGCGTTATTTCAAGGAATTTGAGAATTGCGTCCGTGATATCCACGTGGGCTTCGAATTCCTCCGTTATTGTAATAACTGTTATCGTTATAGGAATGAGGACTACGTTCGTGATATGCCCTATTATTGTTACAACGTGGTGAAAAATTTGGCGATGCACTAACAGCAGGATGTGGCGAATGAATCCACTCTTGACGCTGGTAGTTCCCTTGATTTTGGTAATTTCGATGTGGGCAGCTTTCACTAATGTGTGCGTTTTGAACGGCTTTAATTTTTTAATTGCATTTACAAGGGCGTTATCAATTACTCCCCTCTCACGCGTCACAATTTCAAGAAGATGACTTTCGTTTTCTGCAATTTGTTGCAGATCCTTATAAGTCTGTGATGACTGCCTTTTTTTCATTACCGCAATTCGAAGATTTGTAGTAAGGCCGCACACAAATGTTTCACACATTATTTCTTCAATGGCGATAGCTTTGCTTTCGGCAAAAACGTCGGCAACTAAATCTCTCACCCATTGGCCATCACGTTTTCATCGGGTTCCTGCTTCACATGATAAATTTTCGCTTTCGCTATTTCGATATAGTTAGGGCTACGAAAGTTTTTTTTCAACTTGTCAACAACCTTTCTGTAATCCAGCTTAACATTGTTATCATAGCTTCTAGCGCCAGGCGGGACTCGAACCCGCACCTCCCTCTAACCAGGCAGGAATGCTCTACGCCATTACACCACCGGCACCGTTTGATCGAACGCAACATCCACACCTCGTGGGACCGCCGTTCGATCAAACGGCGCCGGTGGTGTAAAGGCGTAGAGCATTCCCGCCCGGTTAGAGGGAGGTGCGGGTTCGAGTCCCGCCTGGCGCTAGAAGTTTTGATCGCAACAAAACATCGTTATGACAGCTCACAACCTCGATACCAGCCACTTGAGGCTTAATGAAACTGATTTGAATTGTTATCATAGTTCTCGTATTTTATTTTGGCTGCTCCGATTAATTGCAGTGGTACGAGCCTCGCCAGTTTCTGCTCATCATATCCCGCTGCATTGGCTTTTTCATTCATCTCTCTAACAAACTTTACCACTGACATATTAGTTCCGTTATAATTCGGCCAGCACTGCAATGCGGGGAGGAACAGATCCGCTATATTGACCCGAATATCAAGAGGCCTTCCTGAAATCTGGACAGGCACCCGATTGGTCCGTTATCATTTCTCACCATGTTCGTAATGAGCAACCGTTCTATTATTAGGTTGTCACATAAGTTCTGTCCGATTTTCGACGGCAACTTTGCGGTGTAGTATCTCAGCAGAAAATAAAGTTTATTAATCAAAGTAAAAACCGTTACAATCAATGCACTTCTGCCAACGATATACAAGAGTGTTAATTCCATTTCGGAAGAAATCTGAATTTCTAGAAGCAATGAAACACTCGAAGGCAATTTCGATATCTGCTACATTAGTAAAGTTTTTATCCTTGAGGAAACCATCGAGATGCTTGAAAAAATGAAAGCCCGTTGGAGCTAGGTCTGGTGAATAAGCGGGATGCGGGAAAACTTCATATCTCAACTGGTTTAATTTTTGGGTGGTCAGATGCGAGACATGTGGACGGGCGTTGTCGTGAAGAAGGATCGGTCCTCTTCGATTCACCAGTGCAGGACGCATTTCAAGCAACTTTTGGTGAACCACGTCTAATTCACGACACTACCTTTCTGCCGTGATGGTTTCACCAGGCTTCAAGAAGTCGTTGTGGATAATACCAGTTGTAGCCCACCAGACAGTGAGCATGACCTTCCTCGGATGGAGGCTAGGTTTGGGAAAGTGTTTCGGCGGTTCTTCCTTATCCAGCCATTGCGCTGATCTTCTTCGATTGTCGTACACGATCCATTTTTGTCACAGGTAATTATCCGGTCAAGAAATGGATCGTTTTCGTTCCTTATAGTAGAGGAAGAACAGATCTCCAGGCGACACCTCTGCTGCTCCTCGTGGGGCACCCACTTATCCAGCTTTTTCACCTTTCCTATCGCCTCTAGGTGCCTCGAAATGGTTGTACGACTGACCTGAAGTTCTCTCCCCATCTCACGCACAGTTCCTCGTGAATCGGCTTCCACTCGTTCTTTCAAACGTCTGTCATCACATTTGGCTGGTCGTCCTAAGCGGTCTTTGTCTTCGAGGTCCACGTCTCCAACCCGGAACTTCTGGTACCATCTGCGCATGGTGCGTTCGTTAGCGGAGTCCTCTCCCCATGCCATCTTGATGTTTTGAGCTGCCTCGCTAACACTGCGGCGAAGCTTGAACTCATGAAGCATTATTACCCGCAAGTGCGTTTTTTCCATGGTTTCGTCCAGCACCTAAAACGAAGCAATGCTCACGACTTTTGAAAAGCAACACACCAAGTTTTATAGAGCGAAACAAGCGCTACAAAATAATATACAACATATATGCAATTACTTTCTCTATACATGAAAAAAACAATCACAAAGTAAGGCCTATCGGGATCGGACAGAACTTATGTGACAACCTAATAATTCCCGTGATTCATCAATAAGCCGACTCGTTAGTTTCGCTCGATTTCTTTGCTCGGTGCGAGCAAACCGTTTCTCAGCTGGTGAGCTGTTAGGCACTAAGTAATTATCCCTTATGTTGATGAGTGGCTATTAAGATGACGAAATAGGAGACAGGCAGAGAGCTGAAGGAACAGTAAGCAAAGAATGCAGTTGATCACAACCGTCCAACCGCAGTCACGAAGACGTAATACCTCTTAGATGACCTCAGTATGAGTTACCGCCCTCTTTTCCTTTCGAGTGGGATTATCATAGCCTCGTTGACGCCGCTATTTTAATGTGTACTTACATGAACTCTGGTCTCCACTCTTGAGTGTATGCTCAAAGCCACGTTTCGGCTCCTTTGTAAAGCCGACGTTACCTAGTATACGGTAATGTTGGCAATGGGCGAAGTTCTATTAACATCGAATAAAGATAAATCTAAAAAACTTTTTTTCTCTTTCGGATTTTTTTAGACGTCCTATGTACAGATTATATACAAGCTAGCGGTGGCATGAATGGCAGAGTGAACTGTAGCAAATTAATAGTGAATTGATAGGTTAAAAATCGAAGATTAACAACATAAGCTACAATTTAGTCGTTTTGATAAACTAATAGTGAAAAATTTGATTAAGCTATTAACGCGATAACGAAAACATGAATGCAAAGAAATCTTCTAGGACGTGCGCCAAAGAGAAAATCGGAAAAGTACGAGGTCCACAAGGGAGGTAGTTTGCACTCGGCAGTGACTCATGTGAAGAACGTACTTTCCGCACACTTCGTTTTTTTTTTGAAGACGCCAGGTCGGAAAATACGATGTTCGCTTCAAATCGCTATCGCGAATAGCGAAAATCGTACTTTTCGCAATCGATAATTAGAGTTTAAAAAATAGCATAGAGTAAGCGGCTCAAATTCTTTGAAAATAGTAATAGTAATTCTTTGAAAAATAGCTGTTTAGTTACATGCCCTGCCTCATTCATGCGCCATGATGAAGACAAACGCAAAAGTGGAAATGGTAAAAATCATGCTCAGTATAAAAAATCATGACAGCATGCTTCGTGAGAAATGTGCAATGTGCATGCGATGTGGTGTGTATATCTCGAGATATAAATACGTCTTGATGGCCGTCAAAACGGAGTCTCTCCTACTGATAACTTCTTTAGGAAATTTTAAGCAAAAGTCCAAAAGGATCTCCCTGGGACCTCCATGTCATGCTCCTGTCTGGGAGTGAGGGTTTACAAACCTTTATTATTAATCTATATTATATATCACAACCACGCAGCAAGGATGCAGTTGGGGAGACTGCCCAACCTTCCAACCGATGGGCGTGGATTACAGAGGTGGTGGCTACTATACCGTGACAGCATCGAATGACTGGACACAGGCTATTTATCAAAAGATCAATGCAGACGTCATCTACTTTGATTTTATGAAAGCTTTCGACAAAGTTCCATTTAGCAAATTGATCGTTAGCCTTGAAAGAGTAGGTGTTCATTCAAGAATAATTACCTGTTTTAAAAACTTTTTAACAAATATATCCTTCCAGGTTAGAGCCAACGAATCATTTTCTGAATCATTTGCGGTTACTAGTAGTGTCTCACAGGGCGGAGTCCTTTCTCCAATTCTATTTACTATATACACCTCAGGGAATCCTTCCTTAATTGATCGACACGGTGTCACCTGTAAAATGTTTGCTGATGATATAAAAATATACAAAAACGAATGAGGAACATCAAAACTCCCTTCAATGTGCAATAAATTCAATTGCTGATTGGTCAGCTAAGTGGAATCTTCCACTATCCGGGCAGAAATCGAAAGAATTTCACATTGGAGGGCAGCTCAATAGAAAGGTCTATCATCTCGATCATCAGCCACTCTGCAGTGCCCCTACTGCGCGCGACCTGGGATTCATTCTAGACTCACAGCTTTCCTTCAAACAGCATTGCGAAGATGCGGCTAAGAAAGCGGATAGAGTCGTGCATAATATATTTAAATCACTGAAAACAAACTCGGTCGCCCACATGGTTCTCGCTTACAAGACATATGTCAGGCCTGTACTTGAATATGGCACCACAGTATTTAGTCCTAAATGTAAACGTGAAATCTCTAGATTGGAATCTGAACAAAATAGCTTTACAAGAAAACTCTGGATAAGAGTACATGGGTGTAATTACACCAACATTTCATCGGCTTTTGTGAGGAACAAATTCTTCAATTTACGCACCCTTCCCTCTCGTAGGAAAAGATGTGATCTAATAACTGTCTATAAGCTAATCAATGGTACATTGGATCTTTCTCTTCAGGAATTTTATTCACTATCTAACTCAAACACTAGAGGTGGTCAAATGAAGATTCAGATTTCAAAAGCCAGAAGTAATATAAGGTCGACATTTTTTACAAACCGCGCTGGAACCGAATTTCAAAAATGTTCGAAGAAAAAGATCTTACCAAAATCGTTAAGGCAATACAAAAGACTTGTTGACAGGTATCTTCAGGATGTTCCTTAATAGTTTACTTCCTACTGTTACTGTTGTCTGTCGTCTGTGACTAACAATATATGTTTTATTCGTTGGTCCTGTTTTTAATGGTCATGTTTTGTTGCGCCATTTTTGGCGTGGACCTCCACGTATAAATAAACAAATAAATAAATCGGTGGTCCAGCAGGGTGCGACAGGTGCTAGGCTAATGGTGGACTCCCGTGCTGTGCACCATTTTTGCAGGTTTTCATGACCGCTACGTCCTTTACCAATTTGCTTCCTACACATCTCCTACACGTTTATTTCAGTCTAAATTCTCAGAATGGTCAGATTCGTGATCAACACCCCACATAACCCCTATAGACAAAGTTTGGACAAAAGCGGTGACCATGACCTTACCGTTTGCCATCCATGCCTACTGTAACTTTCCGTACTCCAGCGTAATACCGAAAACGGAGGTCAGATTCCTGGTCAGCGCCCCAAATAACCCATTAGACGAAGGGTCGACGGAATCGGTGAATATGACCACTACGACGCTATTCACCCGTACCTGATGTGACCTGCCGTAATCGGCCGAAATTTCAAAACGGATGTCAAATTCGTGATCAGCACCCCAAATAACCTCCCCCTGGGCGAAGTTTGAACGGAATTTTTTCGACCTTTCCTCGACCTCTGGAATCGTGAGAGTACAGTAGTGCCTTAATGGCGGTTTAAATCAGCTTAGAATAGTATGGAAGGTAGTCGTAGAGTTGCCGTGCCAAGATTGATATCGAACCTCTATTTGGGTTACGTTTTGGATTAACCGCCTTCTTCAGGGCCTGGAAAAGACAAAGGGAGTTAGAGAAATTACCCATCATCATTTTCGTCATCATTTTCATCAGCGTCTGTCCGGCTTGGCAGTAGGGTCCATTCTTCTGGTGTGGTAACACCAAATTTCCCGATAAAATGCTGATGCACACCAGCTATCTTAAGTCCGATATAAGGTACCTGAAGGCGATTTGATCGTGCAATTGTGCCCTGTATATGAGTGCTACTGCAATTGGTTGAAGGTCTTTGTGAATGTTGCGGGCAACACACATAAGGCAATGCGAGATGACATTTCCCTAGATGAGGACTTGAACTCACTGTTCAAGGACACTAGGGCAGCCGTTTGGAACATATTCAGGAATATTCGAAGCAGAAGAAGCCGGGTAACGGACAACGATTAAACAGCTCATCCCTGGTGCATAGGCCCGAGTCGGAGAGGGGGGGGGGGGAGTCGGCTCTGTGTACCAATGCATCGAGAGGCCCGCAAAAGGTTGTTGGCGTATCCAAGGTTTTGTAAGGCAGCCACCGACTCTCAAGGAAGTCTAGCGGGTTGGGAGTGGGTGAGGCCAAAACAGCACTGCTTTGGCAAGTGCACGGCTGCGGCACTTTCCGCTGATGTGAGAGGACTCTAGATTAGAAGATATATAATAAAAGGGTATATGCATGAAGATACATGAATTCTAGACACAAATGGAATCCTATTTTCTTTTCTCTTCAATGCATTCCAACTCGTTGCCCCGAACATCACTCAAGGGTTGAGTGATCAACTTCTATGCTTGAAGATATATAATAAAATTCGAATATATTCGTTCGAGCACGACTATTGGGTTGTCCCATACATGAGTCCCCGCCTTTTTTCCAACGATTCATTGGGGATTTCGCCAGCGATCTCTTGCAAACCGCTATACAGCTTTCGAAAGAGAATGATTTGCTCTATCAGACCATATACTGCATGTCTTTTTTCATCCTGAATGTTGTCAATTTTTAGGTAGTCAACGTGAAAAGTGGCCATACGCGGCAGTTGCTTCTCTCCGCTTAGGTTTGGAATTCTTTGCACAGTTTTCATAGCTTTAGGAAGACAATGTTCCGTACCACAAGAATACGTGTTGGTTGCAATTTATTGATTTTTTGGTCATTGACGTAGGTGCGTCCGAAGGAGAAAATTTATTTTTATCGGCAGATCCTGCTCTGTGGTTGGACCTTTTTGCTTGGCGTTATATGTCGTTCGGAAGCGAATGTCTTGCTCTATAAGAATTTATGTCGCGTTTGTTGGCCCATGCTCATTTCTGTCGAATATCAACAAAATTCCAAAAAAGAAAAATCATCTTCACCAACAACTCTTTCTCCTTGTTCAGTTGTTTTCACTTTTTACTTTTCACTTTAACCACCTAAAAATTCACAAAATTCAGGATGAAAAAAGAAATGCAATACATGCTCTGATAGAGCAAATAATTCTCTTTCGAAAGCTGTATAAGGGTTTGCAAGAGACCGCCGGCGAAATCTGCAGTGAATCGTTGAAGAAAACTGCAAGGACTTATGGGACAACCTAATATACTGTGCACTGTTTATCATAAAGTCAGTTTCCAACAAGCTGTCGTTTTATGCTGTCTTCAGGAATGTTCAGTAACATAAAACAACATCGTCCCAGGGCCAGATTCATCAACCGCTTACCGTACGGTGACGGTGAAAAGTACCGCCAAACCTGATGGCTGACGAATGTCATATCAGGGGTTGGGGGTAGTTTTCACCTTTACCGGCCGTTAAGAGTTTGATGTGTCTGGCCCCTGAAGCTGCGCACTCACAGTAACCCTTCGAATACCAGCAGTGACGTTATCGGAGATGAAGGGAAACAGGGAGGACACCTCCTTTGCTAGGAATCTCTCTTGACGGTTAGCGTGAAACATTCGGCGACGATTTAACAATATACACAGAGCCGTATGAGACGGCTGTACGGGAGGCAGGCCGCGAAGATTCTTGACGTTCATTAGGGTCTACGGATACTCCCGCTGCCGTTCTGAACATGCTACTTACTACTGCTAGTTTCACAATGGTTCGTTTCAATCTCGAGTGGCACAACATACTGAGAAACATAACTACCATGACAATTTTCCTTGCTCGCCAGTGAGATTTCGAATTTCGGAGACCGATAAATTTATTGCAGAGATAGTGCTGCTTGATTAATTTCTATTCCAAAAAGGTCTGCGCTTGAAAGAAAAAGAAAAATCTGGCTGTGAATGGAAAAGTTCCCTTTGGGCATAACTCGTCTTCTGGGGGTGTTACTTTTTGCGATGACTGTGTTACCTGCCACCGAGAGTTTGCATTTTAAGTGATTGATAGGCGAATTGCACCCCGAAAGGTTTGGAGGCAGCAGAAGATGAGACGCTGAAGCACCCGTTTCACTGATGTGGAGATTAATATTCTCACAAGGTAGATTTCGAGGTTTTAACTGATAAACGGAGCAGTTAATCCTCTTGAGCACGTTCATCCAGCCTTTGTTTCAGATGACCAGTTTAATCACCTTCGGTTGCGGTCTTTGAATCTCACTGGCAACCTTGTCATGCTCCTTTCGTGAATCCCACTTTGAATAAAGCGGCTTTTTCCATGCAAACCCAGTAGTGCTCTTTTAAGGCTCGTGCAGAACATTACTAGTGTAATGTTCTGATTGTTGATAATGTTGACAATGTTTGATATATTGATAATGTTCTGTTCTGTTTCAACAGTGATATGCCTGCAAAGGCGCACATAAGGGTTACAGGTAGTCTTCTACTAGGAGCTGTTAAACAACATCTGTATACATTTCTTCACCATGAATTCCTCTACCCTAATATTTTGTGTCCAGCGAAAAACTAGTCTGGTAATAATTTAACCCATTTTAACTCTTAGGCCTCAACAGGGTATTGTTGAGGTTCTTAGCTGTAACAACGATGTTAGTTGACTATCAAAACTCTAGATCCAGGCGAGAATCGAACTCCCAGCTTACCGGGCAGGATGCTATACTATCAAAGATTTTGACCGCAACTAAACAATGCTGAACATAGTACGCATAATTTCTCTCCACTGGAACGAGTGAGCCGAACTGAGCCACTCCAAACGATTTCCAGGCCTGTTTGCACTCTGTTCCACTGCCCTAATTGTTGTTTGCGTTTCCACAGCAACAACTTCTTGTCTGGTTTGCTATCTGGTATTAGCAAGTCGCGGCTCAGCAATATACCGTCTTGAAAGCCATCCATTTGGCCAACTAAAGGATGGCTTCTAGTGAGACAAACGAACAGAAGGATCAATCAATTATTACATCAAGACTTCGCCGGCTGAGAGCGTTAAACCCTGCAGGTGATGTGGTTCCCGCAAACTGGGTAGGTTATCATTCGTCAAAGGCGTCAGCCTGCAAGAGCTGCCGATCAGGTCGATCATCTCAAGCACTAAGGCTCGACCCGAGTTATGTTCTAAGAGAGCATTGCGCTGTACTTTAGGAGCTGCAAGATCTTCTTCGTGCGCACTATCCAGAGATCCATTCGATACCTATGCGAGAAGAACGGCGATTGCGTTATAACGAAAGGTAGTACAGCTTTCTGTGGTTTGGAATTGAATTAATATAACAGAGATTTGTTAACTGAGCCGATGAAATATGCACAAGAGTGTTGAAGGAAAGAGCGAAAGGAAGGGAAATAATTTGTCATCTGTGATTGCTCTAGAAATGCTGCCTCTATAGGCGGCTAAGAGTGGAAGTTATTTGCGTATCACTTCGCAGAGAATGAATTACCATATTCTGTAGTAGATCAGAACACTACTCCTTCGAATGGCGGACGTGAAGATCACTTATGAGTCCAGGTTGGGATTGAAAGGGCCTTTTTATGACACGCCTTATTGATGTCTGCTGAAGTTCTCAGTCTCTCGAAGCACTCCAAATGACTCTGTTTTAAACGGTTCCGTAATGAGCCATTCCTTCAGAAGCATTCAAAGACAGTCTAACTTCTAATATAACCAACGTATTGCACAACACCTTCAGGAACGAGGAATTTTTGTAAAGCGTGCCGTTTTACGAAGTGTCTTCAAGCTAATATGACAGAGCAAGGTAGGTTCTACAGCTGTCTTGAGAACTGCATTGTTGTCCGCCCTGAAGTGTTTCAATTAAATTGACATCTTCAGATGTCGGTCGATTCAAAAGGCACACTGCATCTGCTCATCAGAATAGATCTGTCGTTCCGTATGCAGCAGCTTGTGGATGGAAAGTGGTAAGTACTATTACTAGAAAGCCAAACGTGTTCCTTTTTTAGGTCGTGAAGATGAAAATGGTAGGGACAACATACTAGAAGTGGCATTGAACCTTGTAGTCTAGCTCGACTGCTAACTTCACACGGTTCATATAGAAATCCTTTTTTTCTGATCTACATAGAATCCCAGTAAATATCACTCTTGGTCGTCATTCGAAGGAAGGATTGATTCTAACTTCGACGTAATTACTTTTCTGAGGATGTGAGGTGAGCTCCCTTTCGCGTAACATCTTGAAGCCCTTGAGGGCGCACTCACTCAAGGTCTTGCCCTCATCATGGATAACCCGTTATATAAGTCCGGATACTTATTCAGTTCAGTCACAAGTGGAGTCAACAAATTTTTAGCATAGAATTTAAAACACAAAGTAGTTCAACACGGTTAGATTTGCGAAGCCTTCAGAACGAATTTCCTGATGCGACTAGTATTGGAATTCACTTCGCCAGTGACCTAGACAAGGCTTCAAGAGCACAGGACTACGCTAGAACTCTTGTCTACATAGAAAGGTACGAGATTTTTTTAACTGCTCAAAATACTGATGAGCGCAGGGGCTGCTTCCACCTGCGCAGCATATTTAACAAACGCCACTTTCTTATATTTTAGAGAAAGATTTCCGATTAGCATGCAAGGCATAGTCGCCTGTCAGATGTACGGAGTGGGAACAACTTGTGTGGCCAGTTTCTTTCGTGACCGCCGATGGTAGTTAGAGCCGACTGCATTCTTCAAGTCGATGAACGCAAGGCACAGCGGCAGCTTGTACTCTCGCGACACTTCGATGAGCTTCGTAATGGTGTGTATGTGGTCGATCGTGCTGAATCCTCTCCGAAATCCTGCTTGTTCGCATGGCTGTCCTTCGTCCAACGTTGGGCTGAACCTATTCAGGATCACTCGAGTGAGCAGCTTCTAGACTACGGACAGCAGGCAGATCGGGCTATAGTTGCCAGTGTCATGCACGTCTCCCTTCTTGTACAGCAAGACGGTCCTGCTGACCTTCCCCTTCGGCCATCTTAGTGTTGAAGTTGGCGAAGTTCCGGCGGACATTTCGGATGTTCCAGCTCTGCAGCTTCAGCCAACACTTCCACCCTTCTCTCCTTAAGATCATATTTTATCGCCGCTCGGCTATAGCTTTGCAAGCTCGGACGTCAGGTGGTAGTTGCCTGACGCCTGTGCTGCTCCACGCTGGCGTATCAGCTCGAGCGTTTCCGGAGAGAGGCGTCTTTTGGTGGTATTCAAACTGTCGGCACTCTTGGCACAAACGCGGAGATTGTGCACAGAGCGATCGTATTCTTTGTCAATGATGTCCATGACGGTATCGCCCCAAAGGCCGGCAAGAGAGGTGTGAAGGTCTCAGTTAACAGCCGTTCTGAGACTTCTCAGGAAGCGATGATCCGGTCTCGTGTAGAACTTGGGGACAACGGAGGGGAGACGTCGGTCAGGCAATACTTCGGTTGAAGATGACGTGATCGATCTCATTGTGGAACTGGCCACCGGGGGATTTCCTGGTCCATCCTAGGACGGGAGGCTTCTGGAACTGTGAGTTTCTATGAATGGGCTTGGTCGACATGATAAACTCAGACAGCCTTTCACCTTGATCGTTCCGATGAGAAGCTCTTTCGGCGACCTTCATGGCCCGATCTTGTCGTTGAAGTCGCTGACGATCACCTTGTAGAAGGTGTGATCTTCCTTATAGAAATTCTCCAGTTCCACGTAGAAGGTTTCGAATACTTCGTCGTCGTAGTCGGATGTTGGGGCATATGCGACGAACACAGTCGAAGCGGGCACGGAGCCACATTGCTCCAGTCGCAGACGTCCGATTCGGGCTGTCAGAGACTCGTACGAGTCGATGTTCACAGCCAAGTGCTTGTTGACGAGGACACCAACGCTGCCTACTCCCCTGCTGTCGCATGTTCCGTGGAGAAGTTCTTCTCCGGAGTCGTAGGCGGAGTGTAGGGAGTGTCGTGTCTTCTCGTCTCGGTCAGTTCGACGACGTCGCACTTGATCTTCCTGGCTTGCATCATCAGGTCCTCGACGGATGCTTCCGATGCAAGCGTGCGGGCGTTGTAAGTACAGATTATCTGTGTCAATTTGCGCAGCCTGGTTAGACCATGAGATTTCAGCAACCCCTGCCCGTGCTCGGCCTTCTGATCGCTGCAGAAATGAGGTCCTTTAGTGCTGTTGCTTTTTAAGCAGACTGACCGAAGGAGAGGGGTGAAACTTTCCTGGCGGCCTCGAATCACTTTTCGATGAACTCCCTGTCTACTTTGTTTAACCTAGAGTATCCGGAGACATCCAAGCACTCTGTGCATGAACATCCCAGGGCTCATGCACAAAGGGTATGAGCGTTCCCGATACAGCGAGGAGTCCATCCCCTAGATAGTACACGATTGCATTTGGTTCGCGATCCCTTCCTCTCTCCTCACCCCGGTACGCGCCACGTGGCCTGCAATAAGCAGCACTAGATTTCTCTAACAAGAGTGTCCGATTATTCTCCGAAGATGGAAATTCATGTTTATTGGGATAAGGGGAAAGTTTCACTAGGGCGGATTTTCGAATGGCTCACATCGCTAATTTTTCTTCAGAGACTCTCCAATAAGAGATGCATTAGTAGAGTAAATCGGCTTTTATAATTTTATAGAAGTGATCGTCTGTCCCAGTGTGCCATTGAGAGAGTCGTGGCCAGTCACGACGTCTTACGAAGAGTCACTGACTTTCTAATCGCGTGTGGCTTTTTCTTAAGCTTCTACTCTTGGGCAAGCAAACCACACATTTCAAAGAGTGTAGGTTGTGCGACAACCGTGAGTGCTCTCGATCGTCGTTCAAATATTCACTGGACATGTCTCTCGTAGATGTACTTGGAAAGCCTCATCTATGCTGTGGTAGAACGCCTGTAAGTGCAACCGTTTAACGAGAGACACGTTCTTCGTGAAAGGTGTTTGTTTTCAGATGGGGTGGAACCAGGATCAGCTCGTCGAACAAGACAATATACTTGACATTCTAAAGCAGGTCTACTGCCGAACAATCACTCACTTCGCCGATTTTGTGGCTGGCTGTCCCGAATTGAGCTTACTGGAGGACAAAAATAGGGTACGAAAAATTATGCTTAGACGAATGAGTTCCACGTACCTTTCCTTGACGGATTTCAGCTGGCACTTTGCAGTGCCAATTACTGCGGATACGTGCTGCTTATGATGGTGTACAACACATATCGCAGCGGCTGCGAAGGCCTGCTCTTTCCGCATGGCTTCAAGTACAGCTTATCATTAAAAAGGGAAGAACACGAGTGAGTGTCATTTTCTTTCGTCGCCTCTACGTGTGGGCGGCATCTTTATCCTTCGCTCGCTCGATCCTTTACCTATCTGTAAAGGATCGAGCGAGCGAAGGATAAAGAACTTTACCAATTTTTCGTAGCCCTTCCTAGGCACCTGCTCTACTGACAGGTGACAGTCATCCACTCAGGGACATTGCATTTGAGCATTGCGATTTGCCATGAATGCTTAAACTGGTTTAGCTGGGTGATTGAAGGAGATTAAAGCTTGAGTACCATGCATACCTTCGGTCACAGTTCTGTGCAGGAACGAAGTTACAGTGCTTGAAGGTCCACTTCTTCACGCATCCGTCCTACCTTTCTTGGCTTCCGACGCCCGACGCGTCGTGAGCTATCGTATTATACCAGTGCGGCCCTTTTGAGCTTCAATATTCTGCAGTTTTCAAGATGATCTTTCGCGAAAGAAGCGGCTCGTCTAAGCGAGCACAGCTGATCATTGTATCAAGTACCCTTTCCGCAACTGTTTTCCACAATGTGTAACCATCAAATGTGCCAAACATGAGCTCGCTCGCGTTTCAGCAATAGAGGACTTTAAGCGGCATGCTACGTTTATTCTAACATTATGATGTCCTGCAGTAGAACATGTGAAAACAAATAAAAAAGTCGTCTGCACAGTAATCGTCTGCAATTTTTTATGTTCAACGAATTTCTACAAGGCTTGGTCGAATACCTTCATTGCAATATTGCTGCAGTATTCAAAGAAATCCAAATCACAGTAGAAGAGTACTCGTTTCTGAAGACGATTCTGCTATTCTCAGGAGGTATGCGACTTCTATTCAGAAATTCAAGATTTGTCTTCGCATTTATCAATACCTATTGAATTCATAAGCCAAGCCTGCGAAAGACCAAAGAGTGCCTAGAACAGGGGTGTGCGTAAATGAAATTCGACGTTTCGTCAGTCGTAAACCGTAATCACGAAAAGTCCGTCGTAAATTGTAGGAGATACTTGACGTGTAGTGCAATATGTACAACTGAATATTCGTAGGTTTTCCTGCTAATGTTATCACAAAAGGAACCAGGCGTTGTTTATTTGCAGGGATATTTTCAGATCGAGACTGGGAGTTTTTTTTGCCAAATGACCACTAAATTTCCAACCCCTTAGCAGTTCTTTAGATGCGTATAAATATAGTAGTTAGCAGAACTGATAGTAAAAAGTCACTATCAAAACAAAAAAATAGAGAATCATCTCACTGTTCATTAACTCAGGGAAACCAGCAACTGAGCATGCAGTTCATTAAACATCGCGTTCTGAGCTAATGTACGGTGCAACTCTATCCTATGACGCACTAGGAAGTCTTAGATTTTCTATTAAGCTGACAAAATATCCTGCAACATATTTTTCATTCATTTTTCAAGATTAAACAACGGTCTGGCTTAGCGCTACAAGCTTGTAGCACGGTCTCGACTTGAGTGGCCCACATCAGTCGAAGTCTGATCTCCACCAAAAGAAGGTGATGCTTTACTGTTGGTGGGAAACCCAAGGAATGCTCTACGAAAAGCTCCTTGGAGCCGGTGGTACCACAATGACCGAATGACACGGTATCATTTGTCATAGTGCCACATTAGAGTATTGAAAACCGCTAAAACGAAGAGGGAATGAGCGACTAGAGGAAGAAGTCATCTTTCTAACCCAAGCTGCATCACGTCATTTGGACTTCGGTTGCCCATAGATCGGTAACTTTACGAAAATGTACAATTTACGACCCAAATGGTCGTAAACCGTAAATCGTTTAAAAATTGCCAGAAATCGAAGTAAATCGCAAAATCGCAAATCGTGATTACGCACACTGCTGGCCTAGAAGTTGCTCAGAAATGTCGAAAATATTTTGACCAAAACCCTGTCTTCTGTGGTTAATGTAGCTCCTGATAGCAATAATAGCAGTGCAAGCGTGTCTTTTTTTTGTAGGGAGGGACCGCCAACTGATTCACATTCCGTAGTTTTTAGAAGGTCTGTTTCCAACTCTTGTAGAAGACATTTTTCTTCAAAGCAAGCGTCATTTCAGTTGTAAATCTGACGGACGCAGGATGCGACACTGTGTTGAGAGCACGAAGAAAATACTCGGCGTTGCTGTCTGAGTATGTTGTGACATCTCGTCCCGATCTAACGCCTGCACAACAAACAGAGAGACTGGCCAAGCTGTTCAGCATCATTCCACACATGCTGGTGTGTTTTATTGATTTGTTACCTGAACGAATTTTCCTACCAATTCAAGGGGCACAAAACAGATTGCAATGTTCGCCGTGGGGATACAGCATGGGACCTTCGGACTAGATTACCAAATATTTTCTATGATTTCGCCTCGGTCACCGCTATGGCAGGCGACTAAGTTCGAGGATAACGCTCGCACAACAAGTTGGTCGTTGTTATCATAAAATAAGAAGAGACACTAAGCTATCTTTGCCCTTGTGGTGGTCCACTCTCCCCGGCTTGTAAACGGAACGTCCACCACAAGTGATAATTCCATTTTCCTGATCAAAGAGGGAGAAAATATCATAAGCTCAGACGCACACAGAATCCCACTCCAGATAAGCTGTTGACGAAAGCATCGATCTAATTTTCTGGTTTCTTCACGAAAGTCTGTCAATTTCTCAGATGTATGCCTTCACATCTGCTCAACACGAAGCACTTACAAGAACGCCTGCGATCTAGCACGCATAAGCAAAGTCGTGTGACTGACTCATCTGAAACGGCTGCCTTATACCTCAACGTAGATGCGGGCACATGCAGAGATTCTAGATGAGAATAAAGCGCTCTGTCGCCTCTACTTTTTCTCCTGTTCACAGCGGGTATATCTGATGTCATGAAGGCTGCGGAGAATATCAAGCTTCACATCTATGCAGACGGTATAAAAATCTATGGGACATATAAGGCAGGGATAAAACATGCACATACTAGGAGAGCTTGCGCTGCGCTTTACTTTTATTTATTTCTCGTAATGTGTTCAGCGGTAGACCAGACACCCTAGTGAGATTATTGTTACTTATTTATTTAAATACGTCTCAGGAACGTGCCATAAGTGTAAAACGAAGCACCAAACAGAGATCAGCCAGGTGACTAAAAAAACAGGTAGTTACGGCGACGCCTAGAAACGGAACAGAAGTCACACAATCAAATCAGAAATACGAGGACCAATTAGAAATGTGGGAGAATATATGACACATATATTCTCCTACATTTCGAATTCTGCTTCGTGGTATGCTATGAAGCTTGTAGTGAAACTCGAAAACGTTCAAAAATCCTTCACTCGTCTCGTATTTTATCAGCTTCACCAAAGCGTTTTCCAGAGAGGTTTTCCAAGTTATGAACGTTCTCAACGGAGTCTAAAGCGATTAGACCTATGATGCTTACTACACCAAGGTTTCTGATTTAGTGTTCTGTTTTTAAAAGTACCCCGTTGTAGCAAGTGCTGGATCTTTAGACCCTGTAACCTAAGATCTAGCGGGTTTAATCTACACTACCCCGTTATTGAAAAGAAAAATTATGCTCAATTACTTAGTTTATTTTCTGTCGAGAGGCGAGATGGATTAGACATCTACCAGGTGAGATTGTGAACTCCGAGAACGGTCGAGTTTTCAAGGAACTGTTGAGCAAACGTTTTTCGGGCCTACGACTCCGCATAAGTTCTACCACTGGAGAAACACAAAGGATGAGAGATTAGAAAGAATTCGTGATTTGCTTCCTTTTGCTTGTCACGTAAGATATTTATTTAGTCTAGCTCACAGAGTACTATGTTTTACGTGTCCTTACAATGAGCTCCCATTTAAGCCATTGATTTCTTACAAGCATTTTTGCAATTAATTTGATTTACGTAAGTTGTCTTAGTTTTCGTTTTGCCGGCCTAGCAGCACTCGTTGGTAAAATCCTCCTCATATTTGGTTCCACAATAATGATTGGGCTTCTAGAGCTGAGCATGTATACTAGAGCGCTTCCCCCTTTCAGCTAGCGCACTAATTGTTCTCTCTATTTTCTTGGCTATCTGTCCTAGTTAGTCTCATGGCGCGGCCAACGTGCCCACATGGCGAACTCTGGTATCTACTGGAGGCATCATAGCTGGCTGAGGTGGACATGTAGTCTTGGTGTAAATTTGAGCAAGAGTTGACTACAATTTCATATTTTTAAATTTTCAATTTGTGAGCAGCATGCTCTCGCAGTTCGAAATTGGTTGCCAGAGTGTTGCCACTGCCGGGTGATTTGTTGAGGTTTGTTTCGACTGTTGTTATTCTAGCGAAAAGTCTATTCGACGTATAAATAAATAAATACATTAATAAAAGAAGTATTGCTAAGTTCGAAGAACGTCAACACAATGATGTTTCAACAAGAATGCTCGGAATGTAGTGTGTTTGGGAACTACTATTTTCGCAACCTCAGTGGGACAGCGTTGACTTCAAACTCTAATCACATACTCATGGGCAGAGTTGAACTGTCAGCACTTAAGCGTCTGTCGACAATGTTCAATAAAAAGATGAAGAACGGCGTTACTTAATCTTCTTCGGGATACTCTCCTTCTGCGAGATGACGTGGAGGCCATTTGAATGCGCATCTGGCCTACACAATGACTTGCGATAGCCGGCCGACAAGCAAGTCAGTGTCCTATGCTTCCCAGACAAGTCTGTTACTAATTCACTGACCCCGGAGGGATGGAAGGCTTGGTTGGCTTGGACGGAAATTCCGAACCAGGAACCTGCTATCGGGCGCACGCGACAGCCGTCACCTCTTCCGACGCGCTCCATGCGCCCATAATGTATGAAACTGTGATAAAAGTTTGAATAATGAGTTATTTGAAGTCCTCAATCTCAGTAAGGTTCAACCATGAAAAAAGCTGTGTGAAGGCCACCAAGGCATGTATGTGTCTGAACTCTCAAGATGGAGATCTAACGGCGTTTTTAATATGGAATAATCATGCCGTTCCGCTGTGATCTGTGACACCTGAGCAGATGACCTTTTAACCGTATCAAATTTTGGGCGCAAGTCGAAGCGGGGAGGAGGGGGGGGGGGGGCAGCGATACTCAAAATGACGTGTGCAGTTGCGCTCGCGCGTCTTCCGGTTGGGGTCAGGTTGACCAGGGGGTCGGGCTGGTGAAGAGCAGGGGTGTGCGTAAACGAAATCCGAAATTCCGTAAATCGTAAATCGAAAACCGTAAATCGTAAGAGGTGCCTGACTTACAATGCATCTAATTTCCTCGTTTTTTCTATTATGTTAAATCTAATCGAAGCTAACTATGTATTATTGAGTTGCTTGTTTTCAGCTTGAGCTGCTCACTTTTCTGATTAAGATGGAAGCCATTAAAATCAACTTGCACTTTCAAATCAAGCTGGACAAGTTTTTGGAGAACCAAAATAAACTGCTTGTTCAACTATCTTCGCTATCTTCAAATAACAAGCTTATGCTGCTTGGACGAACAAAAATGTTTATCATTCTACTAGCCATTGGCCTGCATATGAAACTATGACCTTGTAGAAACAACCGCAACAACTCCGAATAAACCTACAAAAGCCATTCCATGCAAAACCAGAAAACAGTAATAATTTAATCGCTGGCCAACTCGACGAAAACAGTATTTGCACAAATAATCCAACAAGCATCCCTACTGAGTGAGCGCATGGCACATTTCTATGGTATGACACACCTAAAGTTCTAAGCCTTCTCACATTTTGAATTGTACCCAACAGCATTTTTGTAGCAGACGGGAAGGAATTGTGTGACGATTGAAAGAGTATGATCCCATTTTTGGACACTCATCATAGTCGGATTTTGACCTAAAATTATGAAAGAAGATATTTTTGTGGCACTCTTTAGAAGTAAAGTAGAGAAGCAAGGGGTAGCTTGTATTGAAAGTGGTTAACCTGACTCGTTCATGGTGCATTTTAATAGGGGAAACCCATGGTAGAGAAGTCGGAGGAAGATGGCTATCGCGTGCTCCAGAATAGTTCTTGATGAGGATCCTACCACGGGCAATCAAGTCTTCCATACCTCCTGGGTTGTGAATTGGTACCTGATTTGCCTGGGAAGGATAAAACACTGACCTCTACATCAGCGGCAACCGCAATTTATTCTATAGGGCAATCACACTCAA
The DNA here is from genome assembly GCA_947359475.1 of Heligmosomoides polygyrus bakeri. Lineage (NCBI taxonomy): Eukaryota > Metazoa > Nematoda > Chromadorea > Rhabditida > Heligmosomidae > Heligmosomoides > Heligmosomoides polygyrus. The sequence goes on along the minus strand of OX375865.1, from coordinate 47,535,261 downwards.
ATGACCTCTACGATATCCTATAGAGGTAGAAAAAATGACTAACGTCATGCTTTGTCCTTTACCATTTTTGAAGGCAACCACAACTTCTGGAATGAAAGGTCGTCGCTCGACGATACCAGGCAATTACTTTCGGCACTTACTTCGCTCGCAGGTTTGCTTGCACTTGTTAACTTTCGGAAGCTTCAAAATGTTGTGTTACTAATTAATGACTGCTTGCATTCGCCAGTCTTACTCTCCACTACCTTTATAACAAACGCTATCGTACCTTTTGCTCAGTTGTCAGCATTCTGAACGGATCGCATAGGTCGGACGCAACAACACCTATCACGCCACTGAAAAAAAAATATATATATATTTATTTATTACATAAGCTTACACTTATGTTAAATGGAATAAAACTAACGGTAAACAGCAATAAAACGTACGAAGAAGAAAATCATTAAAAGAGAAAGAAGAATGAAGCCTGCGCAAGAACGAGAACGACTTAAGGTATCATTCGGGCAAAGAAAGTACGTGACTCCTAAACTTGTTGTAGCTAAGGATAGCAGAAGAATTTTTTAAGAGCTTTTCGAATAAAGGCAGTGTCCTATTGACGAAGAAATACCGGCGACAGTTGTGTCTTGCGGTACTAACCTGAATGAAAAAAAAGAAAAAGAAAAAGAATGAGACCAAAAAAAAGAGACAAAAAGTGTCAAGCTTTTTCACTTTTATCATGAAAATGTCGGACGTTTTGCTTAAGGCGCACCTCATACGTAAATAGACTCGGCGCCATGACGTGGAGTGATAATCAGATGGAAACATGATAGTTTTATTCTTTCCAACAGTTCAGCTGTTATTCCACAGCCTCCAATAAGTCCAATATTCCTTGATGGCTTTGCATGAGTTCTACTCGTGTGCATTGGAAAGAGTCGTCTATATGGTGAACAAGTGGTGAAAAAGAAGTTGACTAGGCGGGTGTGAGGGTTTTTAAATGTGGGTACATCTTCATAATCTGAACCGTATCACGCTATGTGAACGCTTTTCATCCGTGGACCGAAGATCACATTTACGAAAATTTACGATTTACGACCCAAAATGTCGTAAATCGTAAATAGTAAAAAATTTGCCAAAAATCATCGTAAATAGGAAAATCGTAAATCGTAATTACGCACACCCCTGGTGAAGAGGACGAGATTCACGTGAACATGCGAGGCGAACTGGAGCGCGAAAGCATGCCGGAGGCAACCTCAACTGCTCTGTTTCAGCCAACGCAAAAATGGGATGTAGAATGTCAAACGGAGCAAATGGAAACTGGCAAAGGTTAAATGATGGAAAAGATCCAAAGGGGAAATTGAGGGGCGACTTAATGACAGGAAAAGGGCAAGCGATTATATGTAAGCGTCGAGTAGAACGTTGCAAAAGGGGAGTTCGTTGCTTCTGTCAAATTAGATTGCTTATTTAAATAGAAGACCCAAGTGCTTGGATCTTCTTCTACCAGGGTGATACTTTCAGCAAGGTACACTGTGTTTTTTGGAGCCAAATGTATACAAATTTATTAAAACTAACGAAACCATATTTTGACGATGACTCCTTTCTTTTCATAACCTGAGACTCTAAAGCATGAGTTACTGCTGCGTTTGATCTGCGACAAACTAAACGCGTTTGAGGAAAAACACCTCCTATAGAATCCTGCAGGACTCCAAGGACTGCACCTGCAAATATTTGTCGTTTAACCACTGCAAATGTCTGAGTAGATAAACAAATTATTCGCCCAGCGGCAGAGAATGTTGACAGTTGTCTCAAAGCCTTATGAAACTTTTAGGAATTAGCTGTTTCCTGCAAGCATTTGGTAACATTCAAATATGAATGTGAAGAATCTGGGAAGTTCTTCCTCAACACATTCATGATAGTTTTCTTGGGATAGAATAAAAATAAAATAAAATGTGCAGCCTGGTTGCAGTAGCTCTCTATAAGGCCTGAGTTATACTCCCGCGGGAGCATCCGCGGAAGGGCGGGAATCGCGCCGAGACTCCTCACCTGGCCAATCGCCGCGCCTCGCCACGCCCGCCTCCGCCGTGCACCATTGGTCCGCGGACGTTCCGCGGATGCTCCCGCGGGAGTATAACAGATGCCTAAGACTAGGCGTCGACTAGATGCTGCGCACTCCGCGATTCTTGGGCCAAGACTTCTTCGTCCCCCCTCTCGAATAGGAATTTTCACCGTCGTTTAACACGCTAAAATCTTATCATGTTTACTATGTCTTACTCCGTCTTCCTTCACTTGAAGATAGTTTTTCATGCGATTTGTAGTTTCTTGCAAGCAAAATGCAGAGAATGCGAAGGATTCGATAACGCCAATTTTTTCAATAATACGTCTCAACATTGCCATCCCCTTATTCTGGCGGCGTACTCTCAGCCAAGCGGAACCTGCGATCATACGTTTTCTCTCTGAAACTTCCTGTCGGTAAACTCGAACTCAATTCTTGCTCTGACATTTCCTATCTCCATAACTCCTCCGCTCATTTGACATAGTTTACGAATGTTCCACATCCACTTCTCTTGCAGTAGCTGCCATGAAATACTGCACACGTGGCTCCGGTTGAGCATCGTTGCCCACAGCCGGGGAGGAATCCACCTGATGCCCTCACAGCGATCATAGTAGTAGTGAAAAACCAAGCGGCATAATGTGCAACCACACGAACCTGACATTTTCTGATCCTGATGATGTCGAATGGGTGCCTAAAACAGCATTCCTAGTGGAGGGGAGAAAGCGAAAAATGCGGAGGAATGAAGCAACACGTGGAACAAGATTGAACGACTGCGGCTGTCGCCACAGTCCAGCAGCCGACGCGCACTGTCTGGTCAGGGGACGTGTAGCGACTTCACGAGAGGGGGGGGGGGGGGGGCGCGATTTTCGCATGTCTGGCGTGTGGGACCAGTAAATTTTCTGCAACGTCGAAAGTTCGTTGTCAATTGAAGCCCCTACTCAAGAAGCTCAATACATCAGAAGCCGAAAATTGTTTTCGTAGATCACGCCTTCTGTAACAATGGCTACAGCTAAAGCACACATAACACAAAAAGTTAGTTCGAAGCATTTGAATCCAACTGGAAAAATAAATTACAAGACTGTGATACAACATCGTGTCACGCAGTCCCAGGCGACCGAAACGATGACCATGACCACATCGTTTCACATGTCGTCAACCTATTAAATGAGAATATCAGATGGGCCCTCCTCCCTACTCGACTTGCGCCAAATTTTGTTCATTCTAACCGTTTCATACGAATAAATATTTTGTTGCACTATTTAAAGGGCCACCCTGTAGGCCACCTTGTCACGTGCTTTTCCAATAGAAACAACATTTGTAGCATGCGTCCGAACGTGACAACGTCTACTGTGCAAGGATGGTGATGATGAACACTGGAAATCTTGAAGGAACGTTGTCGTACGACCTACACATCCGAAAGTTTTGAAGTGAATAAATTTTTATGTTCCAAAAATTGTCCTCCGTCGGTTCACGTAATAGGCGTTGTTTTTTTTTTTGCAGCACGATTTCCGAATATGGAGCGGTTACGAAGTTTCATATGAGCAGCCGCGATCTACGTTGTTCGTACGAATTTGCAAGTAGCTGTGTCTTCCGTGGTTCATTCGCTATCTTACACATCTGCAGGTTCTTTCTAATCTGGACACCTCAAGCGGCGGTCAGTCCGGCTGGGGATGTAGAATCCGTCCTTTTTCAAGCAGTGGTCTACAATAGGCGAATCTTATTTTTTAGCCGAAAATCGACGCTGCGGTCTTTTAGATACGAACGAGGCAATAAGCAGTGTTTGCCGGAACACCCTATGGTGGCGGAGTGACGTTCTACCCCCCGCCCTTTAAACAGAGGCGTGGCAAATGTCTGCGTCTCCACTATCTCGTAAGGCAGCCACTGGACTCTCGAGCAAGCCCAGGGGGTTGGGGGTGGGCGGGCCAGGGGGACGAGGGCGTAGAACACTTATCCCCTCCCTCCTATGGTTACTCAACAGCATGAACCGTGGAACAGCAGCTACAAAGAAATAAGAGTGTATAAACACTTATGGCGGCTACGTTTGAGATTCTTAACCATGCATTATCTAAGGCTAGCCTCAACGTCAGTGAAAGAAGAGAAATCAGAAACATAGAAAACCTCACCAACTGCCCCGCACATTGTGTTAACAGACGTCAGCACCATGCATCACCGCTGATAAACCCCGGGGCCAGCAACGGCGGAGTTCTAGTACGATATTAGGTAACCCTAATTGCATCGCAAATCTTCGTGGCCTTCCAACCACAAGTTAGCCGTGTAAGGTTTAGGGAAAACCCTTGAACAGAAATGTAACAACAAAGCAGACCGTTCTTTTAGTATGAGCTATTACTGGATCGGACAGACCTCCCGGACTAAACAAGGCATCGGAGGGAATGCTATCATCACAAGGGCTACTACATTATCTTCGAGCTGCTTGTCAAACGAGAAACTTTTAGTGGAGGTGGAGCGACAGAAGTGAGAGCAAGCGCAAAGTGGTAGAGAACTGTTGAGTTATAAGGAGTTTCCTATTGATTTCGGGGCCTACATTCAAGAACTTCTAACTTTGCTTAGAAACGCTTCTTCACAAAACAAAAAGTATTTTGCTCACAACATCTCTGACATTCTTAGAGATCGCAACAGCCGGCAAAAGTACGCAGTATTTTGCTCACAACAACTCTGACATTCTTAGAGATCGCAACAGCCGGCAAAAGTACACAGTATTGCGTACAGTAACCCTCGTGGCGTCGCACCACCTGCCGCTGTCATGGTGGGTCCGCGGCACCCGCAAGACTCTGCTGCCGGCCTAAAACTACCCATACGCTCACTCTGCAAGCTTTCGCGCCCATTCGATTGATAAGTTCGATCCTATATGCATTGTGCACGGTGCACTCACAGAGGATTCCTGACATGACAAAGCACCTGCGACGTGCGCCATGCTTGAGATACACGAAAGACATGCAAGTCCTGGGAACTAAGGTGCTCCTAACGCAAAGAGCCTGCTGCACTGATTCGTTTTGGCCACCCACTGGGAAAATGTGGTGGTGTGGTATATATGTTTGTGTAGCTCCCGAGGAGACGAATCGAACGGTACCAACCGTTTCTCAAAAAATCGCAATTTAAAGGAATTGTTGACATGCAACTGTTTTCGATGGTTTCCGACGACAACTCGTCCACGACCGCCCTTCGCAGTGGAGCGTAAGTTTTAAATTTCGGACACTTTCATGGCTCCATATGAAATATGTACACCAAACGATAGAGCTCCAGCTCTTGAGCTCAGGTATGCCCTTGGTTTTCCAAATGAGTCACTTTCACGTGAGTTTTATCAAAAAGATGCAAAACCGCAAAATCGCGGTTTTTGCGGCGTCTATTCAAAAGATGCGTCCGGTACTGTATAATCTCAAGCTGAGAGACCGTTGAATTGCCTTGGCCGGACCCAGAGTTTGCGGAGCATCGAATAGTCATTCCCTTTAACGAAGCACTTGCGAAACTTTAGTTTCACGAGGAATTTAGTAGAATTTCACTGGGAAACTAGGAACGTTTTAGAGTTTTAAGACCTGATAAAGTTGGTATGAGTAATTCACTTTCGGAATTACTCTTATGATTTGTTTTGGTAGGCGGTCTCTCACATTTTGTGGAAGTGATTTTCGCGGAAGCGCCTCTGATCGTCGTTTTGTAATTGTTCCTGTTCCCCCTCTGATGTCACCCAAACAATTGTGGCATTATATTAACGCATTCGAAGAAGCAAAAACAAAAATTAGGCTAAATGACGGACCAATACGATGCCTTTACTACGACCATTACTTTCATTTGGTCCCTACGGACTATAGTTTTAGAAAATGAAAGTGGCAAACATAACGAATCCACGTTGGTTTAACTTGCAGTGTTTGGATACATTACACACATTACACGCAATGTTCTCGTGAATCTGAATTGCATTTTCATACCATACTATTCCTTGCGGTCTTACAAATCTGCATCGCACAGAAATCCGATCTAAATTCTGGAAAGAGGGAACAGTCAGCAACTTCAGTCTAATCAGCGTGACCGCATGTAGCGATAAAAGCTATTATCGTGCCTCACACGGAATGTCGCTTCAGACCGAAAAGTTAAATCGATACAAAGGAATTAAACCCAAATTTAATTCGGTAATATATCCTCCACAACTATCAACAACCTTTCCTCAATGTGCATGCAAACACTGGATCCCGTCTTTAAAGAAATGAGCTGGCCGCGAATCGAGGAAGTTGGTCACCCAAATCCGCATTTCGTAGTAGTCAGGAACATTTTCCCATCCAAGGCGTGCTGCATCGAGCGGAATATGTGGTAGTCAGATGGGACAATGCCAGGGCTGTACAGCGAATGAGGCAAAACGCGGCCCAACCAAGTTTCTCGATTTTCTACTGAACGACTATCGCGACATGAGGCCTCGCGTATCATGCAGTAAGTTGGTAGAGGACGTGTCAATTCGAATTGGGTTTAGATTTGCAGCAGGATTTGGAGTAGGATTTAGAGCAGACAAGCTCTACTGCAAGCTTCCGAGTCGAGCCTGTCGGATCAGCTTCAACGGCAGTCCGTGAAAATGGTATAGTAAGGTAAGTAATTTGGGAGAGCGGGCCGTGAGGTGGTTATCCAGCCAAAGTTCTCAAGCTGTGGCGATTCACTGAAGTAATGTGCTCTCGAGCCTCGAGCACTGTCTGCATAGAGCAATCACTCCCTCGATGCCCAGTATGTCTAACTAAACTTATCGGTTTTCGTCAGATTGATGCTCACAGCCGCGGTGACAATCTATCCATGTGAGGGCAACTCTTAGTACAGCAGACCGCTAATAGCTCAAAGTGCAGCGGGTTTTGCCGCGAGATCCCAGCTCCGGTTGAGCGATGGTTCATCCTCTTTTGGCAACCAGTATGATGCATAGAGAATCGAACCTTTCAATCGAGAGGGGGGGGGGGGCAGCTTGTAGACTGATCGTTTGGGCAGTTTTATCAGAAATTCCCCGCCACCCCACTCAGGATTAGCTCCAATCTGTCCAAGCGAAACTTTGGTGTGCACCGTGAACAATGCATAGAGAATCCAAGCTTTCAATCGAGGGGGGGGGGGACAGCTTGTAGACTGATCGTTTGGGCAGTTTTATCAGAAATTTCTTGCCGCCCTACTCAGGAATTGCTCCAAGGTTGTCCAGCGAACCTTTGGAGTGCGCCATGAACAATGCATACAGAATCAAACCTTTCAATCGAGGGGGGGGGGGGGGCGACCGCTCGCAAATTGCACGCGCGGGCGTCTTCGGAGCACAGTAGCTCTGTCAAGTTGGAACCTTTCAGGTTGCTGCTTGTAGGTCTTGTAGGCAGTCGAACGGTCTGCTAGCATGCCAAAGCAGAATGGTTTAGCACAGGAGGGGGCAATGTTATAGGGGTGCGAAGATGCAGGTGAGGCTTGTGTGAAGCATTTTCCGATTTCCGTGGACCACTGCGAGAAGAAGCCACAAGCTAACGGCCTCAAAATGCATACGCGAACAGAGCGCTTAAGGTACTTTACGGCGACGGGCTCAGAACTTCTCAGCTGCCTAAACTGTTTTAGCCCCATCTGCCGTTTTAGGGCGGCGGACTTAGCGGTCGACGTTTCCTGCACTCTTACTTGTCCATATTTGGGTTTTCGACACTCTCAATAAAACCGTTTTGTTTATAACGAAAAGCTCTATCGAACGGTTTCACTCTCTACCAATTTCAAAAAATCGATTTTTGACAATATCGATGACGCGGGCGCTCTAGGCCGAGCTGCGCGGACGATGACGTCATCGAAAACCATTTGGCGGAATTTTCAAAAACGAACGTCGGATTCGTAATCAACGCCCCAATTAACCCCTAGATGATTTTGGACGAAGTTGGCACGAGGA
>OX375865.1:47213817-47527148 GCA_947359475.1 Heligmosomoides polygyrus bakeri | reverse complement strand
ACGAAGAAATCTGGCCAATTTCGAAAATACCGGTTTTCGATGACGTCATTGTCCGCGCGGCTCGGCCTAGAGCGCCCGCGTCATCAATATTGTCAAAAAATCGATTTTTTTGAAATTGGTAGAGAGTGAAACCGTTCGATAGAGCTTTTCGTTATAAACAAAACGGCTTTATTGAGAGTGTCGAAAAACCCAAATATGGACAAGTAAGAGTGCAGGAAACGTCGACCGCTAAGTCCGCCGCCCTAAAACGGCAGGTGGGGCTAAAACAATTTAGGCAGCTGAGAAGTTCTGAGCCCGTCGCCGTAAAGTACCTCTAGTGGTCTGTCCGCATACGCATTTTGAGGCCGTTAGCTCGCCGTGTCTTCTCGCAGTGGTCCACCGAAATCGGAAAAATGCGTCACGCAAGCCTCACCTGCATTTTCGCACCGCTGTAACATTGCCCCCCTCCTAAGCTAAGCCATTCTGCTTCAGTGTACTTATAGACCGTTCTACTGCCTACAAGACCCACAAGCTGCAGCCGAAATGATTCGAACTTGACAGAGCTACTGTGCTCCGAAGACTCCCGCGCGTGCAATTTGCGAGCGGTCGCCCCCCCCCCTCTCGATTGAAAGGTTTGATTCTGTACGCATGTTTCATGGCGCACTCCAAAGGCTCGCTGGACAGCCTTGGAGCAATTCCTGAGTTGGGCGGCAAGAAAATTTCTGATAAAACTGCCCAAACGATCAGTCTACAAGCTGCCCCCCCCCCTCGATTGAAATGTTCGATTCTGTATGCATGTTCATGGCGCACTCCAAAGGCTCGCTGGACAGCATTGGAGCAATTCCTGAGTTGGGCGGCAGGAAATTTCTGATAAAACTGCCCAAACGATCAGTCTACAAGATGTCCCCCCCCCTCGATTGAAAGCTTCGATTCTCTATGCATTATTCACGGCGCACACCAAGTTTCGCTGGGACAGATTGGAGCTAATCCTGAGTGGGGTGGTGGGGAATTTCTGATAACATTCTCCAAACGGCTCGAAATGGTCTTGAAAACGTCGCAGTTCCCAGTGAGAGAAGATAGAAATAATCGCCCATCCAGCCAATTTTGGACCACCCACGGCGAAAATACGGGTGTTCCGGTAAAGTTTTGCACATGTTTGTGTAGATCTCGAAGAGGCGAATCGAATGGTACCAACCTTTATTCAAAAAACCTAAAACTGAAGGAGTTATGAGCGTACGACGCTTTGCGACGCTATGTTGGCGTTTTTTTCGCCCACTTTTGCACCGTGCGGCGCGAGTGGTATTGTATGGTGTACGATCTTCCTTGTCTGCGCTGCACCGCAAGCCAGTTAGTTTACCATACTCAGAGACACTTCCCGCTAGTCGGGATTCTTTTTTTTTTTATTCGAACATGTCACTTTTCGTAAGCATGCACTCTGTTTATATGTGATGTCCTGCTCAACCCGAATCTTACAGCTGGGCCGCAGCTCGGTGAAGGGAATCTGATCTACACGTTTTTGTCTGTCAAAGATCGAGCGTTTGAACATAGACTGATATCGCCGTATCAGAGTTTTGCCTAATTCGTCTCCCCATTTGCTCTACTAACTTCGTTGCGCTATGTTGCTACTAATTCTGATTGGCCTAACTGTAGAGGCATGTAAGTCATGGAACTCTGATGGCCTCTTGCAGTGAATCCAGCTTGTGATCTGAGGAGCAGAGCTTGCTGCTTTGCTGCCCAAATCCCAGTCTGTCTCTGCTAAGCCTTGTCAAATATAACGCCCTCTAATCTGCAGGTCTCGCTGGCTATTGCGAGATCAAGACCGTGGCGGATCTTACGTCCCAGCTTGAAACTTGCACCTACGTATCACTCTCCTACGATAGTGAGGTGGAACAGCATCCGAAGTTGTTTGACGTGAGTGGATTATGTGGAGCTCCTCTTTTTGGGGCACAAAGCGGCTCGGGGGGGGGGGGTCACCTTGTACTGAGTGGTTATCCGCCTTGATAAGAGCGCTCGTGAATGCCAAATTACATCAGAAATGGCGTACCTCAGTTCACGACTGGGTAGAACACATCACTGCTGTGTAAAATTTTTAATTTTGTGCAATACAGAATGGACTATAGGGCTGAATTTCATGGTGACCCCCCTCCCCGAGCCGCTTAGCGCCTTTTTTTGTTAACGAATCTTATAACCATGCAAAAAACGAGTGGTCAGTAATGTCAGTAACAGCAGCGACACACTGAGTGCTAACCGGGCAAATGACACTGCGTCACCTTGAAGCTACATGCCTCTCGGCCAATCTCAGTATCAGTACCCTGGCACAGGCGCAAAATATACAACTGGGTGCAATATAAAGGGGATGGCTAAATCCCTTTAGACACCAAGTCCACTCTGAGGAATTGTTCCTCATTCATGCTCGACGTGTCTCACACGTCAATGCACACAAACGCCATAGCGAGGTTACGCCGCACTGGTGTAATACACGTCTTCCCACGTAAATTCCAACTCATCAGTGACGTTTGTCAGCTGACGAGCACCACGGAAAGCCATTTCCCCTCGACTTAACCGGCAGAGCGGATTTCTCTTCACATCCACGAAAAGGGTAGAAGTGACGCGCGGCGTCTCCAGTTGCAGACGAGATTATCGAGCGCACAGGGATGGGTCTCCAGTGCTTCAGAAACACAAAACTGAACACCACGAGGATTACTTGGTGCCCTTCTTCAAGTTGTCACAAAAATAGGCCGCAGTGTCTCACTAAGGTTCACACTGATGAAACAACTAATGAAACAACTTTGACAACTAATGAAAACAACGCTCATTGCTGTCCAGCATTCTTCTGCTTCTTCAACGTTTGTCCCGCTTAGCAGCGGGGGTCCGCTCTTGTGGTATGATGGCGCTACTTCGCACGATCAAACGCTTTATCGGGGTGGATACCAGCTTCTTTTAAGTCCCTGTGCAACGTATCAAGCCAGCGTTGCCTAGGCCGTCCTTTAGGCCGTTTTCCGGGCACATCTATGTTGAGGCCAATCTTCCGAACGGTGTCGCCGTCTGGCCATACCACCGTAGGCGAGCTTCACGTAGCTTGTCAGTAATTGGAGCGACGCCAAACCTCTAGCGTATGGAGACATTGCGAACATGATCCAATCGCGTGACACCAGCCGTCCAGCGCAGCATTTTCGTCTCCATCACGCTGAGGCGGCTCTCAACCTCCTTCGTTGCAAGCCAGCACTCAGCACCGCACATCGCTATTGGTCGGACGACGGTTCTGTAGATCTTTGATTTCAAGCGCTCTGGTATCTTCCTGTCGCACAGAACGCTTGTCATTGAGCGCCATTTGGACCACGCTGCGCTCACGCGCGAGTTCACCTCGAACGACAAACTACCATCAGACGCAATTGCAGATCCAAGGTACTTGAAATGTGTCGCTCGTACGAGCGCAGTGCCATTGATCTCAGTGGACCCAGTCTCGTTTACGTCTGTCGTCAAGTACTCAGATTTTTTGACGTTTAGCTTGAGCCGAACGCCGCCAGGCGGTCACACCAAGCTTGCACTTGTCGCTCAAGTTCGGCTTGTCTTTACTGGCAAGCATTACTTCATCTGCATATAGCAGCGTCAAAGGAGCAGGCTTCTGAAGGTCTCGCGAAATGGCATCCACTACGACAATGAAAAGGCGTGGGGAAAGAGCGGAACCTTGGTGAACACCGACGAAGATTGGAAACTCCGTCGATGTGGCGGCCGGCGCTCGCACTTGACTCTTCACGATAAAGTGCTTTCTCCAGGTCGAGGAAAGCAAGATGCAGCGGTTTTTGTTTCTCGCAATGTCTTTCTACAAGAAGACGAACAGCATGAACGGCGTAGATGGTGCTACAGCCGGCTGCGAAGCCGCACTGGTTGGTGGAAAGCCGGACGATCCCGCGAATACGCCCATCCACAATTCGCTCAAATATTTTCATACTGTGCGAGGGCAATCGGATTGGACGGTAACTTGTGCAGTCCGCGGGACTGCCCTTCTTCTTCCAGGTCGGGATCGGCGTGCTTTACTGCCAACTACCAGGAACCTTCTTCTCCACAAAAACCTGGTTGAAAAACTTCGTTAGCATCTCAACAGGATTCCAGCACCTCGAGTTCCATAGTTCGGCCATTATGTCATCAGGGCCCGTTGCTTTGCCTGGCTTCATGTTTTTCAAAGCCGCTTCCGTCTCCTCCACAGTGATTTTCTGAACAGGACGTGCGTAGGAGGGACGCAAAGGATAGGCGGATGGACAAACTCTACTGTTGAAATTCTCTCGAAGTAGTCATGCCATCGTTCCATAGCCCTTTTGCGGTGCATCAGCAGATGGCCATTCTCATCGTTGATGTCAAAGAACTTTTCGATGTCCTCGCTCTGGCGGTGGCGTGCTTTGGCAAGCCGATAAAGTTGTCGTTCACCATCGCGCGTCTCGAGTTTCTCGTTGACATACTCATAATGAGAAGCTTTTGCAACGGCAACACCCTTCTTAGCCGCCCTCTTCGCTTCTTGGTAGATACGCCAATTGTCGGCTGTCTTGTCGCTGAGAAAAGCGTGATATAGTCTTTTCTTCTCCTTGACCTTTTCTTTGACGTCGTCAGTCCACAGCCAAGTCTGCTTCTCAACCTGACGCCGTCCAAGCTTGTCATGCCCAGTTCGGAACGTGCAGCTTGTAGCATCAAATCGGTTGCACGTTTCCATGTCTCCACAACAGTGGTAACCGTCGGCAACCGAATACGAGCAACAGCAGCTGCGTCCTTCTCTTTCATCCTCCACCACTTGATCCTTGCTGGTCCGCATCGCTCGACCTGCCTCAGCCTCGGAGGAGCGATCCTAAGTGTGCAGATCAGCGGACGGTGCTGCGTGCGACAGTTTCGTATGGCACAACCTTCGCATCTGTAACCAGCCTTCGATCGCGATGCTTGACAAGGATAAAGTCAATCTGTGTCTTGGTATTCCCGCTATAGAAAGACACGAGGTGGGAGTCACGCTTTCAAAACATTGTGTTCGCGATTATGCGAGTCGGCATACTCAAGAATTCGTTCACCATCAGCGTTACGTGCTCCATAACCGAAACTGCCATGACAGCTGTAACCATCTTTCGCAGTTCCAACGTGGCCGTTTAGATCATCTGCGACAACGACAGCGTCTTCTGGCGGCACCTCTGCTGTCTTCTCATCAAGCAGGGTCCAAAGCTCGTACTTCGCTCGCTCGGAGCAGCCTGTCTGCGGAGCGTACGCAGAGAAGAAATGATACATACGCTGTTCAGCAGCGACAACGATCTTCATCAAGCAGTCACTGAAACGTTCCACGCTTGCAATCGCATCTCGGAAACGTTCGGAGACGATCACACCAACACCGCAGGTGGTCCTGGGACTGCCGCGCAGAATGGCTTTGAAGCCTGGCCTATGTCCCTCGACTTGCAACAGGACCACCTCGTCTCCTGTACCGCAAATAAGCCGATTCGTCTTCGCTCCAGTGCTTCTACCAACTCGCACGAGCGGCCCTTCAACGTACCCACATTCAGCGTAGCAACGCGGGTCCTACTGACGTTACGGGACTTTTAGACAAGAATTATTATTATTTGTGCCCATTCATACACTGAATTATAGAAATCAACCAGAATTCGCTGTCAATGTAACCCAGTGGTCGATTGGAAGTATAGTCCTTTCAGGTCCCCAAATCATACCACGGGTCCACGGTGGGTTTGGGAATAAACGATAGAACCACAGAGGTTGAATAGGGCAGAATCAATTTTATGTGTTAGCGTCAGCCTAAACTCCTCCAGAGCGTTTGTTCTAACTTCCTCCTAAGTATTATAGTTCCATTTTTGGGGGAAATAGGGTCCGGGGAGTCACCTTATAAAAAGTCTCTCCAACGCGAAAAAAAACGAGACAAGGCACACTGATAATAAAGAAAACAAACAAACAATGCTGTAGCTCTGTTCTGTGCTCAGAGCACAGATTTAGGCAGGAGAAGGGACTCCAGGGTGTGGCTCAAGTGACGCACCCATGTTAAAATTGCCTACATCCTGTAGTTCCCTCCCTTGCCCATTTAAGAAGCACGTACGATGCTGATCTATAACCGAAACGAAGAGATAAGACTGCATTTACATTCGCTATATGTAGCTACTCGCTACTCCGGTCCGCCGCGCCATGCTATGGTGACCCCCGGACCCTGTTTGCGCTCCATTTTTTTCCACACAAATTTAGCCAAGTAGCTGGGGTCTCTGAACAAATTTCACAGTTTAGGCTGCAACCGCCTCCCGTATTTCCCATTCATAATAATCGTAGGCGTAAAGTACACCGACGTCGTGCAACCGACGTCTTGACGTTTACGCGTAATGACGTGTAAAGGACATAGATTACACCAGTCCAACATAGCTGACGTCATGCTTTTTGCGTCCAATGACATGTACCGTACGTGTAGCGAACGCGTCGGGAATTCCCCGAAATACACTTGGGGGACGGTCAGGAGGTACACCCACCCCTGCTGGGGGGCGTGCGATCTTCCTCTTATCCCCCTTGCTCACCCACCCCACCCCCCTAGGCTTCACCAAGAGTCTAACGGCTGCCTTACGAAGCCTTTGACACGCTAAACAAAAGTTTGCGGTCCGCAGAACAGCGGTGTACCTCCTGACGCCACGCCCTCCAGCAATGGGCGGGTGTACCTCCTGTCACGCTGCCAATACACTTGGTGTCCAAGCAGAAAAAGCGTGGGTGGGGTCCACATTATAACGGGACGTGTGTTCTACCCCTCCTCCTCTTGGCGTGTCCAAATCCCAACCCCCTGGGCTTGCTCGAGAACCTAGTGGCTGCCTTACGTTGAACATGCTCCATGGGTTTCCATTTCAACTTTATTTAAATGCATGTAGAAGGTGGACCTCCGCCTCAATTGAGGTTGCACCTGCAACTGTTAATCAGTGGCAATATTTCCTATCCATATGCAAATAACAAGAGGTTTGAGCTGTTAATGGAGAAAGCAAACAAGCAATAATGCTGCTGGACTTTGAGATGTGTCCCGACTAACGAATCTGTTAAAATTTCCAAAAAGGTTTTTTAGTACGAAGCTTTAATCAATCCCTTCTGTAGGATGCGGCACACATTTTATTTCAACGCGACACAGTGAAAGAAATTTGTATACGTGGAGGTCATCTACCCTATGACTTCCGGGGGCGAGCCGATGAAAAGCCAGTGTGGTGCAATCCTAGTTGGTGGTGGCTCCTTTAACCATTTTTCAAGAACTGAATGCTTAAGAACTGAATTAAACTCAGTCACTCCATAGAAAACAATTACATCAACGAAATCAAAACAAATAACGCAAAAAAAACATGATAATATATAACATTTGTGAGCTAGGTCTAGACGTTTGCAAATGATTATGCCATGAAATACATTGTTTTGTAATTGATTGATGGTGTCTTAAGTCCTCCGCACACTTTTGCGGCAACGCGGAATGCAAGAGACGGCAAAACTGCCACTCATCCTCAGCTTTCCCTCCCCACACCATCGCCAACGCGGTTTCATTATCATTACCAGTTTCCCTTCTAGATTCCGCCACAATCAACTAAAGCTCAGACAGAACTCTGTCGCCGGCAAAGCGGCTGCAGAGGCAATAACGCCTTGAATCATCACAGCCGCTGCCGCTTTGGCGGCGACGCGCCTTGCCGCAGAGGCGGCACATCAGCGGCAAACTGTGCTTCTCTTCCCTGTGCTTAAGATACATAGGGCTGCCGCGTTGCTAAAAAAATGTGCGGAGGACTCTAGCCTACATTTTTACCTCACTGACATTATCTCTTTTATCTGCTAGATGATGATGCGTTCTCGTTGTAGATCTGGGGCCGGATTCGTCAACGACTTACGTAACTTTAACGGAGAACTGTAAGCTTATCAAGCGATATGGTGAGCGATAAGTCCGTTATCTGAGCTTTTAACGCGGCTTATCGCTCACCATATCGCTTGATAAGCTTGCAATTTTTCGTTAAAGTTACGTAAGTCGTTGATGAATCCGGCCTCTGGTATGTGGGTTCTCCCTTACTAGATTTGCACCGTGAACGATCCTTTTTAGGTTTCCCTTGCCGACTAGGAACTCAGGACTGAGCTTATCTAGGCAGCCACGTTGGAGTAGTTTATTTGTTTCTATATGTTGTTGCCTATTTTTTGTGATTCCTTATATCGGGAAATCGTTTAAGAGCCAATCAGGGTCGCACCGCCAGTGTTTTGTACTTTCCAGAGAAGTCTGAATCAACTAACCAATTTAGGAGGAACGGAAGGCTTGAGTGGTCTGGAGGGAACCGGACGTTGAGCGTTGGCTCAGGTGTACATTTCAGTAGTCGCCTCGTGCGACTATGCAAGGGTGGCCTATTAACTACACTACTGCATAGAAATGGACACAATTCCTTAATGAAGAATATAATTTAAGTCCCAGATTGTCATTTGCAGGTGTTGAAGAAAACCGATCATATATCATCATTCTCTCTAATTAACACAACTCTGAAGAAATTTACGGAGGAGGACACTGTCTTAGTGGATAAGGGTAAGTAAAGAACAACTGCTACTACTTAGATTCTCCCTTTTTAATGAAGGACGGTTCTCTTGTCCTACATACCACATGGTCCAACCAGCGACCTTAGTAACTACGGCGTGACAGGGTGACATAAAGGCTTGGTTCTTCTCTACGTCTAACTATTTAGGAGTTGGATCCCTCCGTTTGAATAGAACTGCTTTAGCTAACAAGGGAACTGTCTGAACTGTACGCCGGAACGCCGTACTATAGGTAGAATCTGCTTCCTCCAAGTAGTAACGAAACATAATTGTTTTTGCAGAATCCTTGAGGCAAACGAGTAAGATGGTGTAATGGTTAAGGGTCCACAGAGCGAGCTTACCATTGCAGCGCAAGGCGCTGGTGTCGTGGACTGGACGGCGCAGCGGTAGAGGGATTGCCTTATGTTCTTGAGATCGAGGGGTCGATTCCCATGCTTGTTAGGTCGCGTTTTTGCACTTTTACCACGGTATCGGATTTCCATAGAGATTTGTCATGGTGGTTTTGGATATGGGTCGCGCAACGCCGATGGTGAGTGTATACTTGAGTATGCAGACTCACACGACCTCACCATCGTGAATACCAAATTTCGCAAGCGTGACTCCCACCTCATCTCGTTTTATAGCGGGAACGCCAAAACGCAAATTGACTATGTTCTTGTTAGGCGTCGCGACCAAGGCCTTGTCACAGACGCGAAGACCGTGCCGTATGAGACGGTTGCCACGCAACATCGTCCACTGATCCGCTCGCTGAAGATCACATGTCCGAGGTGTAAGCGTGTCGAGCGCTGCGAGACGGCTAGAATTAAATGGCGGCGATTGAAGGAGAAAGAAGCAGCTGTTATTTCTAGGCATTTGATTGCTGACGGTAACAACTGTCGACGAAACCTGGAAAGAGGCTTGCGTGAAGCTCGTCTACGATGGTATGGCCACGTGCTTCGTGCTAACGACGACACCGTCTGTAAGATTGGCCTGAACCTTAAAGTCCCTGGAAAACGGCCCAGAGGACGCCCGAAGCAACGTTGGCTAGATGCGTTGCGCTTGGACTTAAAGATGGCTGGTGTGCATCCTGATCAAGCATTTAGAGAAAACCACACCAGAAGAGCGGACCCGCCACCAAGCGGGAAAAACGCTACAGAAAGTGATGATGATGAATTTATTCGGAATCGATTTTCGATTAATTGATTATTCGAGTTTTGCAAGTTATAATTATTCGAATTCGATTATTCGAGGTTCGAAAATTCGATAATATTCGAATTTCGAATACGTGGTTGTTTCGAACGTGGCATAGTGATGATTTTTGTAAGCGACGTTCATTCCGGTGACGATTGGTTTTGATAGCACATTGTCGAGGAGCTCACCGTTACGGAAACGCATTCAATTAATACTATACATAGAAGGGTAGTGTGTGTGCGTGCGTCCGTGTTTCCATCAGTCCATCACAACTGGCGTGGGGGAATGGCGTATTGGCGATACTGAACACAGTTGATGGCTATCGACTGCGGTCCGAAACTTCAGCCCTTGGGGTAGTCGATCTCGCTGAACACAAATCTGAAGTTCGTTTTTGAAATTATCGGTTGAAGTTGATCGAGCTATCGATTTTCAGACGATTCAATTGTATGACTGGTCTTGGTCGATATTTTCAAAATCTAACTTCACACTTGCATTCTCTGCGACCACAACTATCATCAGTGTCGTACAACTTGAATCCTCTATAAAGTTCGCACAATAGACACAAATTTCGACAAAAAATTTAAAAATGAACTTTAGATTCGTGTTTAGTGATCTTACCTCAGGCCTGAAGTTTCGAGCATGTTGAGTGATATTCCCGAAAAATCGATAATTTGATTAATATCTCTTGATGGCAATTGTTACTGCAAGAACTAACTAAGGTTCAACGACCTCGACCACTCCGGGGCTGAAGCTCACAGTTTACATATATGACAAGGTTATATACCATTTTCAGTTGAAATTCAAAGTTTTTCAAATCAAATTAAACGTTGTTACACGGGGAAGATTCCAGAAGAACGTTGAAATTTATTTCAATAGCGTTGAATTTGCTTTGAAAAGCGTTGAATTTCCACTGAAAATGCTATATAGCTCCACGATTTGATTGGTTGATGATTTCTGTGAGATAACGAACCGAACAAGTAGAGTGAAAGGGATTTTGGCAAAAGTTCTGCACTTGTGCGTAAATGTTTTGCACATGTATTTCTGCAAGAATTCTTTTTGTAGGATTTTTTTTTGTAGGAAAAATTCTCACGTCTTGCCGTTTTAACGAGTACTGTAAACGGTCTTTAGAAGATATTGAATATCTCCATTATTTGCTAAAAGGATTCTATTTTTTATTTTGTTTCTAGCGAATGCTGTCGTTGAATTGACTTCACTATACATTGCGCTTTTGAAGTTTATAAGCGATATCAAACGAAATTGGCTAACACAAAAATCTTATCATCCTTGTTAACTCATCCCGGTACAAAATTATAGGTTCACCCCAAATTTGTCCATTAGTACACGAAGAATCCGCTGCCTAGGAATAGCGATGTTGCCGTCGTATTCCTCACTATCGAAAACCTCTATAGGAAAATTCTGAGCAAATTATCTTATCAGTGCAGGACACCACGAACTTGAAAATTTAATGAATGGAGACCGGTGCAAGATATAGGTTAACTTCATTAAAAACCTGACTAATCAGAAAAGTACCTATAGATAAAGTAAGATTAGTACTTCGTCACACCTTTGCTGTAAACAATAACAAAAATTCTATTCGGCATACTACTGATTAGTTTATCAATAACAGTTTGCTCAACATTGGTTGATGCATGAAGTATGGCGTTCTTCAGATCAGAAACTGAAATGTAAGTGATTCCATTTTTGTAACTTTGTGTACAAACGTGCTCCACAACTCTATCGGGTTGAGATGTGGAAAACAACTAGGCCACTCAAAAAGTTGAATTCTGTTGCAGTTAAGCCGATCTGAAGTTGACTGCGATACGTGTATGGATAGATTATCTTGTTGGAGAATGAGATTGTGCCTACGAAATCTTCTAAAATATAGCAAAAGGTGATCTCCGAGCAATTTGTGGTAGTCTTCACTGTCCATCCAAGACGGACTTCCGAGACGAACGAGACAAGATCTCTCTTGATGACATTCTTCCACCTCTTCCTTGGAGCTCCTCTCAGACGCTTTCCGGGTTCCTCGAAATCTAGAGCCAACCATAAGGGGTGATTCTCTGGTCTTCTGAGGACGTGTTCATACCACCTCAGGCGCTGCTCCCTCATCTTTAGCAGGATCGGGGCTGTCTTCATCACTGCTCTAACGTCCTCGTTTCGCACCCTGTCCCGACGAGTCCATCCACATTCCCAGCTCAGCATCCTCATTTCCGCAGCGTGCAGTCGCCGCTCCTGCGCCTTAGGGGTCGTTTAGTGTGCGCGCGACGCGCGACGCGACGCCATGTGTAGTGGCCGAATTGATCAATCGCGTCGCTCGATCAATTTGGCCACAACACATGCATCGCGTCGCGCGTCGCGCGCACAGTAAACGACCCCTTAGGCGCCTTCCATACTGGCACCGCAGCGCGGCGCGGCGTGATGTTTGACATAGCTATCGATTTTTCGCGCTGCTCGGTGGCGCCGCATCGCTTTCATACTCCGCCGCCTCAATACACCACATTTGACGGAATTTCGAGTTACGGTATTCGGCGAATCGCGCCGCTGAAGGGAAGGGCGCGGTCAACTCTGCAGACTCGGTGTGGAGTGGAAAATTTCACACCGGGATGAATCGTTTTGTTATGCCCTTTTTGTCTTTGTTCTCCAACCAAAAAGGGTGTTGCAAAATGATGGTACTATTGCATTTTCAAGGCTTCAGATGTCGAGAAGGGGTGGAAAGACAATCTCTCGACCAAACTTGCCCAGAGGGGGGTTATTCAGGGTACTGATCTCGAAACCGAGATCCGCTTGCAAAATTTCAGCTGATTGCAGTAGGTTTGAGGGACTGAGGCTGTCGAAGTCATAATCACAAATTTTGCGGAAAATTCGCTTAGAGGGGGTATTTGGGATGCTGATCACGAATGTAACATCCATTTCTCGTATTACGCTGGAGCTTGGGCGAAATCGGTGACCATGACCTTCGTCACCTACCGCAACCTAGGAGGGGAAGATCTGTAAACATTCCCGAAGTTTCACTTGCTAAAAATATGTTGAATGCACAGTGACCACGGAATGGCCATTGAGAGAGAATTCTGACTGATTCTCGACGATGAGAACCTTTCAGCAATTTTTCTTTTGGAGCAGCACACGTTACAGAATAAAGGGTCGTCTAGTTTCATTTGCATTGCAGGGGATTCGACTCAATACCACACTCACCAACTTCAACCGCAGGTTGACAGACGGCTTCGATCAGCCTTAAGAGAGGACTCGTCGCTCTCCACATGAAATTCACCACTAACATTAGCAAGATACATTCCGCTGATCAACGAGACGAATTCTTTCTGTTCAGGTTCTTCAATGACTCACGGACTGTCTCCTTCGCCATCCTTGGCGAACGGTCTGCAGAAAGCAGAACTTCGCGGCCGCGTGTCGCTGACACTCCCTTTTCTGACTACAATCGCGCTGTGACGCGTCAAATTCGTCGAATTCGCGGCCAGTCGCGCCGCGTCCCGAATTGACGCGCCGCGCTGCGGCGGGAGTATAAAAGGCGCCTTACCCAGGGCCCAGCCCTCACTGCCTTAGAGGAGGGCAGGCCTCACAACTGTTCTATAGAGCTTGCCTCTGAGCGTCATGGAGCCTACGGTCGCAGAGGATCCTTGTGGACTCCCTCCACTTGAGCCAAGCTGCGTTGATGCGTCCCTTAGCGGCCTGATCCACACTTCCTCCCTCGGATAAGTCATTTCCGAGGTAGCGGAATTCCTCCACCTTCTCGATCGCTTCTCCTTGGCAGTCTAAAATCGATCCACACACTGTTTAGAGCTGAGCTTCGTTCCTTTACGTTCAGCCGTAGGCCGTTGTCTGCGAGGGCTCTCTGCCACAGCTGCATCTCCTCCTCCAGTTCCTGGTTGCTACTAGAGCGATGTTGTCCGCGTAGAGGATCGTCCTGAGAGGTCCTTGATTTTGATTCACTATAGAGTCAAGCGTCAGCAGGAAGAGGAATGGAGTCAGAGCCGACCCTTAGTGTACCCCCACTGTGATGCCCACTTTCCTTTTCACCCCGTATGGAGTTCGTATCGCCGCTTTCGAGCCTTCGTACATGTTCCTTATGACCGTTACCAGACGTTTCGGGACACCCCGACCTCGAAGGGCTTTTCAGAGTACGGCCCGGGGTAGCCTGTCGTAGGCCTTCTCCAAGTCCAGGAATGCCAGGTAGCAGGGCTTTCGTTTCTCTCGATGTTTCTCCATCACCTGACGAGCGATGAAGATGGCGTCTGTGGTGGATCTCTCAGGCATGAAGCCCAACTGCACCTGGGAGATGGGGACCATCTCCCTCAGCCTCGAGTTGACCAGTCGTTCGTAGATCTTCATCGTGTGTGAGATCAGCTTGATCCCTCGGTAGTTGGAGCATTCGGAAGCGTCCCCCTTCTGCTTGAAGATGGGGACTATGGTGCTGTTCCTCCAGTCATCCGGCATCTTACTTTCTTTCGTGATTCTGTTGAGGAACTGCGTGGGTCAGCCAGTTAATTCTGCGGTCCCCGAGCACCTTCCAAGCCTCTATCGGCACCCCATCGGTTTTCGATAGTGAGGAATACAACAGTTAAATTGCTGATCATAGGCAGCGGATTCTTCGGGTGCAAATGGACAAATCGTGGGGGAGAACTTATAATTTTGCATCATGGTATATTAAGTTATTATGAAGTTTATTCGATTTAACCGAATATTCGATTATTCGGAAATTCGCATAACCGAAAAATGGGGTTATTCGATTACTCGGAAATTCGCATAACCAAAAAATGGGGTTATTCGACTATTCGGAAATTCGAGTAACTGATAAATGGTGTTACTGGATTATTCACTCATTCAAATTTTCGAAAAATGAGGTTATTCGATTACTCGTTCATTCGAAAATTTTTGAAAAAGCACAAGTATAGGCACTATCACGTATTCGGTAGTACAAATCGTTTCGGAGGAAAATGTCTGGCTATACTAGAATTGTTATCCTATACAAGTTTGGGAACTGGGGAAAGTGGACTGTATCGCGATTCTAGGCTTGGGCTGCAGCCGACTACCACTGGGCAGGAACTGTGAAGCAATGAAATAATTGTAAATTTGAAGGTTCTGTCACTGGTGTATCGACTGTTATGCCATGCTCGTCTGGAAAGGCTGATTGAGTTCACGTAGTACAAGGCTGGCTATTTGATGACACGTCCTGGCTGCTTCGAAAACCCGAGTGGAATGGTATTCCCGGAAGACCTCGGCCCTTGTGATGAGTCAGGATGTGAAGAAACTGCAGCCTTTATTTGTTGCCCATACTGTGATCGGTCCTACTGTCTTATGCATGTTGCGCGTGTGTATCATTGGTGCTGAAGTTATTTCATAAATATTTCATATATAATCGTATTTGGCATATTTCGGACACTGCTCGTGAATTACGAGATGTCAACAAATAATAGGTAGTAAAAACATTTTACTGTAGCAAAGTACAAAAACAAGTTCTGATATGGAAATCCGATACTACGGGAAAGTAGCAAGAACGCTACGTAGCATGGGAACCGAATCCTCGACCTCACGAACACGAGGCAGCCCGTGTACCATTGCGCCACTCAGTCCACGACACCAGCATCTTGCGCTTCCTTGGTAAGCTCGCTTTCCGGACCCTTAAGCCTTACACCCTCCTACTCGTTTGCCTCAAGGATTCGGAGAAAGCAAAACATATTCTGTGACTACTTGGAGGACGGAGATCCTCCCTATAGTAGTCGTTCTTGCCGTTCCGGCGTACCGTTCAAACAGTTCCCTTGTGAGCGCGAACTGTGAGCCCGAACCAGAGCATAGGCCTTTCTTATTAATACCAGGTAGTTGAACCTCGGGCGCGTGTAGCGCAGTCGGAGGAGGCGCGACTGTCGCGTGCACCCGATACCAGGTTCCTGGTTCGGATTTCCCGCCCAGGCCAACCAAGCCTTCCATCCCTCCGGGGTCGGTGAATTGGTACCAGACTTGTCTGGGAAGGATAAAGCGCTGACTTGTTCATCGGCTGGCCACCGCAAGTCATTGTATGGCCAAATACGCATTCATGTCGCCTCCACGACATCCCGTAGAAGTAGAATGCGCTGGCGCATCCCAGAAGGGATTGAGTAACGCCGTCCTTTATCCTTTATCTTTTTTTTTATAGTTGAACCTTGCGAAGAAACGGCTCCCCTTCGAACATCGGCGGACTCATTTGCTCAGAAAGATTTCATTAGCTGCACAAGTTGATGCTCGCCTCTCCCCACTTAATTTAAGAACTTGTGGCCGGGATCAGCATTTTCTATGTCTTTTCACTTTACAAGATGCCCAAGTCATAGAAAGGCACGTGAGGGCTGTCGCTCTGCATCACCGCTTCACCTGTCAACTGTCGCCTATACATTGGATCTAACCGAAAATCTTTCGATAGATGGATAATTCGGATAGCGCTAATTTCGCGGACCCCGAATTCTTGGATGATTCCAATAACGGCGATACTGCGGGCCTTGGTTTCTTTGGATGATTCGGATCGTGATATTCGAATCGGATATCCGAAAATGATTCATTCGATACATTAGATCCGATCAAAAATTTTCGGATTTTTGAATGATTCGGATAACAGCAGTTTCGTAGGCCTTGGATTTTTGGATGATTCGGATCGGGATATCGGAAAATGACTCATTTGGATCCAATGAATGGTGTCGTCCCGGTGATCATCGAGCTAATCGATCGGGCGTTCTGCCACGCCTCCATTCGCCTCTGTAGTGTGTCAGAAGGCTCCAATGTCCCTCCTCGGTCAAGGGACACGAAGAGCGTCATATTGCTCGTTTAAAGTTTACAGGAAGAAGTCCGGTCGGCACGCTGCTGGGCGTCTTGCTTCTCTTGACGTCCCCCAGAATTCTCTCAATGACGTTGCTCGTACAGCAGGTGACATAGGCGTGGCGGCCCACCTAGTTTTCGACGTATCTGCTTATCTGCCCATGTGACAGTGTCGCCTCATCTTCGAATGTCGACGAAGCTCGGAACCACTGAATTATAAAACTCAACCACAATTTGCTGCCACCGTAATCCGGTGTGACATAGCCCTTATCACCTCCAAAGATGTGTGCGCAACAACCACCAATACAAAGTGCGTTCGTCCGGCATTTTCCTATCTTGTTGGCTACAATATGGTTGACTTCAAAAAATAAGGGCCAGTGCACATACTTATCCAAACCAATTTCAGTCAAAAAAGAGCAGCAAGGGCAGCAATTCCGCAACTCGGGCATAAAATGGCTCTGGCTAGGTTCATTAGTGCCACCTGTTGCAATGCTCCAAGGATGTGGCGTTACAGGAAAATCGAAGGCTTAGGTGCTGAGTTGCACTGAATTATAGAAATCAACCAGAATTTGCTGGTGCCTGCCTGCCAAAGCTGCCAACAGGGACGTTGGTTTGGGTAAGTATGTGCACTGGCCGTTATTTCCTGAAACCAACCATATTGTGGTCGACAAGATAGGAAAATGCCGCACTTTGCACTTTGTATTGGTGGTTGTTGCGAACACGTCTTTAGAGGTAATAGTAGCTATATAACATTGGATTACGGTGGCAGCAAACACTGGTCGGGTTTTAAAAATCATAGGCTTGTTCCGCTTATATAGACACCATGTAAATGTTTGGGGAATTTCCAACATGTTCGCTACACGTATGGAACACGTCACTGGACGCAAACACCATTGCGTCAGGTATGCTGCACTGGTGTAATCCACGCCCTCAGCATGTCTTTACACGAAAACGTTAGACGTCAGTAGCGCGATATCGGTGTACTTTATTCTACGATTATAGTGAATGAGAAATACGGAAGGCGGTAGCAGCTCAGACTGCGCAATTCGTTCACAGACCCGAACTACTTGACCAATCATGCGTGAAGCAATTTAATAAAAAATTAGAACAAACGCTCTAGAGGAGTCTAGGCTTAGAATCACCACATCACCTATACATAAAAGAGTTTGTCCGTCGAGTGATCTAACCTAAGTGAGATACGCCGCATCATCCACTGCGGAGCGGTTAAGTGATCTAACCTAAGCGAGATACGCCGCATCATCCACAACGGGGCGGTCGAGTGATCTAACCTAAGTGAGCTACGCCGCATTATCCACAGCGCGGGCAAAATTTGCTATTGAGCGTGGGATGTTGTTGCAGCAGGGGAAGCGCAGCCCTTTAGTTCTTAACACAACAGTACCTACAGCACGCGTTCCTAAGCGTCTGAATTCAGAAGTCGTGCCACCGAATTCGAACCATTAGCATGAGAAGACCAGTAAAGGGGTAAGAGCAGAAGGGGGACTTCGACGGTGGAGAACCGACAGCGATCAGGAGGAAGTGAACTGGAGGAGGCGTCGGGATGGGGGGGGGGGGGTCGATAGGGGGAGCAATGAAGAAGGCCAGGAGGTGTTGAAGTGTTTAGGCAATAAGGAGGGACCAGTAGAGAGTTACCAAAAGGGGGGAGGCAGTAAGGAGGATCAGCGGGGATCCATTACCAGTAAGGAAGACCGGATTTATTAGGTTGTAACGAACTAAATGGCACTGGCTCGCGCCATTTTTGTGCGTCTTTACGCGTTTGATCAAGAACAAACCGTAACGTGTGGCATATCATTTAGAAGCGCAAACTTTGCTCTACCGGTGTGTACCAAATTTTCTATGTAAAAGTGGGAAAACTTTAGTTTTATTGATTTTTTGCAGATGGACAAAAGGGTAATCCGAGGCATTTACTTGTATGAATTCAAGCTGGGCACTACAGCTAAGAAGGCGGACGAGAAGATCAACGCCGCATTCGGTCAAGGATGTTCCACAATTCGGACGGCGTATCGTTGGTATCAGAAGTTCCGGAATGGAGATGAGAGCTTGGAAGAATATGAAGGTCGTGGGAAGCATAGTGATGTTGATGAGGACAAGCTGAGAGATGTGGTAGAGGAGGATCCACACAAAGGTACCAGGGAGATAGCGAAGGTTCTTGGCGTCAGTCACAACACAGCTGCCCGGCATCTGAAGGAAATTGGAAAGACCAAAAAGCTGGAAAGATGGGTGCCTCACGAGCTGTTTGAGGAGCAAAGAAACCGACGATATGAGATCTCGTCCGCACTGCTTCTACGGAACGAAACGGACCCATTCCTTGATCGTATCGTAACCTGTGACGAGAAATGGATAATGTACGACAACAGGCGAGGATCGGCACAGTGGGTGGACAGCGATGAGAGCCGCAAGGTTTTTGCGAAGCCGGAATTGCACCAAAAGAAAGTAATGGTGACAGTATGGTGGTGTTCGCTGGGAATTATTCACCACAACTTCCTCCCTCCCGGGAATCCATCATGGCAGAGAAGTACTGCATTGAAATTGAAGAAATGATGAAAAAGTTGAAGGATATCCGGCCGGCCTTGGTAAACCGAAGGCGAGTTCTACTTCTGCACGACAATGCTCTCCCCCCTAGCACGAATGACGTTGCAAAAATTGAATGAGCTGAGCATTGAAACTCTACCACATCCTCCGTTTTCTCCCGACCTCTCCCCAACAGACTACCATTTCTTCAAGCATCTTGGCGACTTCTTGGTAGGGAAAATATTCAAATACCAACAGGATGCCGAAAGTGCCTTCGAAGATTTCGTCAATTCCAGAACTTCTGATTTTTATGCTACTGGGATAAAAAAGCTTGTGTCACGTTGGCAAAGATGTGTAGAATCAGAAGGTTTTTATTTCGATTAATAAACTTGCCTACAAGCCGAGATATTAGCTGTTTAAATTTACAGTGGTTCAGTGCCATTTATTTCGTTACAACCTAATATAATAGTATATAATGCCATAGATTCTAGAATATTCTAGAGAATAATAAAGGTGGTTTCGACTTGAGAGACCCACGATCTCTGTGACTCGGACCGGTCATCGCGACTGAGTATCGCTCAGTCTCTCCTCCGCTTCCGTATTAAAAACTTTCTGGGATACGTAATAACGGGAGATGAGTCCAGGATGCCATTTATTTCATTACAACCTAATAGAAGATGTGACACCGATTTTCCCTTAACTTAACTTGCAAAAGGTTTGGAGCTCAAATTAAAGTGAGATTATAGTAATACGATAAATTCCTACGTTTCTTAGACGAAGCTGCAGTGCACATTCAAGTGATTCATTAGCATCAATGGCGGAAGCGACTGGATGGTCGAGTGGATAGCGCGGCGGATTAACGGGAGCGGGTCGAGGGTTCAATTCCGGAAGTGTCTATGCGATTTGCTCTGTGGAGTGATGGAAAAATGAAACCCCTTTAAAATTCCATTTTTAAAATAAGAGACAAATATTTACGTTCACAACCTTACATCCTATCTTAAGACATGCAAATCTCGATAGAGTTGGATAACGCATGTGGGCGCGACAGAATCAATCGAGTGGGCGCGACCAGTTGTAGAGTGAGGTTAGCGAAAAAACCTATTTACATGCACGAAAAGTATAGCAAAGCAATTGACTTCTGCTTGCCTAGCATGCAATTAGTTTTGCAATTCCACCGACTATGGCGGATTTTTCACGAGCACTGCCAAATTGGACGCGCCAGCTGTTCTGAGTGCAATAACTCTGTCAAGTGTGAACCTTTAGGGCTGCAGCTCGTGAATTCTGTGGGCAGTAAAAACTCTTGTGCAGCACTACAACACAGCGATGTAGCTTATGATTGGACGAAGTTACAGCGGTTCGAAAATGTAGGTTAACCTTGTGGGGCACGATTTTTTCCGATTTCAGTCGACCCCTTCAGGAAGACATGGAGAGCTAGCTGCCTAAAAGTGCGCATGCGAGCAGAGCACTTAAAATACTTTATAAAGACTTGCTCACTACTC
The DNA here is from genome assembly GCA_947359475.1 of Heligmosomoides polygyrus bakeri. Classification (NCBI taxonomy): domain Eukaryota; kingdom Metazoa; phylum Nematoda; class Chromadorea; order Rhabditida; family Heligmosomidae; genus Heligmosomoides; species Heligmosomoides polygyrus. The sequence continues at coordinate 47,506,629 of OX375865.1, read as the reverse complement.
TGCAGCTATGTACCTAAGTTGCCTTACGAGACAGGTCAGTGAACTCGGTCCGGGGATTCTGAATGAGACCTATATGGTCTTGTAGAGCATCGGACGAGGATCACAGAACTATGTTTTGTTTTTGCTACGGGCCACTAGTTGGTCCAAAAATGGCAAAAAATAGTATCACTTCAGGGCGGGCGATAAGGCAAAACTGACACCTGGAATAGTCCTGCCGTGCTCTGAGCTTAACTTGCAAGAGGTTTGGAGCTCAAATTAAAGTTTGATTATAGTAATACGATAATCTCCTACGTTTCCTAGACGAAGCTGCAGTGCGCATTCAAGTGATACATTCGCAACAATGGTGGCAGCGACTGGATGGCCGAGGGATAGCACGGCGGGCTTACGAGTGGGGGTCCAGGGTTCGATTCCGGGAGTGTCCATGCGATTTGCTCTGTGGAGTGCTCACTTTTTGGCTGATAAAGAGTACATTTTGGCTGCGGTAGGATACCTTCTTCGCTTCCTAACCCCGCTTTCAACCTGTTGTCAGATGTAAAGAAGCTGGTTTTGTCGGGTGGGGTGATGTCGAGAATCCATTAAACCACGCTTGTCTCGCTGAGGAAGCTCTCGTTAGATGCTACCCCCATATGACCACTTTGGAATGTTCTCAATTAGTTCTAGAAGTGTTGCTCGCTGCCACCTTATTTGTATTCGACAAGTATTGAGTTGACCCATCATCAAGACACGTTCATCGTTCTTTGGATTTCCTTGGAGGCTTTTTATTCTTTGACTATTTCAGCTCACTGTTACCAAGTACAGCATATTTTATCCACCTCATAGTATTCATCTAGCTGTATATTTTTTCCTGACCATTCTCCTATACACTTTATAGTAGACGGGTCGGGGCATTGCAGCTATGACCACTTGCACTCACTCCCTCAACTCTGGAGCTCGAAAAAGATTTTTTCCGTCCCAAATTTATCTATAGGTTATCTGGGATGCAGACCACCAATCTGGTAACCATTTTCGTTGAAACGATGAATGGCAGAAGGTTGATGGGTATGGGTATGTGTAAGTATCGGGGGGGGGGGGGGGGTGTACGCAGAATAACCGGCACTTTACGATCCAGAGGCCGAGGAGAGGACGAAAAAAAATTGCCCAAACATCACCCACAGGAGTTATTTGGAGTGCGATTACGGGCGTTCTACCTCTGTTTTTAAAATTTCGGCATATTACGGTAGATATGTGTATGTAAAGCTGTCCACGTTAGTGGAATCTCTTCCATCTCCAATGTGGTCAGACTTATTTTCCAACCTTCCATTTCAGCCTTTGATGGAAACTAGTGCAAGCAAAGTGATAAATTAGAAAAAGAGTGACAGATTCATGGTCAACAGCTTAAATAATTCCCACCGGCGAAGTCTGGGCGAAATCGCTATTCGTAACTTCGTCACCCTTGTTCACCACCACCCAATAATACGGTGCTCCACCGCAGCCAAAATGTACTCTTTACCAGCCAAAGATATAGATAGGGTGAGCACTTCACAGAGCAAATCGCATAGACACTTCCGGAATTGAACCCTCGACCCGCTCCCGTTAAACCACCGCGCTATCCACTCGACCATCCAGTCGCTTCCGCCATTGATGCGAATGAATCACTTGAATGTGCACTGCAGCTTCGTCTAAGAAACGTAGGAAATTATCGCATTACTATAATCTCACTTTAATTTGAGCTCCAAACCTTTTGCAAGTTAAGTTCAGAGCACGACAGGACCATTCCAGGAGTCACTTTTGCCTCATCAGCCCGCCCTGAAGTGATACCATTTTTTGCCATTTTTGGACCACCCAGGGGCATTTAGCAAAAACGAAACACAGTTCTGCGATCCTCGTCCGATGCCCTACAAGACCATATAGGTCTCGTTCATAATCTCCGGACCGAGTTCACTGACCTCCCTCGTTAGTCCCAGCTGCCATTTTAGGGCGGCGGACTTTTAGCGGTTGAAGTTTCTTGCGTTATTACATGCCGTTAGCTCGCTACGTCTTCCCCAGCGATCGACCGAAATCGAAAAAAATTGGATCGCAAAAGTGTCACCTGCATTTTCACACCGCTGTAACTTACCATCAGTCCCTTCATGAGCTACGCCGTTGTGCTTTAATACTTCAAGAACGTTGTGGTGCTTACAAAATCCTCGAGCTGCAGCTGGAGAGATTCGAATTTGACAGAGTTATTGCGCTTAGAACACGACCGCGCGCGCTATTTGCGAGTTGTCGCCCTCTCGATTGACAGGTTCCATGCACTGTTCACGGCGCACTTCAAATTCTCGCCGAGACAGTACAGCGATTCCTGAGTGGGGCGGCTGGAAATTTCTGGTAAAATTCTCCAAACTGTTCGAAATAGTCTTGAGGTCTTTACATTTTCCAGCAAAGGAAGAGGAGCGCAGTGGACATGCTTTCACCCACTCGAATGGTAGGTTCGATTCTGTGGGTATTGCACACGGCACACTCTCGGAGCGTTCCTCCCCCTAAGAGCAACGCCATGCTTGAGATACTCCGAAAACATGCGTGTCCTGGGAAATAAGCCGCTCCAAAAAACTCATTTTTGGCCACCCACTGCGAAAATGCGATGTTCTGCTAAAGTTGTATATACATTTGTGTAGATCTAAAGGAACCGAACCGAGCGGTCGGTGCAAACCGTTTCTCAAAAAAAAACTAATATTAGAGGGATTGTGAGCATGTGACGGCTTGCGACGGACAACTCGCCACGGGCGCCCCTAGCACTGGAGCGCAAGTTTTCAATTTCGAACATTTTCATGGCTCCATAAAGACTATTTACAACGATAGGGCTCGAGCTTCTGAGCTCAAATGTGCATTTGGTTTTTCAAATGGATGATATTTGGGCGAGTTACATCAAAAACACGCAAAAACCGCAGAATCGCGGTTTTTGCGGCGTCTACTCAAAAGACGCATCCAGTGCTGTATAATCGTTCAAATACACCTCTTCGAAGAAAGAGCCACAAACATATTCCTCAACCTAATAAATTGAATCGAATTTCCAGAAGAAGCTTTCCAACTCTGGAGTCATGAAAGCACAGTTGTACCTATAGATCAGGTTTCCTACTAGCTTTTTCGATGTGCTTATACATAGGGTGCTTTGGTTGATTGTTGTGGATCTCTTTTAGGAACTGCAAAAGCGGCGCATTACTGGCGATTCGGACATCGAACCTCTCCACCTCACCACGCCGCTCCTCTGTCTACTGCGTCACCACTGGTCGGCCCAGCCGCAGTCCCCGTCCACTTGAGCTCTCCCTCTTTCGACCGGTGGACTCTGCGTGCAACGGAGGTCTAAGAAGACAAACTGAAAATTGTCCACAACTCCGTGCCCATGTCCAACAGTTGTGGGACACATCTTTGGGATCAGCGTTCGATGCCGCATCCGTGGCATACAACTCATCTCAAGACGGCGCTGCGACCTGGGGACGGATTCATCAACCGTTTACCGGCCGATAACGTGAAAAGTACCGCCAAACCTATTGATACCGCGATTCATCAACATGCGGTGTGGTAAATATGGGGTCAAACTCTCTGTATCGGTTACTACATAGGTCGTTGTGGTGGACCAGCGGTGAGATTATGCCGGCGGTATCGTTGATGAATCTGGCCCCTGGCATCCTTCCCTTGTCAATAAAACGAAAACTAACATGGAAAGGTTCCCGACTTAAGATGAGCTTTTGCGACGCTATTTTCATAGCATGTACGGCCGTCTCGGTGGCGCAGTATGTAGGTAGGTGTGACGCCTCATAGGAGCACATCGGCGGGCTTTAGAGTTCGGGTCCGCGTACTGTCGACATTTTTGCACATATTAGTTTGCTGTTATTGCGCTTTTTCATGACCACGGAAGTCAGGTTTAGACCGCCAAGGCCTACAACAAACCAAGGCTGTCTGTTTGCGCCTTCATATGTGCTAGTTTTTCAACGATGCCCATCTACCATGCCATTTCTCTGGAAATAAAAGGTCTTATTGCACTTCCATTTTAGTCAACAGCTATGGTAAAAAAAAAATTGAAACAAGTAAAACACAAGCGCGTGTCGCACCAGCAGCATCGAACAATCTCCTCTCTGGCAAGGAATGACCACTTCTTCTTCGTTGAGCGCATAATCCGGGGCGTCCAGCAAAAACTGACTGTAATTCTGGACTCCGCTCCAACGGCCCTACATCCTGTCAAAATAGCATCGCAAAAGCTCACCTTGAGTTGGAAACTTTTCCTTGTAAGTCCTTATCTGCCTTTGTGTCTAATCTCCAGAGCTTCTGATTCCCTTCAAGACTTCTTCTTCTTGTTCAGCATTTGTCACGCTTTGCGACAGGGTAATTTCTGCCGTAGTGACGCCACATCACGCAGTCAAATTCTTGATCGGGATGGATACCAGCTTCCTTCAGGTGCACTCGTAACGTATCAAGCCAACGCTGCCTTTACGTCGCTTTACGGGCATATCTATGTTAAGACGATCTCCCGACAGTGCTATCACTAGCGCGGAGAACATGGCCAAACCAGCGAAGCCGAGCTTCACGTAACCTGTCAGCAATTGGAGCGACATCAAAGCTTTGACGCGTTTCAACGGTGCAGGCTTGTAACACCCTTCAAGGTCATTCCTACAAAACAATGAGATGGAAATTCCACATTAAAAAAGGTCATTCTAATCCACCCCAGAGCGTCAGCAAAAAGCTTGCTGTTGTGTCGAAGAAAAGATTCAGTATATATGACATTTTTTGAAAGAAAAAAGAAGGAATAGAATTATCAGAACAGTCGGAGAATGGAATCGTGCGCTGACGTCTATGCGCGAAGTGTCTTCTCAATCCATTGAGTGGGTGCTTAAAGAGGAAAGGATAAAGACACGAGGAGGAACACCTGTTGATAGCTCCGTCTGTAAAATCGAAAACCCCACTCTCGCATACCTATGCTTGTCATTCTGAAAAATTATGGAGAAATGCAGAGCCTCAAATTAGACAGTCCGTTTACCAAGAAGTCTTATGGAGCGACTTTGGGCCAACAGCTGCACGTTGCACTGCGACAGCGATTCGTGCAGTAGTTGCGCAGTAGTTGCAGCCAAGAAAATGAGAAGTTCCATTGTTTCAGATGTTTCCGTCACCATCATGAACAACCAAAGGCTGGAGCATTTGCCCAGGTTCAATTTCCTTGATGCCACAACTACGCAACTTTTCATAACAGGAAATCCTAAGCTTAACACGACTCAAATTGAAGAAGACTGCAAAGCACTGAAATGCAAATCTGGAACAATTATTCAACCTCCATTCTGTAAGTTTTAAAAGCGTTTTATATAAGTTTATCTGACGCAAATGCGTTATTTTTCCAAACTAAGGTTCTGTAAGTGAACTAGCAATCGATTGATTCGTTGTATTTTATACAAGTGCTCCTACACGCTTATTGAGAGCCATACTTCTACTACAGTAAAACCATAACAATGAAGCAAACTTTACCAACTATGTGCACAGTCTCCATCATTGTCCAAAACATATGCCTGAAGATACGGTGGCTTTTTGATACCACGTACAGAGCTGCTGCAGCTGCAGGACGACAGCAGAAGTAGACGACCTCATTCTTGAGTTCGAAGGCATCTTTCGCCTCGAAAATGATGGTTCAAAGCGGTAGTCATATGGGAGCCCTGTCGGGAAAAGAAGCAGGGCAGGAACTCCCACTTGATAGTTGGTTCGGCAAGCTTCTGACGGCTCAGCTTTGTGCCATGGTATAGGCGTTGTTGTGAAGTGGACAGACTATAACGCCATTCCTACGTTTTAAGCGAATAAGGTCGACCAAGCTCTGAGGTTGGGCAGCATGAAGGGGGGGGGGGGCGCATAAGTAATGCAATAGAACTAATCATCTACAGAGGACTAAAGTGGACTGGATTAGATAGAGTTCTAGGTATTTGCATGCACAATGCTCATGCATTAGAGATCACAACTGTTCAGTATCGTTAGCAAGTGCCCACTCTTGGCTTATCGCAACCCCTCGGACAATGTTAGTAGCTTTGCAGACGGAGTCGCAGCACCTCCCATGGAATTTTATTTCTCATTTGATTTAAAGACGATAAAGGACTGCCCCTTTGCCCGTGCATGGCCCGTTTTTCCTAAGAGTGGAAACAAACTAATGGTAAGGTAAAATTGGAAATCTTATGGGCACTCTTTTGCAGATAGTAAGTTGAGGAGATGGTAGAGGGGAGGAGGAAGAGGTAAGGTGTGATAGGAAGATGACGTGATAGGAGTTCCGATGCTTTGAAGAGTTTCTGATGCCCCACTCTCGCTCAACGGAACAAACATCTCCGAATGCTCCAGCTACGTGCATCTGGGTCGTCAATATGGCCAACGACCTATCGCCAGACGTGGGCGGGAGGAAACGAGCGGCTTGGGGAGCTCTCAAGAGCTCTCAAGAAGTACGTCCGCCTCCGTGCCCACCTATTCGACTCCACTGTTCTTCCTGCCCTGACATACGCCTCAAAAACCTGGGCTATACGAAAGCAGGACGCACACGCGATCAGCTCCACGCAGCGTGGAATCAAGAGGACGATGCTCGGAGTGATGCAATTCACAGAGGTGAGAGAAGACCTCCGGAGTTCTGGGCTTCGTCGACGTTCGAAGATCAGAGACGATTCCGCATGGGCCAAGTCGTCCAGAACTAGGTGGGCCACTACGTAACTACGTAAAATACCCGTGGAGAGAGCCATCACTGTGTGGAATTTGCGGGTTGTCAAGAGAACATCAGAGGCCGGACGATTGCTATGGTAATGGTTTAACGGTAATGGACAAGTTTACCAACAGAGAACAAAGGGAAGAGGGAAAGTTTGCTATTAATGATATGATATATTTCGGTGAATGACGGAAATGACACTGCCATTCACCCACCTTCATGCTCTTGTGAATTCCAGGTAATGCTTCAATTTCTACCCTCTACTCACATAACGCTGGGTAAAGTCATTCATGAAATCGGCCCCAGAACGCACAGCAATGCGTTGGTCGGCCTTCTTCGAGAAATCCCCTAACGGGAGATGTCACGCTGTCTCTCGAGGGAGAAGAATCCATTGGAGCACTCTGGCACGCGACAGGGACAAATGGAGACGCTGCTGACGGCCGCTCGAGCAACTCGATGATTAAAGGGACGACGAGCGATATAACCGATAGTACTATGGAGGTGCTACAATCATACCAATCATTATTTGGTTTAGTACAATTGAGAAATGCCTTTCTACGAAGATCGCCTAATGTTGCAGCAACACTTATGGGCTACTTGATACATTCGTCACTGTGATTCCAAAAGAAAGGAACTCCTAGAAGCTTTGTCGCTGTAGTCGGATGTAGGAACGTACGCGGTGAACACAGTCAAAGCTGGCACGGAGCCACATCGCTTCAGTCGCAGACGTCCGAGTCAACTTGTCAGAGACTTGCACTAGTCGATGTTCATGGCCAAGTGCGTGTTGACGAGGACACCAACGCCGCCTATTCTTTACGAAGAACAGTTCTTCTCCGGAGTCGTAGGCGGCGTATAGGGGGTGGTGTCTTCTCGTCAGTCCGATGACGTCGTACTTGATCTTCCTGGCTTGCATCATCAGGTTCTCGACGGATGCTCCCGATGCGAGCGTGTGGGTGTTGTAAGTACAGAGTCAGAGACAGAGATACAGCCCCCCTCAATTTGCGCAGCCCGGTTGGGCCCTGAGGTTATAGCAGCCTCTCCGTGCTCGCTCTTCCCATGCAGAAATGGAGGCCCACTTGATATCAGGGGAATGAGTTCCTTTCGTGCTGCTGTGTTTGACCGCATTAAGCACGAGTGGCGAGTCAAGCTCTGTCGTTAGGGCGAGGAACTCCGGGCAGCCAGCCAGACTTACCCATGACCGCCGTAATCTGTCATGTCATGATTGACCGAGAATCCAGAAAACGTTCGTGGTCAACGCCCTTAACAAAACCTTTGCCCGAAGCCTGACGGAGAAATCTCTTGACCTCGGTAATCGATACAGTCAGTAAATTTCTCTTTTGATTTGGGACGGCTGAGCTGCTTCAAGATGAAAAGTTGTTGCACATACCAAATTTTATTATTTATGATACATTTAGGATGTTACAAACGCGTAGAAAATAGCTACCGATGTAACATCTCTCCTCAACAGTGATGAAAAAACGTAGAGACTGCCCATAAAAGAGCACTTGTGCTTCTTTCTACCCTCCGTCCAAGAAGATTGAACATAACAACGCCGTCATTTTGCTTGCTGTGTAAACTGTCCACCGCCTTCATATTCATTTCATTGCGACCTTGAACGACTACCCCTGGTCGACAACGGCGACACAGGTTCGCTCTAGGCTCAAGGCGTAGGTGGCGTAGTGGTCGGGAGCAGTGTTGCACATTTAACAGCTAACGATTTAACGAATTAATGGCATTTTTCGTTAAAATCTGGCTTAACGATTTAACGGAAATTTTCAGAAATTTAACGAAAATGTTAACGGACTGGTTTCTCAATAAGTATATCACTCTTCCTCTTATGGTTAGTCTTTACTAGTTTTGCAGACCTCACACTCCCGATTAGCTCTGCTTCTGAAAAACTATTGAAATCAACACGGGTAAACAAAAACAATCTGCTCTCTCACGGCCGCGCGTGGCGAAAGGATAGTGAGCTCCAGTGGCACTGTTTGGGTTTGACCTATGAGTTTGCTCCCCTGATACCAGGTAGAAAAACCGCGGAACCTTTTTCATTGGGTTGATCAAAAAGTCTTGCGACACTTTACGCTACTGCCTGTTAAATTTGTACAGTAAAGCTTATACAGAATTGATCTTGTGTGGTGACGTCACAGTACATTCTCGAAGCTTCCTCAAGCACACTATATAAGGCCTCGTCTAGTAGGAATACAGCAACAATGTCAACGATAAGCAGCAGCCTCCTACGACCTATCGTCTACTACGGATTTCTGCAAGGCCATTCCGCATGGACTGCAGCCTCCAACATCTGCGCTGCATTCAAGGTTGTAAGTCATTCACTATTCCACAGTGGCCCTTGCTATCAGCGCTTCAAGGTTGGAGATGTCTCTCTCGAAGATCGACCTCGCTCCGGACGCCTCTCTGTTGTAGAAGAAGACAGCTTGCGCGAAGCCATCAAGGTGAAGCCAAGTTCAACCACTCGCAAATTGGCGGCGACACTTGGATGTACGCAAAGTACCGTCGTGAGGCAGCTGGAGCTCCTTGGGTGCCGTCTTGGGTACCGCTTGAGCTGCGGGACTCTGACAAGGCATGTCGGCTCAGTGCTGCTGAGTCGCTGCTTCTTCACCCGCACAGAAACAGCTTTCTGAAGGACATTGCTACTGGCGGTGAAACCTGGGTTCTTTATGTTAGCCACACACGCAAGAGCCAATGGCTCCCACTAGTAGAACCGACTCCAAGACAACCGAAACGTGGACACCACGAAAAGAAGGTTCTTCTCTGTTGCTGCTGAGACTCAGAAGGCATGATTTACTGGGAGTTGCTGGATAGTGAGACCACAGCCACAGCATCTGTCTACGCTACCAAGCTTCAGAGATGGGCGACGCCGTGCGCCAAAATCGGGGAGGGGGACGTTCTGCCTGAAAGCGGCGCGGGCAAAGACGCGGGACAGTGCCTGCGGAGCCAATTAGCGGCTCAGCGACACCCGCCGCTTCACGCTCAGCCAGACAGCCCTCGCCGCAGAGGCGATGCTGACCCAGCCAACCACGGGAGCGTGTAGGTCGACCAGATTTGGTGTGATTACAATCGATAGAAGGATAGGAGGCTCAGACGGCTTGCATTGGCAGCCCAGAAATTGGGATTGATCTGAACCCTACCATCTCCTATAATAGAATTTCGAGCTCTATCGAATGAGCCAGGAAAGAATCTTGCCTCAATAACCCTTTCAACAATTTTTTTTCGGGCGCTGTGAAACTTTCGTTAAATATCAGTTTTTATTTATATCAGAATTAACTACGAGGCATGCTTCCAGGCTACTGATGTGAACTCTACCATCTCCTGTATTAGAATTTCGATCTCTATCGAATGAACTAGAAATTATCCTGTCTAAGTAACCCTTAAGGCGGCTTTTAGGTGTTGTTTACTTTCTTTAAATATCAGTTTTTTTATATCAGAATTAACTGTGAGGCATGCTTCCAGGCTGAAATTGCGCGAGGAATATAACTGGATGGACGAGAGACCTTCTAAGAGCACCTCAAGTGCTCAACATTTTTGAAAACGATATTATGATCTTTCAGTGCGTAGAGCACGTTCCCGGTTTTAAATTGCACGATGAGTTCGATTTGACAGTCGGTAGACCTCCTAAGAACACCAAAGTACTCTAATTTTCTCATGAAATTTCATGAGCGTTTCCTAACTGGTTAATTGGTGGAGCAGACATTGGCTATGCAGGTACACTGCCTGCTGGACGCGAGGTCAAAACATCTCTAGAAGCCACAGACGACTGGACGAGCAATTCGAAGTATTGTGTGATGAAATTCATTCTCTCTGAACATTAGATTCGATGAAGCACCTAGCACCATCGTCGCCCAGAATTTGTGCATGGGGGTTACTTCGGACACTGCTCTCGAATCTGTCATCCGTGTTTTTGATTCACTTTACGTTGAAGTTAGAAGTTTAGTTAAAGCCCAAAGAGGTGGGCAAACGTAAATGCTGTCACCGTAAATGCTGTTGGCTGCTGTTACCGAGCGTTTTGTTTAAAAATGTTTTGAGAAGGATAATAACGATAAATCACAATATGCAGAAATGCCGGATCTATCCTAATCGGAGGGGACATACACTATTTTTGCAGCTCCATTCCCTATCTTGAAGTTCTACGACAGCTCAGCTGCTATCCGATAATGCGAGGCTTTCATTTAAAATCAGTGGATACGGTTGTCTGGCATGGGATGACCTAGTCAAATGGTACTTTAGGGTTCCCTCTCCGAGTAGTATAGATCTGAAATACCACCGTGGGCAAGAATCGAAACCACGATCACCCCTTGGAAGCCCAGAACACCAGCAGTACTGGCTCTGATGGTCCAGTGGGCCATCTCGAACCCGCTTAGGCTCCCGCACTCAGCAGTTTCGATCCACTTGTTTGCAATCAGCGTTTCTAGTCCTTCCGCGTGATCTAGGCATCTTCCAAGTTGCACGGGAAACTGAGTGCATTCCCTGGTTAGAGGTGGATGTATACCATACGCATTTCAAATAGACCGTTTTCAGAGCTATTTTCCCGACTCCAGAGTTCGAGGAGAGATTCAAAGGAAATCGAATTCGCCCAAGGGGTTGCTGGTCACGAATTTCGATTACGTTTTCAATACTACGGTGGAGTACGTCATGTTTGCCGGGTGCGGGTGAGTAAGGCTCTCGGAGTCAGACCACCAGGCAATCGCCGCGGGACAGCTTGCGCACTGTGCCACTCCGCATCTTTCAGTAAGGTCTCAGGTTCGTCATAACCTCCTCATCTATGTATCTCCCCTGGGCAAAATCAGTGATCATGACGCCAACAGCCTTACTCATCCGCACCTACCGTAACCTACCGCTCTCCACCGTAATACTGGAAACAGATATCATGCTCGTGATCAGCACCCCAAACAACGTCTTTTGGGCAACATTTGGGCGAGGTCAGTGATCGTGATCTCGACAACGTTACATTCCCACAGCGTGTAACCTGCCGTAATCGGCCAAAATCACAAAACTGAATGGCTGATTCGCGATTAGCACGTAAAATAATTTCCTTGGGTGAAGTATGGGCTAGAAAAAAAATCGACCTCTGCTCGACCATGAAAGAAACATACTGCTGGATGCTTAATCAACACACTGTACAAGACCTGATTCAGTATGCTGAAACAGTGAACTACGTGTTTTGCGGATCTTCTGATGTCGCTTAGGTCTACAAACATATTTGAATGGCGTCAAATAGTCAAATAAATAAATATTTCGACGAATAATTCAAGCCGATTGCACAGCAACAGCCATTCGTGTGACAAACTTTTATCTTTCCGCAGCTTAAAACAGATCTCAAAGAATGTGAATTTTGTAACCCCATAAGCATTGTAACAATATTCCTTGAACTCCTCACGTTATCAGGCTTTCAATGCAAGAATATTCAAAAGGAGTATCTTCCGACTTTCTGAACCCTCTCCAATGTGACTTGAAAGATCACCGTTTTCGCTTAAGAAGTGCCGAGATAAAAACTAAAGTGGCTTATAAAGCGTTTGTTTCAGCTTGCAATTTCCCACCGCCACAAAATGCCAAATGTCGCAATTTCTATGGAAGAATCAACGTGGGTGAAGCAGATTTGAAGCAACTGGACAAGGTCGAGCTGCTACGCGGATCGATACAACTAACTCGCTCCAACATCACCGAGTTTCCTTTGTTGAGAAATCTCAAAACACTGGAGCAAGTGGACAGCTTCCCCGTGATCACGATAAGGCAAAATCCGAAGCTCATCGGTGTTGAGCCCTTGTACAACGTCGACCTGAAGACTAACAATGAGAGCACAGCCGTCGTCCTCGAAGATAATCCACTTCTGTGCTACAACAAACGACAAGCAAATCAGCCATTCGTCGCCAAGTTCATGAAGGGAGTAAAGCAATGCGGTATGTTAACCTCAGCAAGCTTCTGAAGAGATTTTGAAAACCGAAAAAAATCATTCACTAAAAAACCAAATCATCTACCACAAATCAGAACAGATCAACCATCAATCCCAATCATTCACCTCAAAAATCAGTCACCTTGCGATAGCAGCTCACAGCAAGCCATGCGCTTCGAGATCTGATGCAGCGCTGTTAGTTCCGTTTGTCTATTTTCAACTCGTGGTCGCCCCCGTAAGAGTAAGAGATTTGGTGAACGACATGAGTGTCAATCTTTGCTTTGATTTGCAGCCAGCACAACCCGAGCTTCCTTTCGTAGAGATCGACCAATTAGTACCGTGACTTGCATGGCGTTCACTGAGCGTTGAGCACGAAAGTTATGTAGTAGCTGAGTTCTGTCCAAGTGATGGTCATGTCATCCATATTGCATTCGAATTGGCTTCTGAGGCTGACTGTCTGAAAGATCTCAAGATTCCGCTCTGTTGCTGCTGCTCGCACCTCCTAGAAGGAATGTGCAGAATTTCCTTTTCCATGATCCGAATTCCGGCATCCGGCCGTTTTTATTCTTTCCATTCAGTGTTCCGCCTTTCTGCACCGGAAGGCGGAACGGAACAGGTGACTCATCACTCACTGATTGTTTTGCGCCTCTTGAACTTGAACTTATAACACTGGTATAACAAAAAGGTGGTGAAGGATGGTGGTGAAACGAACTCAACATTCTGTTGAAGTTCACTCATATTATTCATTTTAACTTTGAATAACTTTATTTAGACAAAAGGCACGAAAAATAAATCAGCCTTCACCACCTTTTTCGCGATTATATTGCTTTCACGCCGATGGTGCACCCTGATGCTGGAATAGTGTGCTAACCAAATTGGATTCTTTCTGCTAAACGGCTCAAAATACTACACAAAGAAACGCTGACTGTCAGCGAGAAGATGTGGATCACCTCAGAGTGCATATGCGTCCAAAAGTGCATACACTGCATTAGGGTTAAAAACTCATATCTTCTTCTTCTTCTTCTTCAGCGTTTGTCCCGCTTCATGACGGGGTCCGCTTTTCTGGTGCCATGTCGCCATCTTTCCCGATCCCGTGCTAGATCAGGGTGGACACCAGCTACTTTAAGGTCCTTGTGTAACGTATCAGCCCAGCGCTGCTTCGGGCGCCCTCTAGGCCGTTTTCCAGACACTACGAAGTTAAGGCCTATCTTACGGACGCTGTCTTCCTTTCCACGCAGAACGTGGCCGTACCATCGTAAGCGAGCTTCACGCATCTTGTCCGCTATCGGCGCGACACCGAACTTCTGCCGGATAGCCTCGTTTCGGATGCGGTCCAGGCGCGTGACTCCAGCCATCCAGCGCAGCATTTTCGTTTCCATTACGCTGAGGCGACTTTCCGTTTCCTTTGTCGCAGGCCAACACTCAGCTCCGTACATCGCTACCGGCCGGACGACGGTTTTGTAGATCTTCGACTTTAAGCGCTCTGGCATCTTCTTGTCGCAGAGTACTCCAGTCAACGAGCGCCACTTCGACCAAGCTGCACTCACGCGTGAGTTCACTTCAACCATCAGACTGCCATCAGAGGCTATTGCTGATCCCAGGTATTTAAACACCGAAGTGCGTGCAAGCTCAGTACCGTTAATCTTAATGGAGCCGGACTCATTTACGTCAGTCGTGAAATACTCGGTCTTCTTGACGTTCAATTTGAGTCCGAACATGGCCAGGCGGTCGCACCAAGCTTGCACCTCTCGCTCGAGCTCACCTTTGTCTTCGCAGGCGAGCATCACGTCATCAGCATATAGCAGCGTCCAAGGGACGGGCTTCTGAAGATCTCGCGTAATGGCATCCATTACGACAACAAAGAGGAGTGGGGAAAGCGCAGATCCTTGGTGCACCCCAACAGAGATGGGAAACTCCGTCGAGGTTCCTGCTGCCGCTTGCACACGACTCTTTGGACAAGAGTATAGCATTCGCACCCACTCTACAAGTTCTTCGGGAACACCGTGCTGTCGTAGGGCGTACCATATAACCTCACGCGGTACGCGATCGAAGGCCTTCTCCAAGTCGAGAAAGGCAAGATGCACCGGCCTCTGTTTCTCGCGATGCTTCTCTACCAGAAGACGGGCGGCATGTATGGCATCGATAGTGCCACAACCAGCCACGAAGCCGCACTGATTGCTTGAAAGCTTGACGATTTCGCGAATTCGGCTATCGAGGATTCGCTCGAAGATCTTCATACTGTGCGAGAGCAACCGAATCGGACGGTAATTTGAGCAGTCTGCAGGGCTACCCTTCTTCTTCCAAATCGGAATCGTCGTACTTTCCTGCCAAACATCAGGCACCTTCTTCTCCGCTACAACCTGGTTGAAAAACTTGGCCAACCACTCAGCAGAGTACCAGAACTTCGACTTCCATAAGTCAGCTGGCAAGTCATCTGGACCAGTCGCCTTGCCCGGTCTCATCTTCCTCAGAGCCGCGTCAGTTTCCTCCACAGTGATTTTGTGGACGGGACCGTGGATAGGAGCCACAGAAGGGACGGCCGGATGAGGGAACTCTTCAGTCGAAATTCCCTCGAAATAATCGCACCATCGCTTCAATGCCTTTTTGCGCTCTGTCAGAAGATGGCCGTTCTCATCATTGATGCCAAAGAACTTCTCTATATCCTCGGATTGGCGATGACGGTTTTTCGCAAGTCGGTACAAATACCGCTCGCCATCGCGCGACTCAAGCTTTTCGTAGACATCATTGTAATGAGTGGCTTTTGCTACGGCCACAGCCTTCTTGGCAGACAACAGCAGATATGAGTTAAAAACTCATATCTGCTGTTGTCAATTATCGACCATTCATCTCCGACCTCAGAAGGGATCCGGAGGGGGACTGTTTGGAAACGGCGCATAGTCTACGACCACAACAGCGCTTCAAGAGTGCTTGAATTAAGAGTCTAATTCCTTAGCCGGAGCATGCATATACACAAAGTTCTACACTAGATAGGGCTCCGACTTGAACACATCGCCTTCTCGGAGATGATATTTCCGCTTTTACAAAACGACGCCATCGTAGCCACGGCGATATGACCTCGTAGCACTTCTCAAATTAAGTTCACGCCACTCTTCGATTAAACGAAAAGGAGAAACTTCACTGTTGGTCTTTATTTTTAAAGCCTTAACCGATGACCTAAGAGGGGGATAAATTGACAAAGACGAATGCTAGTAGCGCAGTGTACCCACTATTCTATCAGCTGCGGAAAGCGAGTCCACAGTGTCTTTCAAGGAGAGACTTTGGAGTGACACCTTATCAATATGTTCAATGTGTTTCTCCACAGACTAAAAGTGGGGCTCTGCGTACTGGAAAAGTTTGGACAAGGATGGAAACATTCGAAGCACCAAAACGGCGGAAACCCTCGGTCCTGTGCTCCAACACGTTTTTATCTCAGATGAGGAGAATACGAAACAGAGGGAGCATGCCAAGGATGTTAAAGATAATGCATACTGATTCTGCATGAAATGGAGTAGACCCGTGTAGACACGCATGAAGCTAATCGGAATTAAGTTAGTCGCTCAGTTAATCAATGCATGTGGTGCAGTGGAGAAAAGCGTAGCTCGCATCGCTTGCTAAGCCAACAGTGTCCCAACTGCCGTTACCTATCATATTAGACTGGTCGGAAAGTCTGATAGGGCTTTCAAAAGTACAGAACTTCCAACTTTCGTTTGATATGCATGATTTACTATGTGGTCGCCGTAGAACATTATTGAAGCTTCTCTGCAAAGGGTACATAGGCGCGCATGCTCTTTTTAGGGTTTTAGTGCAATGTCAATTCCACAAGAGAATGTTACGATTAATCATGTTCTGCGAGTGGCGATGCGGCATAAGGGCGACGGCGGCAGTCTGCAACATCAACAGCGCATCGGAGAAGGACACCACTACCATGAGCACTGTTAATCGCTGGTTCGCTCGGTTCGCAATAGGAGACAAGGGCTTCAAAGACAAACCTCGGTCGGTATGCCCGCAAGCAGTAGAAGACTCCGCAGTTCTCAACGCTGTCAAGAAGGATCCGGAGGCCACCACCAGGAGTCTTGCGACAAGGCTCGAATGTACACAATCGACAGTCGTCAACCGTTCCGACCCCGCCGCTGCCGATAGCCATTGGACCTAACCAGGCGCTGACGTGGCAAAGTGCCAGCGCCCGCTCACGCCATCCGAGCCGTTGTCATTGAAGCACGTTTTCGTCGCCCATGATGGTCGGCAGCTGGGTTCTGCGCTCGAAGAGCCGGGGTGTGTGCAACCAAAGCTGCTCGTGTGGAAACTGCCTTCGTCGCTCACGGAAAGTGCGCGGCCGAGTTTTGCGCTCTTCGAGCGCAGAGACAGGCTAGGGAAGGGCCAACAGGGTGCGTCCAAGCTGCTCGTGCGAGAACTGCTCCCGTCTCCCAGGGCTCTTCTGTAGCGGCGGTGGAAGAGCCGCCATCCGCCACCGACCGCTCAACGATCCTCCTCCATATCGACTGACCGTGGTGTCGGTGGATATCGAAAATGGCTACTGGATACGAGCGACCGCACACGGCTTGGCGGAGGAAGAAGAGCCGCCACCGAGTGCATCAGCAGAATTTGGTTAGGTCTAACATAAGTAAGACCGCCGCTGCCGAGAAGTGCTGAGTCGGGATCCCGCATGCCTTGACCGATATCATACAGTTTACCCGTATCTGTCTTCTCTTCTCCCTCGCCTCGCAAGGAGTTTCTGGATTACCTGGTCATCGAAGATGAGAGTTGGGTTCTCCACGGCTCCAGCGCATACCGTGCCGCTTGGCTACTTCGAGGAGAAGAGCCGCCTACGCAAGCAAAGTAGAACGTACATATCAAGGTGGTTCTTCTATGCTACTTCTGGGTCTCGAAGGGAATGCTGTACTACGAGCTGCCAGCACTAATGCACACGGTCACCGCTGTCGCTTATACCACTCAGCTCCGCGGAAACTGCTCGCGAAAAGCGGTCGAGACGACCTTCAGTGCATCTTCTTCATGAGAACGCCTACCCCATACTGCTAAAGCGATCCACTAAAAAATCGAGGAGCTGGGCCCGGCTCAAGCGTGAGGCGCTCGAATCGCAGGGGAGTCGTACTTCGATTTGGTTCCAAAGACAAAATTCCTCGTCGTTCTTTTGCAAGTATTCTAAGCAAAAGTCTGTAAATAATGAATTTATTATTATTATGCAATTAATTATAGTTTTGATGCAAATAAATTGATTAAATGAAGATTTTTTGGCACGGCAGCGGCTTGGCAACACACTGAGCACCGCTTCTTCTACGGAAAGCAGAGTCATTTGGATCTGCAGAGTTGTTGCATTAGATAATAAATTTTTGAGGCAGTTTTCAATATAGCTGAAATGGATCGATTGCTGCACAATTTTCGCAGTGACGGCGCGACGGCAGCGCGACAGGAGGTACACCCGCCCTCTGCTGAAGGCGTGGCGTCAGGAAGTCCCTGTTCTGCGGACCGGAAACTTTTGTTTTGCGTGTCAAAGTTTTCCTAAGGCAGCCAGTGGACTCTCCGTGAAGCCTAGGGGTCGGGGATGGGTAAGCAAGGGGGATTAGAGGAAGATCGCAGCTGGGAGCGGGTGTACCTCCTGACTGACACATTTTCAGTTGAGAGGTGTAACTACTAAAGCTGAAAATAGATCTTAATGAAATTTAACCTTTAATTTGTAGCAGGAAAAATCTAAATTCCTGAACAAGGCTACCACTGGAGCTGAAACTGGAGTCCACAACAGAACAGCTTTTATTTAGCCCTTCTTCAAAAAAATCAAGTCTTTCCTAGGCAATATTCTTTGTGATTAGGTGAGGCCATGCTCTTTTTTCAAAAATAGAGATTTTTACACCTGAAGGAAACGATGTCTAGTGCTGAGATGTAGCCGTACAAGAGCCCAATCTTTAGTAGATACATAATAAAAATGCAGCTCATCTGGAGCAATTTTCGGTGAGACCAAAAAGGATGGGTCACTGATCGATCGCTCGTCGATGTGACTGGATGGTGCTGCACTTGTTCCTTGTTCAACCGATCGTAACTCGTTGAGTTTTGAGACTTATGTAAATGCGGGTGGCATTTAAAAAACCAGTAGAAATTCTCTTTCTGATAATCACAGAACCGCCTTTCGACAAAAGGATCCTCATACGCGGCCGGGGGATGCGATTTCGCTCGAAAAAAATTGGAATGATTTTACAAAAACGGGCATAACTCGCTTAATTCTAAGATCTATGTAAGTGCGGGCGTCACTCAGAAAAGTACAACGAATGGCTTATGAAGTACTCGGCACTTAAACGACTAACTCACTTTTGAGAGATTTGCAAACGCGGGCGGCATTCAGAAAACTAGAAAAACGCGTTTTTTGATGATCACTGAAGCGCATTTCAATAAAGGCATCTTCGTGTGCGGCCGGGGATGCGAATTTCGGCAAGTATTTACGCAAAAATCGCAAAGAAACGCACCCTCCCGGCCGCGCATGAAAAAGGCTTTTCTAAGGAGCGGTTTTGTGATCATCAGAAAAAGAATTTCTTCTAGTTTTCTAAACGTTATCCGCATTTGCATAAATCTCAAAGCTGAAACTGTTACGATTGGTTGAACAAAGCACAAGCATAGCACCTTTCAATCACATCGGGGAGCTTTATTATGTATCAATCGAAGACTGAGCTTTTGTAAGGCTATATCTCAGCAATAGATATCGTTTCCTTTAGGTGTAAAGATCCCTAGTTTTGAAGAAAAAAAATTGAGCACGACCTCGCCTGATCACAAGGAAGATCGCATAGGAAAGACTCGATATTCGAACAAGTGCTAAATAAAAAATGTGCTATTGTAAACTCTCACCTCCAGTGATCACCTTGTTCAGGGAATATTCTATTTCTGAGAAAATCCAGTATAGGGCGGGTGCTACAAGTTGAAGGTTATATTTTATTAAAATCCATTTTCAGCTTCAGTAGGTACATCCGTCAGTTAAAAAATGTGTCGCGCCGACACTGCGAAAACTGAGCAGCAATCAACCTATTTCAGCTATTTTGAAAACTGCTTCAATTTTTTTATTTAATCGTAGAATAACTACTCGAATTTTTGTAAGATACAGTTTCAAATCCAAATGATGTCCTTTTTCCATAGAAGAAGCGGTGCTCAGGATGCCCCCATATCGTTGTCATGCCTTAAAAATCTTCATTGACTCATTTGCGCCAAAGCTTTATTAATTAAGTATTAATAACAAGGGAGGGCGCGTGTGGCGCACTCGGAGGAGGCGCGACTGTCGCGTGCACCCGATACCAGGTTCATGGTTCGGATTTCCCACCCAGGCCAACCAAGCCTTCCATCCCTCCGGGGTCGGTGAATTGGTACCAGACTTGTCTGGGAAGGATAAAGCGCTGACTTCTTCATCGGCTGGCCACCGCAAGTCATTGTATGGCCAAATACGCATTCGTGTCGCCTCCACGACATCCCGTAGAAGTAGAATGCGCTGGCGCATCCCAGAAGGGATTGAGTAACGCCGTCCTTTATCCTTATCCTTATCCTTAATAACAAGGGCTCCGTCACGCCTATCGACGTGCCTCGCACTTGCGCGCTTCGCGCGATGTTGCAGTATCACTAAGCTAAGGACAATCACTTCGAGCTATAGCTGCTCTACTTGTACAGCTTTTTTCTCACCCTAGGAATACAAAAGGCTCGCAGTACGTACAGTATATAGTATGGTAGGGCATCATAGTAGTGAAACAGTCCTACATTACTGGTACTGGTCCCCTCAATGATCCACCCTTAGCGGACAACGTCTTTGGCACACCTTCTGAATTCCCAGGCACACTGGACGACGTCTTCGGCACGTCTTCTGAGTCCCAGGCACGTCATCCGACGTATTCCGCACTTCTTTCGAATCCCCTTGCATGTAGAAGACATCTGGGTTTTTTCCGCTATTTTCGCGCCACGTGATTTGATCAATATCGATTGATGGCGATCGATATTTCAAAAACGAACTTCAGATTCGTGTTCAGCGAGCTTGGTTGCCCAAGAGCTAAAGCTCACAGGCGGGGAGAAGACGTCCGGGTACTTTTCGCTATTTTCGTGCCGTAATTTTCCCCCCATTCCCTCCCCCTCCCCCCGATCTTCCCTATTTTATGACTAATTTCTGCGGTCAATCGATAGTATGATTCAGCGCCTACCGCGGTATTATAGAGTATGATCTTTCTTCTCGTCACGGAGAACTTTTTTATTTGTATAAATAAAGTAAAACGGCACATGGCATGAATCTTCTTCTTTCCTTCTTCAGCGTGTGTCCCACTTCGCAACGGGGTCCGCTATTCTGGTGCCATGACGTCACCTTTTCCGATCCAGCGCTAGGTCAGGGTGGACACTATACTTGTGTCCTTCCAAAAATTTTTCGAATAAACGAATAATCGAATATATTCGGTTTCACGAAAAACCGAATATTCGAATAATGAATATATTCGAATTTTGGACCTTGTCGAATATTCGAATAATGAATATATTCGAATTTTGGGCCTCGTCGAATATTCGAATAATGAATATATTCGAATTTTGGGCCTCGTCGAATATTCGAATAATGAATATATTCGAATTTTGGGCCTCGTCGAATATTCGAATAATGAATATTTTCGAATTTTGGGCCTCACCGAATATTCGAATAATGAATATTCGAATATTCGAATTTATTCGAATATTCATTCGAAATTATTCGATTCGGTCCGACAGAAGTATTTGAAAAGAAAGTCAAATTGAGCCCTAGGCTAAATGCCTTTTCTAAATTCTTCTGTAAGATCGTGTCTTCAATTTTCAAATCCAAACTCTTCTAATCTTAATGAATTCCGACCGTAACGCAGAATTGACATAGTGCCACAAAATTTATCAATAGCGAATACTTTGGTTGAAATTGTAAACATTCCACGGCTTCTAGCCACAAAATTTATCAATAAAGAATACTTTGGTTGAAATTGTAGATATTCTACGGCTTCTGATGACCCTCGTAAAGCAAATACAGAAATAAACGTAATCTCAAACACGACATGTTATTTAAAGACATTATGTTAATATGTATATGATGTTTTATGTTACAAACCCGGACAAGAAAAAACAACAATTGAGTGAGGAAACACCTCGCCGTTAAGCTGAGAAATAAGGTCTCCTACAAGTGAATCACAGAAAAGGACTTTGAGAAGGATGAATGATGCTGTGGCAATTTGGGGTGAGATCGCAGCCAGTCTATACCCTTCCGACTAAGAAAATGAATGTCAAATAGTCTGCCCATGCGACACTTCTCGAACGGTACGACTGGAAGATGGTCTCCCAAACACATATTACTATTAACCAGAAGATCGCTCCTTGGCACTCAGCGTGACATACTTCCGATTGGTATTGGTGGCCGGTGATTGCGGTCGAAGAAAGCCTCAACCAAAGAACCAGGATGTGTTCCTAAGCCACACCAGCGGTAGACCAAACAAACCGACGATGAAGTACTTTCGACAGAGGTCGACTTTGGCCGCATCGTTCATGTTTCTCAAGTCCATTGGTCGGCCTTCGCTTGGGTAATTAAAATTAAATTAAATTAATGTTTCCCATTTCGAATATTTTCATGGCTCCATATGAAATATGTATACCAAACGATAGAGCTCGAGCTGCTGAGCTCAAACCTTGGTTTTTCATATACTTGACTTTAGGCGAGTTATATCCAGAATGCGCAAAAACTGACTCCCAGTATGTATTCTTCTAACTCACTCAATATCGAAGAAATCGTCTGCCTATATTACTACTACACTGTCACCTGTATCACCTGTCGTCCCGTTGATCATCGACTTGCTCGAGCGGGCGCCAGCAGCGTCTCCATTCGTCCCTGTCGCGTGCCAGAGTGGTCCAATGGATCCTCCTCCCTCGAGGGACACGAAGAGCGTCATATCGGGCGTTCAGGGCTTTCACGAAGAAGTCCCCAACGCGTTGGTGGGCGTCCCGGTGTTCTTTTGACATCCCGCGGAATCCAGTCTGTGACGGCTCCCGTCCAGCGGGTGTCTGCGAAGCGCATTACGTGGCCGGCCCACCTAATTTTCGACGATTTGGCCCATGCGACAGCGTCTCTGATCTTCGAACGTCGGCGAAGCTCGGAACTCCGGAGGCCTTCTCTCACTTGCGTGAGTCGTGTCACTCCGAGCATCGTCCTCTCGATTCCACGCTGCGCGACGCTGATCGCGTGTTCATCCTGCTTTCGTATAGCCCAGGTCTCTGTGGCGTATGTTAGGGCAGGAAGAACAGTGGAGTCGAATAGGTGGGCACGGAGTCGGACGTTCTGCGTTTTCTTCACGAGTTCTTCGACGCTCTTGAAAGCTCCCCAAGCCGCTCGTTTCCTCCTGCTCAGCTCTGGTGCTAGGTCGTTGGCCATGTTGACTTCGCGACCCAGATACACATAGCTGGAGCATTCGGAGATGTTCGTTCCGTTGAGCGAGAATGGGGCATCAGAAACCCATCCGTTCTTCATAAACATCGTCTTCGTAAGATTCAGCTGCAGTCCAACGCTTCCACACGATCGAAGTCGGCCAGCATTCGCTTCGCCTGGCTTATGCTTGGTGTTATGAGCACGATGTCGTCAGCGAAACGAATATGGTGCAGCTGCTGGCCGTCGACCTTCACTCCCATGTCTTCCCATTCTAGTTCGCGCATGACGTTTTCGAGGGTGGCGCTGAAGAGCTTCGGGGATATGGTATCCCCTTGCTGAACCCCTCTCCTTACGTCGATGACGACGTCGTTGTAGAATGGAGAGATCTTGGTCGTGAATCCACTGTACAGCTCTCGAAGGACTCTGATGTACTGAGTAGGAACGCCCTGAGTGAGCAGGGCGTCGAGGACCGCTTCAGTCTCGACGGAGTCGAATGCCTTCTTCAGGTCGATGAACGTAAGGCACAGCGGCAGCTTATACTCTCGCGACACTTCGATGAGCTTCGTAATGGTGTGTATGTGGTCGATCGTGCTGAATCCTCTCCGAAATCCTGCTTGTTCGCGTGGCTGTCCTTCGTCCAGCGTTCTGCTGATCCTATTCATGATGACTCGAGTGAACAGCTTGTAGACTACGGACAGCAGGCAGATCGGGCGATAGTTGCCAATGTCATGCACGTCTCCCTTCTTGTACAGCAAGACGGTCTTGCTGGTCTTCCACTGAGATGGAACCTTGCACTCCGACAGGTATCGTGTGAAGAGCCGCGCCAGGGTGTTGATGAGCGCTGGCGGGAGGTTCTTCAGGTGTTCGGGTCTGATCCTGTCAGGGCCGGGTGCTGTACGTTTCTTCACCGACGAGATGGCGTGTCGGATCTCGGAAGGGGGAAACAGAGGGAACGACGTATCCATCCTGCGGAAGATGGCATGGGGCAGGTGGACGTGGCTATCGAAGAGATCGGAGTAGAAGTCATGGATGACCTTCTCCATGGTCCTTCTGGAAGAGGTGACGGTTCCGTCAGGACGTCGGAGAGCGATCATCTTGTTCTTGAAGTTGGCGAAGTTTCGGCGGGCATTGCGGATGCTCAACCCTGCCTCTGCTGCTTCAGCCAACACTTCCGCCCTTCTCCCCTTGAGATCTTCCTTTATCGCCGCTCTGCATAGCTTCGCAAGCTCGGACGTCAGCTGATAGTTGCCTGACTCTCGTGCTGCTCCACGCTGGCGTATAAGCTCGAGAGCTTCCGGAGACAGGCGCCTCTTGGTGGTCTTCAAGCTCTCGGCTCCCTTAGCACTATCGTGGAGATGGTGCACGAAGCGGTCGTATTTCTCATCGACGTTGTCCATGACGGCATCTTCCCAAAGGCCGGCAAGAGAGGTGTAGAGATCCCAGTTGACGGTCGTTCTGGGACTCCTCTTCTTGAACTTCACGGCCTTTTCTCCTTGAAAGCGGAACCTCGCGCGAAGGAAGCGGTGGTCCGATCCCGTATAGAACTTGGGGACAACGGAGACGTCGGTCAGGCAATACTTGCGATTGAAGATGATGTGGTCGATCTCGTTGTGGAACTGGCCACCGGGGGATTCCCAGGTCCATCGTAGGGAGGGAGGTTTCTGGAACTGCGAGTTTCCCTGGATGGTCTTGGTCGACATGATAAACTCAGACAGCCTTTCACCTTGCTCGTTCCACTCCAAACCGTGGGTTCCGATGTGAAGTTCTTCTGGCGACCTTCGCGGTCCGATCTTGGCGTTGAAGTCGCCGGCGATCACCTTGTAGAAGGTGTGATCTTCCTTATAGAACTTCTCCAGCTCCATGTAGAAGGCTTCGACCTCTTCGTCGCCGTAGTCGGATGTTGGGGCATACGCGACGAATACGGTCAAAGCTGGCACGGAGTCACATTGCTTCAGTCGCAGATGTCCGATTCGGGTTGTCAGAGACTCGTACGAATCGATGTTCATGGCCAAGTGCGTGTTGACGAGGACACCAACGCCGCCTACTCCCCTGCTGTCGCATGTTCCGAAGAACAGTTCTTCTACGGAGTCGTAGGCGGCGTGTAGGGGGTGGTGTCTTCTCGTCTCGGTCAGTCCGATGACGTCGTACTTGATCTTCTTGGCTTGCATCATCAGGTCCTCGACGGATGCTTCCGATGTAAGTGTGCGGGCGTTGTAAGTACAGATCGTCATCCTAGTCCTTCTCAATTTGCGCAGCCTGGTTAGGCCCTGAGATTTTAGCAGCCTCTCCGTACTCGTCCTTCCCATCGCTGCAGAAATGGGGGCTCTTTCGGGGTCAGGGGAATGAGGCCCTTTAGTGCTGCTGTGTTTGACTTCCATACAACACGGGTAGCTAGTCAGGCTCTGTCGTGCGGGCGAAGAACTCCATGCAGCCAGCCAGACTTCCCGAAGGGACGGGGCGAGACTTTTGAGGCGGCCCCGAATCGCCTTACGATGTACTCCCAGTCTACCGAGTGCAAGCTTTTGGCCGGGCCGACACAGTTACAATCCGCACAGTCATGGACACATCCGCGCACACTGTGCACGAACATGCCGCTCCCACGCACAAGGAACGCGTCGACCCGACACAGCAGGAGCAGGGAGTCCAGCCCCTGCATCCCACCTGCGTCTCTGGGCAGTACACGGTCGCATTTGGTTCGCGTTTAATTCGCTTATCCACCACCCGGGGACGTGCCACGTGGCCCTGCGACAAGCGGCCCGAGATCCTTCTTAACAAGAGAGCCCGAAGGCTCTCTATCGAGGGAGATCCGTGGCTATCTCAGTAGCGTCGAATATATTCGAATATATTCGAATTTTGGGGCACGTCGAATAGTCGAATAACGAATATATTCGAATTTTGGACCTTGTCGAATATTCGAATAACGAATATATTCGAATTTTGGGCCTCAGCGAATATTCGAATAATGAATATTTTCGAATTTTTGGCCTCATCGAATATTCGAATAATGAATATATTCGAATTTTGGACCTCACCGAATATTCGAATAATGAATATTCGAATATTCGAATTTATTCGAATATTCATTCGAAATTATTCGATTCGGTCCGAAGTATAGTGGACACCTGCAACCTTCAACCCCATATGTAACGTATCAGACCAGCGCTGCCTCGGGCGCCCTCTCGGCCGCTTTCCAGTTACAGCACCGTCGGTAAACATCCGCCAAAACGCGACCGGTGGACTTCCGCCGCTTTGCCATAACTCCCTTCGAAGCCGATAATATCCAATGAAATGCACATTGTTATAATCAGAACAACGATTTACCCAATGGCATAAAAGCCTTTGCAGGATTTTGAAATTTTTGAGTCCGAGATGATCTAAATCAAGCGAGCCGTAATTGTCTTGACCTGATCCACATTTGCTCCTTAGTCTCGTCTAATTATGCCTCCTGGTTTTGCCCAGTAGAATTTTAAAAATTTTAAACGGTGCTGAAAACAAATTCCGTGTCAATTTTAGGTTTTGCCTAACCACGTCGATCTATTTGATATCAAGCTATTTGCCTAGCATGGCTCCATATTCATCACTCCGTGCATTCTCAACAGTGAATTTTTTCCATTTTCGCTATATAGTTACGACCGTACCACTTCTGTTCTGGGGCTGACTTTTGCTCAAGTTCTCGAATGTGAGGTGTGGATTACGAATATAGGATTTGGGCTTACTTTGACAAAAAGTAAGATAGTAGTCAACCACCAAATTGGCAGTCCATCAAGGTTCCAAGGAAACACGTCCTGCAAAGGCTATTTCACGCGTATAGATTTGTGTCTCCACGCGCGGATCAGCATGCAAGCCGGATGTGTGGTCAGGCTCCATGCAGAGATGCTACACCGCGAAGATCAAAAATCATGGAGCTGCCAGCTCACTTCTCGCAGGTTCACTCCCTTAAAAAGTCATTTTCCTTCAAATCCGACACTGAGCTTCGACATTGATGTCTGTCCACACCTCGCTTTACCTCGAAGGCCTATCTTGCGGGCGCTTTCTTCTTCTCCACGCAGAACCTGGTCGTACCATAGTATCCGTAGTTCCATGGCATTTAAAAAGCTGATACCTTCCCGAAAGCATTGAGTTGGCCGCTCGAAATAGCCTCTGGAAAACTCGGTGGCACTTATCTCTCTTATTATTGTGTTTCCGAATACGGCTCGAGCGATGCTGATGTGATTGCAAATCTCGGTCTTCGAATTTCGGCAGTTTTTCTGCAACATCGGTAGCTTCGAAATAATGCCTAATCCTTAGCTACAAGCAATCTCAACTACGTAGGAGTAGATAGTAGAAAAATGGAAAAAGAAAAGTCGTCACAGCGCTGCATCCCTCACTCTTCCTCCTTCATTGGGCCAAATGTTCTGTTGTAGATCCTCCCAGTGGTTCATCGGCGAAGCGGGGGAAGCTACAAGTAATAAATTTTTCATTTATTAGTAATCTTTAAACATGTTCACAGTATGAATTCGTTGTTCATGAGAGATGGACGAGTTTCTGATGCCCCAATCTCGCTTGACAGGAGCAACGTCTCCGAATGCTCCAGCTACGTGCGTCTGGGTCGCGAAGTCAGCATGGCCAGCGACCTAGCGCCAGAGCTGAGCAGGAGGAGACGAACGGAGTGGGGAGCTTTCAAGAGCGTCGAAGAAGTCGTGAAGAAGACGAAAAACGTCCGCCTCCTTGGCCACCTATTCGACTCTACCGTTCTTCTTGTCCTGTTATGCGCATCAGAGACCTGGGCTAGGATGAACACGCGGCAAACGTCGCACAGCAAGGAATCGACTGGGAGTGACACGACTCACATGGTTAGAGGAGGCTCCCGAAGTTCCGAGCTTCGTCGACGTTCGAAGGTCAGAGACGGTGTGGCATATGCAAAAAATCGTCGAAAATTGGGTACGTCGGTTACGTAAAGCGTTTCACCTGCACACGCTGAACGAACGCCGCCACCGACTGGATGTAAAGAAATCACCAGCTCGCCCAAGAACGTGCATGTCGACTTTCGTGAAAGCCGCGAACGAAGGATAGACGCTTTTCCCGTCTCCCGAGCGAGGAGTATTCAAGGGAGGACTCTGGCACGCGACAGGGACAAATGAAGACGTTGCTGACTGTATTAACGAACGTTCCAGGGAAGGTTTACGAATTCCCATGGAAAGCGACTGAGCCAGGAGCTAGAAATAGCTATGCATGATACGGATATGAGCACGATTACCAACCGCGTTCCAGGGGACCGGGAAATGTAAATGGGAATGGACCCGGACTCATGGCCCCCTCGGCTGTCTTCCCTCGCCCACCGCTGCATGAACACGGCAGAACATCCATCAACGCGTTGGTCGACTTCTTCGGGAAAGCGACGAAAGAACAATATGATGCTCATGGTGGAGGATCCATTGGAGCACTCGACAGAGCGAATGGAGACGCCACTGGTGCCTGCTCGAGCTACTCGATGATCGGATACGGTCATACCACTGATCTGAACCATTAAGAGCGTTAGTCTCGAAAATCGGAACACGGCAAAGGCCGAGAATTATTTCTCCGCTCCCGCATCCACCTACCCATTCTTTTTCTGAATGCAATCTGTTTAGCTTGAGATTTATTGAGTCATTCAACGAGCAACGTGGACCAATTTTCGAAAAAGGTTAACCCACTGGTTTTTCCTTCTAGAGAGAGACTTGAAACCACTTCTTCATTAGAACTGCTGAAAGCTACACCTAACTACTCCCACATTCTATTATTTTAAAAAAATCAGCTGTGGGAGAACTCAAAAAAGGAAAGTAGTGCTTGCTGGTCAAACAGCAATGCATAAACTTGCGGAATTCTTTCCCATCACAATTTAACAGCAAATGCTTTTGTTTTTAAGCAAAGAACGTGAAAAATCGAGGAAACGCGCAAGACAAAGGTAACTCTTTCATTTCCTATCTTAGAGAGGTTCGGATTTCATGGTTTAAAAAAACGGAGTTGGAAGCTTGAAATGCAATCCCATGGATCAGGTCCAATACGTCATTTTTATGTCAAAATGGACACATCGAAATCAAACTGAACATCTTCGAAATCAAAGCAGGTGTCTTCCCGATGTAAGTAGATGCTCTCAGTATTAGTTCAAATAAGTTTTCATTCCAAGAAAATCTACTAAGCGCACGTTTCCCAAAAAGGTAGATGCTTTACTTTACCTTATTCTGGACGTAGCTCCGAGACTACGTATAACACGTAACAAACTTAAGCATCAGCATAAGAGAACCAGAGAAACATATTATGACAAACAAGCATCATTACTTGATGCACAAAGCAGAAACCAACAGTAAATCAAAAGGAAATCAGGACACCTCTACTACAGCTTTACTGGTCTTAGCCTTAACAGAACCAAGAGACAGGTGCAGGATGTCCTCTTTGAACGCCTTATTTAAGAGTACAGCAGTCCTATCAGAAAAGAGTTGTGTCCTGAACTGTTTCCTACAAGACGGATCCTTGACGTCCTCCCTACCTCCTCTAGTGGAATCAATAATTGTGAAAAAAAGTGAAGTTGACGGAAGCTCTACCAGCAGGAATTTTGAACGCCATAACAAGATATAACGTTTTTTTTTTTGAAATGCAAACTGCGTAAGCCATACAACCGACGTCTTGTAACTCATAGCTCAGCCCAGAACCCACACAGCCAGTTTGCGCGTGAAATTGTTTCGGGCGCTTCTCAGGAAACCAATATTGTTCTTTCCATAAGAGACAGTCGTCCCTGTTTCCAATACAGGCCTTACATAGGCTTTGTATGCTTCCAGAAGTGCACTGGAATGGCATGCACGTAGAGCTTAAATAGATTAAAAGTACGACTGAAGCTAGCAAATAGAGACTTATGGTGGCTGTAGGAGTCGAGCTTGTCATCAAACTTGAAACCAAGATCCCTGATTTCATTAACAAAGTCAAGCTTATCTGACCCAACTACATAATCTGTACGAGTATTATTAGATACAAAACTTAGAACAACGACTTTTTAGCCGGCACAACAACTCCCACTCCCTAGACTATCTACGGGGTGCGCAAAAACTACCCGCACAAAGATATCACAGTGCAACTTCAACACAAATGCGGATTTGACAAAGAAACTTAACAAATAACTGCCAGGTTCGACCCTCGATGAATCTCGGCATTGATCGTCGTCCAATTGTTTAGGTGGTGTTGAACTCGAAACCGAGATAGTACACGCTTTATTGACGACTAACGTTTCGGCGATGTCGCCTTCTTCAGAGTCTCAAACTCAGTCTATTCGTTTAATCACCCAAGTTTGAGACTCTGAAGAAGGCGACATCGCCGAAACATTAGTCGTCAATAAAGCGTATGCTATCTCGGCTTCGAGTTCAACACCACCTTAACATTTGGTTAACACATAACTTCTTTATTCCCTTACTAATAAAAAATATCAAAGTCATTCGAGGTGGCTGCTTCCTTACGAACACAAGTCCTCAGACGAGCAGCGAACGCATTACACGTGGCACGGAGGTAGTCTTTGCTTCAGTCAGGAAAGCTTTCAGAGAAGCCAAACTTGCGTGTCGACTAGAGCAAATTTTGCTCCCAATAACTGAGCAGACATAGAAATCGAGCGAATTCAAATTCGGTGAATTCGAAGGTCAGTCTTCGTGCGCCATAACATCCGGAAGCATACTTTGCACCACTGTTGCGTTGTGATCGCCTTGTGTGCAGGCGCAGAGTTCTGCTGGAAGCACCATCTGTCATTACCGAAGTGTTCATCGGCCCAGGGCTTCAACACGTCCTCCAAAATCGTTTTCTGGTACTCGTTAATTTTGACGCCGGATTCGACAAAAACTAATGGGGACTTGCCGTTTGAAGTGATCGCACCCCAATCATAAATGTAGCCGTTCTACCGACCAGTTTCCTGCCGCGGATATCAGCTACAACATTTTGTGAGAGAGTGTGACCGTTTTGACGATTCACCGTAGGTTCCAGGGTGAAGACTTTCTCATCAGAAGAAACGCTCGCGCGGTGCGTGCCATTCTCGAATCGCTTCAGCAAGTTCTTTCATCTTCGCTGTCTCTGAGCTTTCATTCTCCCAGTTAGCATGTG
The DNA here is from genome assembly GCA_947359475.1 of Heligmosomoides polygyrus bakeri. NCBI lineage: Eukaryota > Metazoa > Nematoda > Chromadorea > Rhabditida > Heligmosomidae > Heligmosomoides > Heligmosomoides polygyrus. The sequence continues at coordinate 47,475,561 of OX375865.1, read as the reverse complement.
AATACGTTGAATACGATATGGATAGATCCTAAGCTTGTTCCTGACGTTGGTTCTAACACTGCTTGAAGAAATATTGAGTTCTTGAGCAATTTTTCGCATTGAACGGCGAGGATTACGACGAATCCGCTTGCGAACTTTTCTCGTTTTCGGAGTGGTGGCAGTCAATTTCCTATCTCGTCCAGTCCTGTCTGATAAAATCCCAACTCCTTGTATCGCTTTATGGCATCATACACCGTTCGTCGAGAAACACTGAGAACATTGGCGACAAAAACAGCGCTGCGCCCATGAAGCTACAGGCTGATAATGGCCGATCGTTTCGGATTTCGCTTTGCCACTACAGCTTTTTAAGCATTCATGAGCTCAAACTTTAAGAAAAAATCGCAACCAATACGAACCTAAGAGGTGTGATCCTGAAGAAAATTTCGAGTCCATTCAACAGTTTGAGGAAACTCCTACTGACCTCAGCTTGTGGGTTAATTTCTGAGTCGGCACTCTGTCAAAAGCCTTCTCAAAATAAGATGAACTACATCAACTTCCATTGTAGCATAAACTGACCTAGTCCACTTGTCAAGGCGCGCAATTAAATGGCCCTTAATTTTCTTTTCAAACACTGTTTCGCAGGTTGAAGTGATGCAGACCGGTCGATAATTTTCTATGGTACGTGTTATCGTTGATGTCCCTGTTTAAAATTCTATAGAATTTCCATTTCTTTAGCTACGACAGCCAAGTTAAGCTTACCTCAATGTGAAAAAAAGCAGAAATCCTCGGTGTATAACGAGCATAGATAGAGCCATGCGCTCGGGCAGCACCTCGCGATTATCGTTTGGTTGGAAGCAGGCTTACGCGATGTGTGGTGTTGCACACTAGTTAACAATAGAACAGAAACACTGTAGATTTGAAGACGTTCAGTTCGATTTCAAAACTATCGTTTTGCTTGCGTTCAACTTGACTTGAAAATGGTATACATTAAAATTAGTTTCTAATAAGCTTCATGGATGATACGAAAAGAAGCGATTACATCCATGCAATTATCAATCTGACTTGACTTTAAGCTGCACTCCAGTATTGGTAATGAAAAGGTAATGAAGCTGAATAGTGTGAGCGAATCTCTTACCCCTTCCGCGGATGAACAAACGCTGAAAATTTGTACAAAACTGAGTGGCTTTGTCCACCCGTCAGTCAATTTTTATTGAGGTGGTGGACGTTGCAAAGTATGGATGCCCCTAAAAATTCTCAAGTAAATAAATAGTGAAAGAAGTCAACTATGCCTCGCTTTGCAGTAGTAGAAGTAGCAGAAGAAAGCAGAAACATTTGGTTGTTGATACGCCTGCTCTATGCGTCTAATTAAAGCTCTACTAATTCAACATACAGAAGAAAATGGCTGGGATTTAAAACTCGTGTTCTCAAATGTCGCTTCCCAAATAAGTGTTTGATTCAGATAAGCGCGAGTTTCTGGAAACACCTAAAAATGCAGTTCCCATTTCAGGTGGAATCAATACATTTATCGATGCCGGAATCGCTCTGACGATTTGGATGTTTCTTTCACCATAAAGCATTCTTAAAGCGGTTCATCAGCATTGAGGGACAACATTTCGCTAGGATTACTTCTAACGGAAACACTTCAGTGTAAAAACAGCTCGTCATGCATTTCCTTAAAGTCAAGGTTGAATCAAAGCGCTTTATCTGTGTTTCCTCCACATTCCTTTGGCAGCACCTTAGAGGACTTGTCATAATGAGGAATGTGTGAAAATTCCTTTGCAAAGCGGAAAGGGGAGAGCTAAAAAGTTGGTGTAAACTGGAATACAAGGCACGGAAGCACGCTCGCCTTTTCCCTAATCACGGCAAGGTCCTAACAGAAACTACTTTTATTGCAATTTTACTTGTCCAAACTTCCAGAGTAACAAAACAGTTCCTAGATTGGGACTCCTACTCATCAGAACATGAGAATGAAGGATGCATGCGTACGTTTGATCGCTTGAACTGTGCTAACGTAGCATTAGTGAGGCGAAGTGGATGGAAACAGCGATTTTTTTCCTCCGCCTAATTCCGACTACAGCGTTTCCGCCAAAATTTCTGCTACAACAATTTTTTGAACAGAAGTCTTGATAACCTATTACTACATACAGGGACGGGTTAAACTGCTACCCAAATAACTGTGACATTATCCAATACTGTGTGGATACATAAAACTTCACAGCCCATAGTTACCAATTCAATGAATTTGGCTAACAAACACGTAGTGCACGGAAAAAGAAGATGACGTGCAGTGACAAGCGCGACAACTGAAAAGTGGGCAGTGCCTGCCCGGTCAAAACGCTGGACCCCCTGCCGGCAACACTATAATGTTGACAGAAAAAGCGGAATATGAGATACGTTTATACATCTCACTCATATTGACCACCTAACGCTGGCTCGTTTTAGCGGTAAAACAAGGCAAAGATTTATCGTTAAAACGAAAGTTGAAGGGTTAGTATGTGCACGACAGTTTGAATTGTCAATATTGTGCGATCGGCAGTCTTTGCCGTGTTAGATATGTGAGAACATCAACTAGTGAGGGATTAAAAATGTGCAACGAATGAAAGAGGCGGACACCGATTAGAATTTGCAGCACCAAAATCATATCGAAATTAGGAGCGGAGCATGAGCACTTCGCATAGGACTAACCGTAAGTAGAAAAGAACGCTAAGGAGGCATAATTAAAACTCGAAGAAGCGAATCACGATGGTTTCAGTTGAGCTTTTCCTCAAGTCCATTCGCAAAGTTAAGGAAGACATCACAGTGGCTAAAGACATGCTGCAGTCCGCAGGAATTACTGTCCAATTCGGGATCGCTGTCGTTCCTGGCAACTACAATGTTACTTCTTTTCCAAAACAACCTAATTGAAGAACTTCGTTAGCCACTCAGCAGGGTGTCAACATCTCGACTTCCATAGGTCGGCGGAATCATATGTAACCGTTGCTTTACCTGGCTTAAATTTCTTCAACGGCGCTTCTGTCTCATCCACAGTGATTTTCTGCGCAGAGCCGTGCGTAGGAGGGACACATGTGATTGGCGGATTGGCAAACTCTGCTGTCGATATTTTCTCTAAGTACTCATACCACTGCTCTATAGCCATCTTGCGGTTTTGCGGTCAGTGGATGGCCGCGCTCATCGTTGATCCCATAGAATACCCCGATATCCTTGGCCTGGCGATTGTGTGCTTGGGCAAGCCGATAAAGATGTCGTTCACAATCGCGTGCCTCGAGTCCCTCGTGGACGTCATTATAACGAGCAGCTTTTACAACGGCGACGGCTTTCTTAGCCGCCTTTTCCGATTCTTGGTAGAAACGCCAACTTTAAACTGTTTTGCCACTGACAAAAGCATGACATAATCTTTTCTTCATCTTCACTTTTCTCTTAACGTCGTCGGTCGACAGCCATGCATGCTCCCCGATCTTGCGACACTCTGCTTCGCCATGGCTAATTCGTAGCGTGCAACTTGCTATTTGCTCCTGTTGGCTGCACGTTTCAATGTTTCCTCAACATCGGTACGAATATGAGAAAAGAGCTGTTTCCTTTTTCCAACCGCCACTACATGATGCTTGCTGGACCGCACGCCTCATCGTCGGAGGGGCGAACTTACCAGTCTGAACAGTGGGCGACGCATTGCGACAGTCTCGTGCGATACAAACAGTTGTGACCAGCTTTCGATAGCGATGCTAACAAGGATGAAATCTATCTGTGTCGTGGTATTTCCGCTATTATTTGTATTTGTCTTGGTATATTTTTTACCAGAGGTACCTGAGACAAAATGGGAGTCACGCTTTCGAAGTACGGTGTTGCAATGATGAGGCTATGCGAGTCCGCATCCCCAAGGATTCGGTCACCAACAGCATTACGTGCTCCATATCCACACCGCCGTGACAGCCGTAACCATCTTTCGCAGTACCAAAATGGCCGCCGAAGTGAACGACAGCGTCTCCTGACGGTACCTTTAAAGTGCATCGTTGGCACTTTCTTCGCAGTCGGACTGCAGAGCGTATGCAGAGAATAAATGATACATACGCTGCTAAGCAGCGACAATGACCTTCATTCATTCATTCTTTATTAAAACATGAAGCTTGCAGTCGCGTCTCAGAAGGATTCAGTGGTGATTACACCAACTCCGCTGATGGGTCTGGGACCGCCGCACGGAATGATCTGGAAGCCTCGGCCCATGTTCCTCGACTTACAACAGGATCACCTCGTCTCCAGTGCATAAGTCAATACGTCTTTGCTCCAGTGGTTCTGTCAACTTGCACCAGCCGCCCGTCAACGTACCCATATTCAGCGTAGCTGCGCGGGTCTTGCTTACTTTACGGGACTTTCCGACTAACTTAGATGCTCCGATACAGTCCTCGCATCAGTGACACTTGCGCACTTCTCACACTCGCCGAGCTTTGCAAGTCCGTGCCGGCGCTCGCAGACGCCTAGCACTATCTCGAAAACCATGAACTGTATAGGCCGACCTGTCACTGGGCCTGTCGCCTGCAATCGAATATTCGTGTTCAGCTCAGCTCGCAGAACCAGTCGCACCACGTTGGGGAACGGAAATCGCCGCTGTGGTGGTTCAATGGGTTTTCTTATACAAGTTAATTGCCACAAAAGCTACAATATACGCGACGATAATGGGAAATACTTAGATAATATAAGCGATGGCAGGTGAAACTACATCTACAGCACGACGATATGAGTAAGTAGTATGCAATACAATAAATGAATGGGTATAACACTACGAAAGAGGATGATAGGGAGGAAGCCAGGAGACCAACCCAGCGGAGGATGTCCAGAAGCCTAAAAGAGCACGGAGGCTCACTGTAGCCCGCGACGTCGAAGAGAAGCAAGAACTCGCCCCGCCTTCCAAAAGAAGTCGCGTAGGACGAACAGACCGCGACACTGCGGCCGACGACAAACATTTTTTGAACTATATCATACATCTTGATCAACACAAGGTATATCACAACTTCTTGGCCTTGCCTGGCGTTGAACGAATAGCTCCTGCAGGCGGCTACGGAATATAGAGCTGACGTCTTTGCTATACTGTCGATTAGGCCAATATGCTGGGCTGGGCTGTGGCCATAGTATTCACTGTGGCTTTTCTTGCTCTCCTCGTCGACGCTTTTTTGCCGGCTCATATAAGGGGCAGGAAGTACGGTCGACGCATGTACAGTCATGTACAGGACTGGAGGTGCTGGACGAAGCAGTGTCCCGCTGTCTTACGCGCAAAACACAAAAGCTGTTGTTGTGCAGAAATTTAACAGCTCTTAGGACCATGCGGGTATCGTGGTGAATATCGACGATTTTTGGCTCTGTTCTCACTGTACTTCGGACCTCCTTCATCAGAAAGTCGCGAAGTTCAATGAAATCATCGTTAGCCTTTTCACGCGATTTTTCGACCTCGGATTGTAATGAAGTCATCAACTCATGAATACGCAAATAGGAATTTTGGGCTTAGCAAATTTGGCTATTCGTGAACTCAAAATAGTTGAGGAGATCACCATAAGCGATGATTCTGGATATTTTGGTAGGGTACGGACGTGGACGAAGGGCTAAGAGAGTGTGGATTCGGCCAGATGACACGCCTTCTGACATCTGGAGAGTTCAGAATTCCGAATCTCGAGCTTCGTCAAACGAGCAGACACGGTGTCTATCTTATTTATTTATTTATTTTTATTACGTCGCAAAAGGCAGATGCGAGATAGAAGAAGGACAGTACGAAAAAATAAACAACAAACTTCAGAAAAATGCACAATCAAACAAGAATTGGTTGTGGTCGATCTCCATGACTAGAGTCCGTCAAACTTAAGCAACATTTTTGATGCATACCGCTCGAACTGGGGTATAGAGTAAGCATTTGACAGGTTTTTCGTGATTCTTATGTAAGCGCTACCTGCTCTATGCGTAAAGAAGCAAGCACGAATTGTAGATCTCGGACAAGGCAAGGCTATTTTCATTATACCACCTCTTTTATGGGAAGGCATTAAACTATATAATTTCATAACCACAGCCACACTAGGTTGGAATTTTATGAACGAGACAAACATCAAATATCTTCCGTCGTGATACGAGGGATGGAAGATTCAAATGCCTATTTCTGAACACTGCGTTGGGGGTGTTGGAGTATGAGAAGCCTCCCATGCGAATAAATAATTTCCTAGTAAAATTGTTTTGGATCTTCTCAATTGTGGAGATATCTTTAATCCTACTAGGGTTGAATACTATCTTTAATCCTACTAGGATTGAATACTGTAGTGCTCGTTTCAACTAATGGGCGTATATAAGTCTTGTAAGCCCTTATTAAAAGAGCTCTGTTCTTTGAAGAAAGGGCTTTAAATATGTGGAATGTTCGCAGAAGCGCTACCTAGCGCTATCTTAGTGCGAATGTCTTCTCGAAGTAGCTGAACTACAGCAAGCATGAGTTCGGTGGAAGGGAATTTCAACATCTTCCACAGGGTGGGCTATCGGGAAAGCTTATGCTGATTTGAGGGCAATGAGTGAATCTCACCGCCTCAGTTGTATACGCCTACGAACATCTGGTGTACAAAAACGTGCTGCTAGTTTTTTTTGTAGAACGGTTGAGCTGCTGTCGCCGAGGCACTAATTTTTTGTGATGGCTGTAGGAAGAAATTGTATACTGAAGAATAGGTCAATGTCGATGATGCCCAAAATTCCGAGCATAGTGAAGTGCTGAGAAAATAGATTGAGCGATAAGCAAAGTGACCTTTACGCGGATTTCGATGAAACCTGTCGCGCATTTAAGATGGATTTTATGAGAATTACAACAATTTACGAGCCAACCAAATAAGTTGAAACTGTCAGCAGGGTTGTTGTGCTGAGGATATCTAGAGTAAGCTTCCAATGCTTTTGAATATTCACCCAAAGTGGGCAAAGTCGGGGATTTTGAGGTCAGAGAACCGTGTTGGTGGTAATTTCTGTGGTTCGTTTTGAAACTCGAAGATATCTTCTTCACTGATATTTGACAGAAATGCTAGAGTTCCATTAATATGCACTTCAATGTATTTGTTATTGCACTCTGTGTGGCATATTTCAACGTCGGCGTTGCACTGAGCGGTTGCGTTATCGCCGCTCCGTTATCATACACTGCTGGTTTCTCTGTGGGTCAAATACATTAGTTCCACTTCGTTCTTAAAAACTTTACTGCTTTATCTTTGTCTGTTTTGCCTAAGATGTCTCGTGCAAACCGCAAAACCACAGCTTCACAGCCTGCATCTGTATCGGCAAGTGGTCTTAGTACTGGCACCGTGCAACAGGATGGTGTATTGGAATCGGATCTGAGGATGTTGAGCGTCGAGGGTCTCTTTAAGAAAATCTCTGAACGCATTTCGGACCCTGTGACACTTCAAATGTTGAACATCCTCAGTGAAAAGGTATCTAAGGAATTTTCTGATCATGCTGAAGCTGAAAAAAGGGGAAGAACTATCGTTGTGTCTGGGCTCCAGGAGCCGGCTGACAGCCTTTCTGCTTCTGAAAGAAGGGCCGACCTCAAAGCAAGGGTTTTAGACGTCCTAGATGCCCTTCAACTTGATTGTGAACCTGTGGAAACCTATAGAATTGGCAAACATGATGCTTCCAGGCCACGCATGGTCAAGGTCGTCCTTCCATCACAATACTACTGGCGGAGGGCATTAGCCAACGCACGTACTCTTCGTTCTGCTGGGCTAGCAGGCATTTTTGTGAGGAGGAGCATGACCGCGGACGAAAGGAAGCGAGAGTTTGAGCTAAGGCAGTTGGCTAATGAAAGAAATAGGGGTAAGGCAAGAAGAGAGTGGGTCGTTTACCGCAGTCAGCTCAAGCATATTTCTGAGCTTCCCAATCTTCCTAATGCGGGTTCGGGAAAGGCCTGAGTTTGCATGGTAATCCACTTTCGCTTGCTTGTTACCTGATCAATGCTAGGAGTCTTGTTAATAAAATTATTCATTTTCATCATTTTTTATCAACGATTAAACCTGACATAGTTTTCATCACTGAAACATGGTTGAGTGTGAAAATTAATGATGCTGAATTGATAGCCAATTTGCCCTATATTATACATCGCTTCGATAGGCATAATGGCAGTAGAGGAGGTGGCGTCTGTTGTGTTTTGCGTAATACCATCAACTCTAGCATACTACATCATACTTTCCACCACAAGGCTGATGTTCTCTGTGTAGAAATTTTTTCTTGCACAAGGACCGACTTGAGGCAAATCAGACTTTTTGTCGTCTATCGTCCTCCTAACTCAATAATACTTGATGACGACCAATTACTTGATTTTCTTTCATCCCTTGTTGCGGTTAGAAATGAAACTATAATTTTGGGGGACCTAAACTTAGCTGTAGATTGGCAAAGTCTATCTCCTTTAAACCATGCAGCAGCTAATTTTCTTCAGTTCTTCAAGAATGCTGGCTTTACGCAAGCTGTAAAAGAAGCTACACACGAAGATAAGGTTTTGGATATCATTTTATCAACATCCCCATTAGTCTCTAACATACGTATTTTGCCACCATTCGCCACCTCTGACCATAATATCGTTCAGTTTGATATTTCATTCAATTCGTTTTCCCATTTACTCTTTCCCATGCCGGATTTCTTTAAGGCTGACTTTGACTCTCTCAGAGTTAGCCTTTCAGAAGTTGATTGGCATCAAATTTTCGATGGATATATAACCGTGGATGATCTTTATCATAGATTCTGTAAAGTGCTATATGAAAACCTGGCCCAATTTGTCTCTTTCAGAAGAAAACAATCGTTCCGAACTATTTTTCCCAAGCATATCAGCAATCTTCTCGCGCAAAAAGAACGCTTGTTTCGATCCCTACCTGATCCACTGAGCAACTCCACCTATAAAGCAATCTGTACCAACATCGATTACCATCTAAAAAGATTTTGGGCTCAGAAAGAACGTAAACTAGCTAAACATGCTTCGATGAGAAAACTGCATTTGCACATTCGCAATAAGATGAAATCGAACGGAGGCCTTCCTAATATTACTGACATTAACGATAACGTTTGTTCATGTGACTCAAGCAAAGCACTTGCTTTAGGATACTACTTTTCAAGTGTGTTTTCCAATGACATCACCTCTGACTCTGTAAACGATAGAGCAACCACTGCTGAAGATGCTTCTGAAATGATGTGCTTCAGACGTTTTTTCAGTAACATCTTCTTTACAGCCAGTGATGTGTTTACCATCCTTAAAAAACTTAAGCCTTCCTTAACTGAGCCTTGTGATGGAATTCCTCCAATCATCTTTAAAAATGTGCTCAAGAACTATCCAGGCCACTTTCTGACATATTCAATATATCTTTAATGCTAGGAGAGATTTCAAGCGCTTGGAAGCATGCTTTAGTAACTGCAATTCCTAAAGTTGCAGGCGCTTATTCGGTAACTCAGTTTCGCCCTATCAGCATAATTCCTTGCCCTTCCAAAGTAATGGAGAGTATAATAAGAGAGCAGTTTTTGGCGTGGTTGCCTCGTACTGGTGTTGTACCACCTGAACAGCATGGTTTCCTCCCAGGACTCTCTACTGTCACGAATCTCGTTGACAGTATGTTTGACTGGAGGCTTTCACTTAACCAAGGCAAGATGGTCGATGTGATCTATATAGATTTATCAAAAGCGTTTGATAAGGTTTCCCACGCTAAACTACTCCTCAAGCTGAATTCACTAGGTGTGAACGGAGCCCTTTTGAATTGGTTTGCTTCTTATTTAAGTGATAGATTTATGACTGTTCGCGTAGGTTCCGAATTCTCAGGCAAACTTCACTGTGCCAGTGGTGTACCACAAGGTGGAGTTTTGTCCCCGTTGCTTTTTGTGCTCTACACAGCTGGTATATCCGACGTCATCAGATCTTCGGATAATATTAAACTTCAAATCTACGCTGACGACATCAAAATGTACGGAATTTATGACCAATGCAATCGAGTTGAAACCTGCCTTGCTCTTAACAATGCCTTGAATGCGCTACAATATTGGGCTTCCGAACTTAATTTGGCTATCAACCCTGAAAAATGTTCCGTTTTGCATATTGGTGAAGGATGTGCTGCGGAATACTCTATCGGTGACGCATCTATTAATGAATGTGAATTGCTTAAAGACCTTGGTGTTTTTGTAGATTCAAAACTCGATTTTTCGACTCATGTTGAGAAAATTACGCAGAAAGCCTACATTGCTCTTTATTTTATATTTCGAAATGTGTGTAGTGATAATCCTGTTATTCTCACCAAGCTATATAAGACCTACGTTCTTCCTCATCTGGAGTATTGTTCACAAGTATGGAATCCTACTGCTAAAAAACTTGTCACACAACTTGAAAGAGTCCAAAGAACCTTCACAAGGCTTGTTTACAAACGACTAAACCAAAGCGCTATCTCGAGAAATGTGCCAACTTATGAGGAGCGTCTGAGAGCGTTAGGTCTTAGATCCTTGCTGCATAGGAGAGTTGTTGCTGACATAATATTTTGCTTTAAAATACTTCGTGGCGAGCTAAAACTTCGTGCAAGTACTGGATATACAGGCCTTCTGGTCTACGATCGAATGGATTTATCCTGCACAACCCGCTGATTCAGAAGAAGAATTACACTCAGCTGTTTAATTTCGTTTTTTACAGAGTTGCACGATGGATCCGACGCCTGCTTACAGAAGTTTTAAATGCAGAAAGCAGTGGGATTCTCAAGGAAAGATTGAAAAAATGGATGTGTTGCACATTTTAGGAATTCCGGACAACCTAACGTGATCCTACTGCCTATGCAAGTACCTCTGCCAAAGGTGCTACGTTCCATCTGAAGGACTTCGCTGTTGCTGAATACATAGCTACTTTTAGAGACTTCTCGGAATTTGTACTTACCATCTGGCTCCTGCTTGGTACTCGCGTCGTAATGATATTTTCTATATCATGCGAAAGTCTAAACGGGCTTTATGAATGACAATGCTTTCAATACTGTCTAAATTGTCATACACTTTTTTCCTTCCGCAGATACACTTTTTTCTTCAATAATAATTTTCCTGAATTATTATTTCTCCTACTGCAAGGAGAGGTCAGCAAGTGACTTGGCTTTACCACTGGTCACTTGGGCCTAGGTCTTACGCCTGGGGTTCGTATCAGATCAAAGAGGCGCCTGCATTATCGGCCCGCCCCAGAATAACTTTTGTTAGTTGCGTTGCCTAGGCTACCTCTCCGATCTAACGACTACAATAACACGGAAAGCACTTTTTTCTATTAGTTACATTGTCATTTGAAATATCGATATGCGCTCTGTTTTCGTGAACTATGCTTGATCCTGGATAGGTTTATTATAGCTTTATATATTCCTACGATTAATTTCTTTTTTGACTTTTAACGTTCTAAACATTACTTAGTAAAGGTTCGTTGCTACGGGAGTTGCCAAAAAAATAGCCAGATGGTAATTAATGAAGTAGTTAGGTTTCCCTTTTTTAATTTGGTTGAATGTTAATTTTGCTGTTGTATTTGACGGCTACCTATTTGTTCCAGGTTTTCGTTGACGTTGTAGTGCACCTTAAATAAATAGTGCATTTAAATAAATAAATAAATAAATAATATTTGGTTTATGATCGCAGCTTGAAAGTTTAGAATGATTTTTGTTTCTTCAGCTGAGAGGCCAGAGTTTGTAGAAAATACAATGTCTTCACACTGAATTAGGACGTACGTTGGTTCTTTGGTGACACACTTAATTGCGACCTCAGCTCCTTCTTGACCAGCATTCATGGACGGCAGAAACGGCGATATCGCGTCTTGTTGCAACATACATCCTGCGCTATTTTGCAGAGATATTGGTTCACGGCGGTTTCGCCTTTGTCTGTTAACGATGTTGTGGTACCATTACTGGCCGCAAGAACCAATTCAGCTGAAACTAGAAAGATATTTATTATTTCGGAACATAGGTGGTCCTATTGTTTCACGTGGACAATGGCATCGCACAGGGGGACGACGATATCCTAGGTGCAAGCGACTTTGTTCCAGCAATTTCGAAAATTTCAAGAGGCAATTGATGCCGTGAGGCATTCTACTGGCAATTTGTAGTCATCAGGCAGCATAAAGGTTTCGTTTGCCGATATAGCGAACCAATTGCTTCATAAAGGAAAGCTGATTTTTGGCAGTGACATTACTGTAATAGAGAAGTTGTCCATTCGTTCTGTTATACAAGGCGTCAGGAGAACTTCTTTTTCGATGTTTTTGTTGTAAAGCTCAAGACGAACCTTTAAAGATAATAGTGGTTTCCATTCAAGGCAGCTGCTGGTCTTATACACATATTCGTTTTGAGAAATGTGCGCGACTTTGCAAAATAAGGATGCGGGAAACGGTAAAAGGCATCCACATGCCAATCCTCCACATGTTTCTACGCATCCAGAATATCCTGGCCAATGCTCAGCCGCAGCTAGCTCTAGAATTGAAAGGATTTCATCTATATCAAAGCGTTCTCTATGGAGCAAGAGCCCATTTGGCTGCATCTTTTAGTGCTAAATACCTCATAATTAGTGTCTCTAGTGAAGAATAAAGATCTTTAATGCAGCGCAACGCTATCGCTTGCCTTTCTAGGTAAACTGTCCCACTATCTTGCCTACATGCAGGATTCCTATGCGAATATTTTGTTAAGATCGTTGAATAGGATTTCTTGCTTGAATTCCAGGGTGCAATTTTTTCTGTTTACACAAATGAGTTCAGCACTTTGAGCAATATGTCCACGCTGGCATGCCATTGCGGTGTTTACAGCTGCTAAAATGTATACGACCGCAGCCACTGTAACGGCGCGAAAGTTGCCAGCTGGGTGTCGGCGCGGCGGTTGTTTTCGCTTGACGTCCCCGCTTGAGTGCGTCTTCTTTGTTTCTGAATCACTGTCAGGAAGACAGTGCAAGCTACCAAATAGAATGACGCCGCGACAGTCACTATCGATCCCAGTGGCCATCAGTGGGGATTTGCTATTAAGTTTTTTTTTTTGCGAAGCTTGGCATACAGATTACACGGGGCAGATTACGCGCTCTACTTATGGTTTTCACGTCTGTTCTGGTAAAGTATATCAGAGTGACATTTAGTGATTTCTTTAAGGAGGTGTGCGGTAATGGAAAAGATAGCGCCGATGAGCTGTTTGCGAATGTTCTGCACGTGACTATCAAGCACAACCTGAAGTTTTCTGCTGTAGGTGTGGCAGTAAAAAGGTTTTCTGAGCATAGTATCACACTTTCTGTGGATGTGGTTATGCTTATGACACAGCTAGTTATTAGGAGTGCGAAAAGCGCTGCGAATGGGCTACCTTTTGTACGAGACTGCGCGATAAAACTGAATTGTGAAGATTGTGCTATTTGCTTAATGTTTTCTCGAGCACGAGCTTTCGCAGCACCTTGGGGTCGCGCGACAACGTTTTGTTCTTTGTTATCGCTGGACCTCTCCATGTCACCTCGGGTTGTTGATGGATTTTCCTCGCTTCAAATTTTTAAGGGAAAAATCTGAGTAAGTGCTCGGTGCCAAACCTTTTTGTTAGGCATCAATATATTTGCTGATCTTACAAGACCATCATTGCTCTTTATTAATTCTAGTACTTTGCTATATGACCAGCAGCCACGTGGGATATTGTCTTGCTTTAACAAGACGATTTCGCCGATAACGGGATCCGTCCTTAGAATATGTTGGGGTTTTCGGTCTTTATGTTGAATTTCTCTGAGGGCAGCCAAGTACTCAGTATTCCATCTCTTCCAGAACCTAGCAGATACTTGTTCAGAGTACTTCAAGGCCCCCTTGCTCGGGAAACAGTTTGTAACAGCTCTGGATCCGGCATGGTGAATCTTGGTCATCTCCTGGGTTTTCCAAAGCGTACTTAATGTTGCCCTGGAGGAAGTCTACAGGACGAATAGGAATTTCTATCATATCCTCTGGATCGGGTTTGGTTAAAAGACTTGTGTTAATTATAGATTCGATCCTTGCACATGCTGTGCACAAGTCGGCGAATGAAAGTTTTCCTCTTCCTACAGATTTCTGGAGGGCTCTTTTTATGTACCCACTGATCTTTCCCAGACCTCACCAATCCACAGTGCTCCAGGAGGGTTGAATATCTATATGATGCCAAGGTTAGCACTGTAAGACATTACTGATGCACCTGTTTCTTTTTGAGATTCGAACATACATTCGATCATACGTTGACCTAGTTTGAAGTTTGTCCCACAATCCGAGCGGACGAGTTTTGGAACAACTCTTCGATAAATGAATCTGATGAAGATATTCAGAAACGCTCCCGTTAACATGTTTTCCACCGGTTCGAGGTGAACTGCTCGAATAGCGAGACAAGTATACAGATAGATGTAGATTTTCTTTCCAGTTTTTGACGACACAGGGCTTAAGAAGTCGGATCCCGTGTTTTCAAATGGTTAGGATACTACCACCCGATCGCGAGGTAGACCTGGCATGTCTGGCGCAGCAAAGGGTAGTCCGCGAAATCTTTTACAGATTGTGCATAACTTTAGAAATCTCTTAAATGCTCCAGATGGTCATGAAATCCAATAACGTTGCCTTGCGATGCACAACGTCTGTTCCTTACCGCAGCGGGCATTTTTGATGTGAATGTCGATAAGGATGAGCCGCACAAGCTCGGGGGTGAGCTCTTCGTATATGGGAAATTTCGTGTCGTATGATAGCAAAGCATTCGCTAAACGAGAGTAATTTCAAATCATACCATGACCACCACGGAAAATTCGTTTACGAGGAAATCGGGTTTTGTTGCGAATCGGTGGCCCCACTCGCGAGGGAACATGCCCTGTCGAATGTGGTTCTCCGTTCACACCGTGGCGTTACGAGTTAACAAGGAACACAAGACCCAGGGGGATTGTTAGGGAACCCCGTGATGTGAATAAGCCACGCCCCTTCCATGGCAGACGGGAGCCAGTGTGATGCCTTCTTTCCCATCGCGCTGAGCAGTGCTTGGATTGACGCACGCCCGCACCACACGTGGGCCGCGGGTGCCTACGGGCTGCTGTAGTGAACCCCCCAAATATTAAGTGACGATAATACTAATGCCTCACAACAATAACAACAAAATTATGCCCCAACATGATATGACCCAACAGCAAATATACAAAGCAATACCAATACCGACAATGTAATACCAGGAGACTCACCAGTTTCCTCGTCGTGTGCAGCACAATGTAGTGTAGTCACGGCATATACCAGCATCGCACAATTATATAGAATATAGAGTGTGAATACTAGATAATATGGAATAATACGGAACAGACGGGACCGCTCCGGCTAAGATGGCTGAATTGACTATCCGAGGCTAGGCGAGCTCCATCTGGGCTCGCGGTGCTCCCTGGAGTGCAACCGGCTGTAATGAGTAGGGAGCAGCGGCAAGCCTCCGCTCAGAGGGTTCCCAGGTTTGTGATGGAAGCGGGCTCACATGTGCGGCGCCCCAGAGCCGCGCCCGCGCAGCCGCTCCATGTGCCGACCGAAGTATAGAATGAGCTAGGTGGGAGCGGCCCACCGCGGTCCCGCCGGCCAATAGCGTACGCGACCACGCCGGGCCTCGCGAGCGCTTCATCAGGGTCTCGAGCGGATACGGCAGCCCGCGGGAGTATGAATTTAAGGGAGCGAACTATCGCATTCGCAACAGTTTTTGAAGATCGTTGAGCTACACATACTTGTGGGTTTCAGCTATCGCTACCAATATGCTGCATTTAATGTCTTCCGCAGTGATTTCACAGTAAGGATCGAATTTGCACAGGCTGTTAAGAAAGATAATTGCTTCTCGCTTTCGGTTGTTTTTTATGATCCAACGATGAATCAGTTTTCCTACTCCCGAATCAGTTTTCCTACTCTCGTCTAGTTCTTAGAAGTTTGTCTAGTCGAGATAATCCTTCTAGATTTATGATGTTTGAGCCTGTAGGACAGCCTATCGTTGTGCTTTCGAGTTCAACCATCTCTTCTTTGAAGCCATCTGCGACGGAATCTTTTCACTGTATCGACGTAATTCCAGCTTGTTGTGAGACGATGCCCTAGCTAGCCATCTGGTTCCTTCTATCCACTCGAGGGCAGGTATTTGGGTGGAATCAACACCTCGTGTTTCGGCATCTGCTGGTTTCCACTCGTAGAGACATGGAAGAATTTGTCCGATATTTCTACTGGCTGTATGTACTCAGTAACTTTTCTGATGCGATTTATTTGACTGTCGACAAAAATTGGTAGCATTCTGCTAGTCTTCATCCATAAAAAAGCTATTTCGCTGTCACTGACAAGATTGACATATATATTTATTACATAAGATATCTCATGTGGAAATAAAATCGACCAGTGTACGAACGTTAGTACGCCTCCAATAACAAATAGCTGCAAAGCGGTATAACGTCCAAGAAAACATTGAGAATAGTGTGATGAAGCACCGCAAGGAAGAGTTCATATTTGCCGTCCACAGTCTCAATAGAAATAGTTGTAGATCTATGTATAAAATTATTTAAATATTTATTATGTTATCCTTTATTGAAATTAAAATTGTCATTTTTTTATATAGCTCCTCAACAACATAAAGTACGAAGACACAACAATCTTATTTAAAGTACAATAACATCTAAAACCACGACAGCTAACAACAAGTACTAGAACATGTTTTGTTTCGCCTCTACCTTCATACAAAACATGTTTATAATAGTTACCCCGAGGCTCATCAGTGAAGAAGGTAACTAATTAATTTAGTTGCTAGTATTGTATTGGGCGAAATATTTTTTATTTTTTAAATTTTTTTAAAAAGTTTTAACTTGTACTAGCAACTAAATTTTACAATTGAAAAATACAGGTAACACTTATGTCTTAATACAATTGTACTACATTATAGAACCGTTAACATATTGTTATCAACTATAAACCTAAGGTGACTTATATATGTACACACATGTACACATACATACACACATACAGATATATATATTTTAATTATTTTTTATTTTTTATTTAAATTTTATTTATTAATTTTATTTATTTTTTTATAATTTTAGTTTAACCTTTTATTTATAACTAACTTTTGTTTTTGATGATTTTAATTTCTTGTTGGCTTTGATTTTTTAGGGTATATGTTTTTTATTAATTTTTAATATTTTTATGTAATTTTTATGTGCTCCTATTTTTTAATTTATTATTTTATCTATTTATTTATTTATTTTTCAGTGTGTTAAAATTATCATATAATGTGTGTATTTCAACATAGAAACTTACCAGTTATTCCAAGAGGTAATAATAAAATGAAACATACTATGTTTACGTAAAAGTATATCAAATATATCTCTATTACTATCCGTCAAAATACTTCTTACTTCTATTCTAATGTCATACATAATAAGAAAAACCTTATTACTCTATCGGAGAAGTGTTATTGTTTTGGTATTTAATATTTTTTGTATTATAATTAAGGAAAATGGGTATAAGATGTAATATATTATGTTGATTATATTTATATAATAAATGCTTGTTTTTATTTAAACATTTCAATATATTTCTTATACTTATATCAATTGGATAGGTATTTTTAATAAGCCTAATTATCAGTTTGACTATGTTTTCAACTAAGTCGTTAAAAGCTGTGCAACATCTAATAATTCTTAATGTTTCTGTGAATATTATCGATTTTTTAACCTTAATAGATATATTTGAGTTGAAATGTGGAAATCTTATAACGTAAAATTTAAAGCTGTCTGTTTTATCATATAATTTTGTTATTAATTTATTCTCGACAATTCTGACATTAAGATCGAGATAATCGCAATCATAATCTGACTTATGAGTTGTTTCAAATTGAAAAATTTTTTCGTAGGTTTCGTTGAGTAATTCTTGTATGTATTCATTATTTTTATTATGAATTATGAGAATATCATCCATGTATCTAAATGGATGTATGTTTATATGACGATTTTGTGTTATCACCTTTCTACAAAATTTATATTCAAACATTGAAACATTGATAACGTAAGGTCAGCAAGTAGTGGACTACAATTACTTCCTTGAAGCACTCCTTCAATTTGTTTATAAACTGTGCCTGCGAAAATTGTGAAACTATTTTAAGTAAATATTCAGTAAAAAAACATTAAATCTTCTGCTGTATAATATTTGTATTTACTTTGTGTATTATTATTAGTGTAATAAATGTTAGTGTGTCCATTGTATGCAATATATTTTTTGCTCGCATTATGAAAACATATTTTTATTAATTCTTTTACATTTTTTAATATAATATTATGAGGAAGACTAGTAAACATATTAGTAGTCTGCTGAAAACAGTTTACAATTTTCGATATTGATTTTACTTATTTTATCAGATATATTTATGTTATTAATAGACCAATAACCAATGAAATTCTTATTCCTCGATGTTACTACATTTATATATTTAATAAAATGTTGTTTCAAAAACGTAAAAATTACAGTCATTTCTTTTGAAAGAGGTGTTATGGAGCTATTATATGCTCCAGTAATAAATCTAAATTTCACTGGATTTTTGTGCAGTTTTGGTAAACAATATATCAATAGAACTCTTTCTGTTCCATCAAATTTAATTTTATTATTAAAGCACAATATTTTATGTCTGTTGATAATTTCCAATTCGTTTTCTTCGTTATATATTTCATATGTTTGATTAGAGTTAGAAACTTTTAATTTACTATTTTCAGAAACAATTCCCATTTCTTTTGCTAAAGTGATCAAATAAAATTTTTTACAAATGAAACTGTAATTATTGTTTGCTTTGTCAAGAGGGCATATAACAAAATTTTCTTTAAAAAAACTTCAAGTATTCTATACTAGGTGCATTTAATTTTTTAAAAGATCTGCTATTTTATACAGTAATATGATATAGTAAAGATTTCCATATCTTTTTCTTTGAAATATCGAGCTTTTGTTTTATCAAATTAAGGTGAAAATCTTTTAACTTATATTTATTTCTAATTTTGTCTAAGAATAAAGAGAAAACTTCTTCAAACCAGAGTTGAATGTTTTTTTCTGAAACATTATGTTTAGGGACAAATTTTGTTCCTTTTGAAATTAAATTTTTGATGACTTTATCTGAAATTATTCCTAAATTACCGGTGATAATATGTTCATGCGTTTTGTCTACAAATATTTTATATTTTTCTTCAACACATAAACATTTATTATTAAAAATTGAATTTAATTCTGACAAGTTAGTATTTTTAATTAATGTATTGTAATTAAACATTTTCTTGGAAAAAGAAGGTTGTGATTTAAATACGCATCTGAAAGGCAACATTTTTTTATTCGAATTGTTTTCTATAATTTCACGTATATAGCTATTGTTAAATATCTTATTCAAGTTAACTTTATCTAAAACATTATTAATATATGTCACTCCAAGATTAATATAGTTATTGTGTTTTTGTTGTGGTTTTAAATTATTACTGTTATTATTGTCAAAACAGAATTTACATAACATACTAACAAGAATTCTATAATTATTTGGATCTATATTAACCAGGCTTTCTTTGTTATGTGTTATTTTTATAACCTTTTTAAAATATTTCTTCTTGAAAGTATTAATGTATCTATACATTTCTGCTATCGAATTTAATTGATTAAATCTATTAAAAAATTCACCCGCATTGAATGTATTGTTTATGTTGTTATTTTCTCGTTTATTATTCTTCTTGCCATTTCTTTTCCTAACTTTTGTAATTTTTAATTTATAGAACGGATGATTTTCTTTATATGTTAAAGGGTTATCAATATCAGAAATGTTTCCGTAACCTTTAATATGGTCATTAAAACCAAAAGGGTAAGCTGTATTAATTAATTTTATCCAAAAGAGTTTTTTTGTAAAAGAATATCCTTGTCTACATTATCTTCTAAAGAGTCTAGAATTGTTATGTTAATTGACAAACTATTACAATTATTTTCAAAATGTGTATATAAATATTTATTAACTTTAGGGTTTTTAATTTGGTACAGATGTTCCCTAATTCTGTATTTTAGTTTTCTAGTTGTAATTCCGATATATTGTTTTTGACAATCGTTGCATGTTATACAGTATACAACATTACTTACATTGCAATTATCATTGTTTTTGTTATAAGTGTTAATCCTTAAATTTGTGACTGAGGACTGAATATATTCAGTTTTATTAATTATTGTGCAAATATTACAATTTTCAGAACAATTATTGCATATGTTGTCATTTCCAAAATTATTTAAAATATTAATGCCGTTAACCTTACTTTTAGTAAAATTATTATTCATATAGTAATGATTTGGGTTGGAAGGGTTTCTATTATGTGTTCTTTGAGCAGGCCGAAATAATAAAGTGTAGAACAGGCCCGAGCTCTACACTGTTTTGAGTTAGGGGAGGTATTTAGTGGGACTGCCACTGGGTTACCGCAGGTATTTGGCCCATACCACCCTATTGGTGTTCCTTCAAATGAAAATAAATGTTTTTGATTAATTTTCAAAACTTATATTATTTTAAAGGAACGGTTCTTTTGGAAGCACAGGAGTTTTCCCCTGCGAACTCCTGCTTTTATCACTCCTTCAAAAGAACCCCTTTTTTTATTAAGGCAAGAGGTGTGGTCCTCTTATCCCTAGATTTCAACTGAATGTATGAATTAGCACACACATTAGAATTAAGTTTTATAGTTGAAAAAGACTTTAAAAGTGAAATTTGCGTTATTTCACTTTTAAATTTGTTATTTTTCTGTATTCACTTTTTAAAAAATATTTTCTTAAATTTCATTTTCAATGAATATAAACTCGTGAAGGTTATTTTATATACAAAATAATGATTATATACTTTGCTTATTTTTTTAAATGTTTATATAATTTATATATATATATATATATATATATAAAGAGAGGAGGGACGGTTTGAAAAATTTATATCTTCTTCTTCTCCCGAGCGTTTAGTCCCGCGCAGTCGCAGGGTCCGCTGTTCTTATGATCCGTCGCCACCTCATCCTATCAAAGGCGTCGTCTGGCATGGCGCCGACTTCAGCGAGATCTTTCTTGATGACATCCTTCCACCTTTTCCTTGGGGCTCCTCTCGGACGCTTTCCGGGTGCCTCGAAATCTAGGGCCAACCTTATGGGGTGATCCTCTGGTCTTCTGAGGACGTGTCCATACCACCTCAGGCGCTGCTCCCTCATCTTCAGCTGGATCGGAGCTGTCTTCATCACTGCCCTAACATCCTCGTTTCGCACCCTGTCCCGACGGGTCCATCCACAAGCCCACCTGAGCATCCTCATTTCCGCCGCGTGCAATTGCCGCTCCTGCGCTTTACCTAGGGCCCAGCACTCACTGCCGTAGAGGAGGGCAGGCCTCACCACTGTTCTATAGAGCTTTCCTTTGAGTGTCCTGGAGCACCTACGGTCGCAGAGGATTCCTGTGGACTCCCTCCATTTGAGCCAGGCTGCGTTTATCCGTCCCCTGACCGCCTGGTCCACACTTCCTTCCTCGGATAGGTCACTTCCGAGGTAGCGGAATTCTTCCACCTTCTCGATCGCCTCCCCTTGGCAGTCTAGGATCGGTCTAGTGCACTGCTCAGAGCTGATAAACTTGGTCTTCTTCACGTTCAGCCGCAGGCCGTTATCCGCGAGGGCTACTTGCCACAGCCTCACCTTCTCCTCCAGCTCCTCCCGGCTGTCGGCTACTAGAGCGATATCGTCCGCGTAGAGGATGGTCCTGAGAGGGCCTTCCTCCAGGAGTTTCACTATGCAGTCAAGCGTCAGCACGAAGAGGAACGGACTCAGAGCCGACCCTTGATGTACACCCACTGTGATGTCCATCTTCTTTGTCATTCCGTGTGGGGTTCGTACCGCCGCTTTCGAGCCTTCGTACATGTCCTTTACGATTGTGATCAGACGTTCCGGGACACCTCTACCTCGGAGCGATTTCCAGAGCACGGCCCGGGGTAGCCTGTCGTAGGCTTTCTCCAAGTCCAGAAAGGCCATGTAGCAGGGCTTTCGTTTCTCCCGATATTTCTCCATCACCTGGCGAGCGATGAAGATGGCGTCTGTGGTGGACCTCTCAGGCATGAAGCCCCACTGCTCCTGGGAGATTGTCACCATCTCCCTCAGCCTCGGTTTGAAAAATTTATATAATTAAATTAAACTGAGCTGTCTATTATATCAAAATAAATAAATGTTAGTAAGGTTAGAGAAGGTTTAAAAGAAAATGACAACCCATATCTAACACATTTATTTTATCAGATAATTATATGACATTTGAAACATTAGTATTACTGATATGGGTAACTAAATATAACATAGTTAATCGATTTTATCATTGATAAAATGATGATCAACAATGTGGATTGGCTAGGATCCTTTAATAATGATCAACATTATTAAAAGATCCTAGCCAATCCACATTGCTTAAATAGTTAGCAATTGCATCAGAATCTGCGTTCCTGTAATTGCGTTTAACAACCTTGATTGAAGTGCCAGAGACTATAATTTTGAATTGAATAGAAGAATGATCACCTGAACCGATAGGCGGCTTAACCCTCACATCGTTGTCCAAACCCAGAACCCTACTAAATACGAGGTCAAGGATGTTGCTACCAAGTGTGCACGCTTTGACGTGTTGAGACAGTTCTAGCAAGTAACATGTATCTAGGAAAGACCTAGAAGTAGCGCAAATGGGCAAGGGATTTTGCAAAAAATTCCAGCTAATGTCAGGCATATTGAAATCACCTACCACCACACAAGCACCTTTAGATGCACATATAAGCGCGTTACACATTTATTCAACTTTGGAAGCAGAGCAAGATGGAGCTTTGTTTACGGCAACCAACCTCAACATGGTGCCTAAAGTTCCTATATCGCAGCAGAGTAGTTCATAGGAATTGAGAACAGACTCGCAAAAAACCAGATGAGTGCTGAGAAGCCCATTCAACAAGGAGAAGGGTGCTCTCTGTTTTACTGTCTAGCCATGTTTCAAGGAGTGCAACTATGTCATATCGATGCTCATCGAGTGAAAATATGAAGAAGTTTTTATTTTTGATGAATGACCGTACATTAGCAAGAAGGCATGATAGATTCCTGTAAGCATTCCGATGATGGGTTTCTAGTTTGGCATAACAGAGGATGTGGCTAGGCGTGCATCGCATCTATCCGATGCATCCGTAATTTTTCAACATTAGAAAGCGTACGTAAAGTGAGCTGGTTCGAAATGGAAGCATGATCGACATTGCGACGAGCCTCTCGTTCTTTTCTCAGCCTTTCCCTTTCCGTCTTTGGAAGGGACGGCCTTATGTATAGGCCAGAGGCCTTGAAATGCTTCAAACGAAGGGCTCATCTCAACATTTGTTTAGCAAACACCGAAGCAGGCAAAACTACTTTAATTAGCCCGGGTAACTCCTATTGTAACGTCCTAGGCGGTAAACAGATACGGGTGCACAATCAATAGACAAGAAATCCATGATGTCGCGAACACATTGCATGTCTTGAATAACTCTTGCTGATGAGGATGGATAGTTACTCCCTGCAATTCCAGCAATGACAATAGGACGAGAGCGCTCAACTTCCTCGTATGGAAGCGATGAGAAAAGCACAGCGGGTTTAATAAACGCCTCGCAACAGTCAGATTTAAGCGGAGCAGAATCTTGAGAGAGATCATTCGGAGATCACTCCGATTGCGAAATAAATCTACTTCAGCTCGACCACATACGGACTATGGACAGTGATCTATACCTTAACGGGTGTTAGATCATTGTTGTGTATGTTTAATTTTAACTCATTTGCGCAATCTCGCGCAAATCAAGCACTACGTTTTTGAATGGGCACTTCAAAGAACTTCAAAATTGCGATAACCATCAAAATTAAATTATACTCCTTTCAAAATTCGCCCCTGTATCAACCGAAAAACCGAGTTTTATAACCTCAGGCTGATACCTTACAAATCACTGTAATTCTTATACAACGCTGACTTTCTGTTATGCTGAAAAATGCCACTGAGATATTATCGTAATAGAAACTAATAGAGTCTTTTCCTTCTTCAATTCCGTAACTGAAACATCTGATTTTTCGCATTTTTCACTCGCACTGCGTGCATCATTTTGTATACTTCACAACGTCCAACATTTTATGTCATTCCTGTTCCTCGTTTTGTATACAGTCACAGCAAAATTACGCTTGTATGTAAGTAAGTTTTATCACCGTAACAGTGTAGCTTTGACATATTGAATTGAATGCTGCACCAAATAAGATGCTGATTTAATAACTTCCTCCTTCATCAACCTCATTTCTGGATCACATAAGACAAACCTTCTTCTTCATGTAACACTTCTACCACATACCCCATGCGCCTATTTCTTGGAGACGAAAGACTTGGACGTTGTCTCCGAGATGTAATTCACTTCATCCACCACCTCTTACGCAAGCTCGAGGACGAGCTTGTACTCAATGATTGTGCGGATCCCTCTTCTTTCACCTCCTTGAATGCCGTCCGGTAAACGAACCGTTGATCACATCCTCACATGTTCCTCCTATAGTCGATAATTCAACATATAGCTTAAAGCTGTAGCGTAACTATTACGCAGCGACAGAATCTTGAACATCAGACGTTACTTTTTCTATCGCACTCTCGGCTTCGCATTCCTGTAAGATTCGGCAGTACCATTGTTTTCGATTAGGATTATCCTGCATATGCTCATGCAGGCAGGAGAGTCTCTTTACTGCCGGTGCATAACTGTTTTCGAGGTCAACAGTGTTGTTTCCCAGTGAAAATAGAGCAGTGATGTAGCCATTGCCAAAGGATATCGACTTGAAGTAGTTATGAAAGTACTCGAGGAGGTACTATTTTCCTCCAAATTTCATTTGACGAAATTCCCATTCCTTCTAACTCGAAGAGCTTGTTGAGAATATCCTTTTCACTATCTTCCTCAATGGCTGTCATGGCGTGGATGACATTCGATTCTTGTTCTATGTCCGGTTTACCCCTGCCATATACCGTGGGCCCAAAGATCGTCTTTGCTAAACGGAAACCTGATGGCGTGCATATCGAATCCTTTCCTTCGAGTACGAAATTGTAGTAATAGGCCAATGAGTATTTTAGGAACTTGATGCCCTCCTCGAAGATTTGTGTAGGAAATATAAATGACTTGGTCCAAAAGAAACTGCTTGTCAATATCACAGAGCTTGATTGACTGAAAGCCTTTTGTTATTACCGGTTTGGTTTAGATTAGGAGCTCACGGTGCCTTCTTTGCGCCGTTCCAACTTTTAACATTCTTGCTGTGACCTCGGTGTGTCCTCCGATCCCTGACATCACGCATGTCTCTGTTTTTAGGGTCAGCAACTGCAGCTGTGCAGCGAAATTCTCCTGAATCAGTGTTTCCTGCGCACCGCAGTCGAAGAAGAAGAGCGCTTTTCGTATTTCTGGGTTTTATGGTTCGAGATGCTCCCTTCTGCTGTTATGAGCACAACTTGTTCCTTGGCGTGTGCACCTGCATCAGGTTTTTCGATGTTCGGATGGGTGCTCGCTGAAATCTGAAGGTTTTTTGCGAGCTTCGCTAGTCGTTTTTGGTGTGAAAGGCCAGCTGCGCTGGCGATCCTCAGACGCCTGAGGTTTTCGAGTCTGTTCATCCATGCTGTTTAGCATCTACTTTGGAGGCTTCAGAAGAGGAATTATAGTAACACAAATATATGTGGTGAAGCTGTCCAGATTTAGGGCAGTTTTGCCGTTTGCAATCCTTACTGGCATGCTTATCCACATAACATTCCAGCTAAGTTGCTTGCTTATCATGATTTTTCTTCCTTCTTGTACACCAAGCTGAGAGCGGCAGACCCACGCGTAGTGGCCCACCTTTTCACAAATGACGCAAAACTGCGGTATTATAGGTGCCTTTTGTCGTTCCTGATAAGTGACAGAAATATTTGGCTGCAAGTTCCGTAGGTGGTACTCCTTTGTACGAGATTCAACGTATGATTTTGTAGCAATTTCGTTATTAATCTCACTCATGATTTCGGCAATAGTGATGTCTTCTCTCTTCCTTATTTTTATCAACACCTGCTTCACGTTGTCATAAGGAGATTTCTGCAGAATTGCTCCTGTCCATATTGCTTCTGTCGCATTTCGGACGTCCGGGCCAGCACAGGCCATCTGGTTGATCAGCGTGGAAATTTTATCAAGCACAAGAATGCAGTTTTTTTTGTTGTTGTATTGTTAGTCCTATGCAATGACGTCAGCTGGTGCGCAATTCTCGCCCTGTTAATAGGTTTGTTAGCATATTTGCTTTTTTATCATCCACTCATAATTTTGAGGGGATGAGCTGAAGGCCTTTCATAGCTATGTCTGATTTCCCTTTGAGGCTGCCTTTAAGAAGCAACTACTACTAAAATACTTAGATAGTGTAAGCGATGGCAGGTGAAACTACTTCTCCAGCCTGACGATATGGGTAAGTAGTATGCAATAGAATAAACGAATGGTTATAACACTGCGAAAGGGATAATAGGGAGGAAACCAGGAGACCAACCCAGCGGAGGATGTCCAGAAGCCCAAAAGAGCACTCACTGTAGCACGCGACGTCGAGGAGAAGCAAGAACTCGTCCCGCCTTCCAAAAGAAGTCGCGTAAAGGCCCATGCACACTTCTGCGACACCGCGGCGCGACAAAAGGAGCGACGGTCACCTTCGCGAAATCCGGCGGTCGCGGCGCGGTCGCATTAGGGCATCGTTATAGGCAACGAGACCGACGTCCCAGTGCATGTTGCGCCGCCAGGAAAGATTTGAACAATTCCAGCCTGCGGCACTCGGCGCGACATCGCCGGCGAAAGCCGCCGCGACAGCCGCAAAAGTGTGCATACCCCCCTCTGCGGCACGTGTCGCTGTGTCGCGCCGCGCCCGTCGCGGCTCTATCCTTCATCATGGCCGTGTCGCGCTGTCGCCGAAGTGTGCATGGGCCTTAAGACGAACAGACCGCGACAGCCGCCGTCCAGTTGCTGAAGATGGTAGTCTTTGTTACCGATGACGGTGTGTGCTTGCGGGGGCAACTTTTAATTCCTAGCGGATCTCGAAAGCGACAAAGAGGGCACTTCTCGGAGTGAAGGCCCGATTTGGCGTGCGTCGTTGGACCCTCCCCTGAAAGGAACCATGCAGCGCGATGCGCGCTAGAAACGGGACTCAACTTTCATTTCTAGTAATCAGGTCTTCGAGAAACTCGTAACGGCACTATTGTACTTTACGGACTCCAGAGGACGAGAGGTCGAAAAAAATTTCGCCCAAACTTCGCTCAGGGGGGGGGGGTTATTTGGGGTGCTGATCACGAATTTGACATCCGTTTTTGAAATCTCGGCCGATTACAGTAAATTACGGTAGGTACCGGTGACTAAGGCTGTCGAGGTCATAATCACCGATTTCGCCCAAACTTCGCCTAGCGGGGTTATTTGGAATGCTAATCACGAATCTGACATCCATTTTTCGTTTTACGCTGGAGTGTGGTAGATTACGTTACGTACCGGTGACTAGGGCCGTCGAGATCATTATCACCGATTTCGCCCAAAGTTCGGCTATAGGGATTATCTGTGGTGCTACGGGTGAGCACAGCATGCAAGCGGTCTCGCAGCGATCACCTGAAAACTCGCAAATCAGCGGGAATCCATTTTTGCGGGAAACTCTTCGATAGGCGAATATCGTGGCCCTCCAGGCACTGTTCCACAACCGCTGCCAGAAAGAACTGCGCGACTTCAAGCTGAAGACGCCTTTGACAAGCTAAACATGAACGCAGCCGATTTCCAGGAGTGGCTTAGAAGGATGGGATTGCTTACAATCGGCGACCATAACCTTGGCAGCCTTAGTCACTCGCACCGACCGTAACCTACTTTACTCCAGCATAAAACAAAGAACAGATGTCAGATTCGTGATCAGCACACCAAATAACCCCCTAGGCGAAGTTTGGGCGAAATCGGTGATTATGACCTCCACAGCCTTAGTCACCAGTACCTTCCGTAACCTACCGTAATCGGCCGAATTTTCAAAAACGGGTGTCATATTCGTGATCAGCACCCCAAATAACCCCCTAGGCGTTTGGGCGAAAAATGCTTATTCGACCTCTCGTCCTCTGGAGTCCGTAAAGTACAATAGTGCCAAAAATTTTAACGAAAATGCCGGCAAATCCGGTAAATCGTTAGATTACGTGAGAAGTGGTCCCCAAAAAATCCGGCCACGCGCAAGCGGCGAGAGTCAGATGAGCAGAGTAAGCGCGGGAGAGAGTCCGGCCTTTTCCGCACCAGATTGGGCTAGGGAAGGGACTCCGGGGTGTGGCGAACAAGGAAGCGTGGAGTGCGCCAGACGACACGACGAAAAACAGCGCGTCGCCTCGGCACTATGCCAAGCAGACCAGTTCTCCGGCAACGCAAGTGATTCTCTCGCTAGATAGAAAAAGATTGTTTAGGATGGCACGTAAAAACACCACCCGTGCAATCGGTTGGGTCAGGCTTTCGCGATGGGACGCGCGCACCGTGCAGTGAAGCCGACGACGCGGCATAGACAACTGGCTTAGCAGCTTCGATGGGACTGAAAAGGATTACAACAATTGGTGCAGCATAGCCGCGTGCACACTCCGCTGCGGCAGTGCGGCAGCCACGCTGAAGCATAGCACGGAGGGGCGGAGTCACACTGCGGCAGCGGAGGCCGCAGTGAAGGGGGTGTGCACACTTTCGCTGCCGCAGTGCTGCCGACAGCGGCCGCAGCGGCAGTGGCAGCGAGGAATGACCCGGGGGGGGGGGGGGCAGTCGTTCAGTACACCGTGCTGCCCGCCACCTACTTCCCGCCTTTCCCGCGCCGCCCTATTTGGACAAGTTCGCTGCGCGTGAAACCGTCGTTAATTGGCGTGACGTCGTCCAAAAACCTAACAGCTTATAGAAGGCGATTGGAAAGCGCATCTCGGGAACTCTGAAGTCATTTTCCAGTCGGTTCGGTTATGCAGGCAGTTGAGGAAAGGTGAACGTCGCTCTTCTCTCTAGATTCTTTCAATTTTCACCACAGTTCTTTAAATTTTCGCCTCAACTAGAGACTGTGGGTGATTCCGGTCAGGAGTTCTACATTGACTACATTGAAGGCTTATCCATAATTGTGCGCAAAACCGGCTCACCGTCCTTACTTTCCAAGGGTCAGACAATTTTCCTTGTGGTGAAGAACTTTTAAGTGGATGGTCGCGTTGTTGTCATGACATATCTCGTTAAGATGTTGCTGAGCTTGTCGGAAAATGCGGACGACGCCTTAGTACCAAGCAATGTATCGGGACCAGAAGAAAGGCTTGGCGCTGCAGCTGAAAACTCCTCCTCCAAATATTGTGAACAAGATCCTGACTCTTGTCTCAAGAACGAAATCAGTTCAGGATAGAGCTGCAGGGCCAAGGGAAGTGATTAGAAATGCGATGCCTCCATGTGATGGCACGGAACCGGACATCTTGTCCTCGGCGCACCCCTGGCCCCACCCCTTTCTGAGTGCGGTGTATCCAACGACTCTCCGCCATGACCCGGGCATTCCTCAGTGTCGTTGCGTGCGGCCGCGGCGCACTCCAACGGTGCCGCAGTGTGCGAAACCAGCTCCGCCCACATTCCACTGCTCGCTGTCCGCTGTAAAGTGTGCACGCAGCTTATTTATGAGCACACGACAGTACTACTGGAGACTGAGTAACCAGCGCAACGTGCGGTCAACGGATAACGCGTAGTATCATGTAGTAAGTATCATGTGATGTAATTTACTTTGATAATGTGCATGTCAGTCCGCATTATCTCGGACTTAACTTTCTGTTTCCGTATCCTTAGAAGAGAATCTAAACTATCGGCTAGCAAATACTGGGTGTTTATGCCAACTAGTATACGCAATGGTAGCTTCAACATACATTATCGTGAAATTGGCAAGAAAAAGCATTCGTTAATGTTTAACAGTCTTTTCAACCGCTGTGCTAGGTGGATGCAATTACTTCCACCTCACATACTGGAAGCCGACAATGGTTCCTCATTCAGAAGGAGGCTAGAGAAGCTTGACCTTGCCCAGTTGGTAGGTATTAGGTAATGAGTATAGACATTGAGCACATTCTGAGGCAATGGATCAGTTTTGTTACAATTCACAGATTTTATGTGCTGCCTGTTTGTAGTGTAGGTCTTAGCTGTGACATACCCATGCCATAGCATCAGGAAATTTTTAATAGATGCAGCGAGTGTGTATTCAGAGACAATGCTTTTTTCTGCTTCAAGGTTCCTAGTGGTGAATCAAATCTCAGAGCCGTGTGCGAAGGTTAACGGCTGACATGATGACTAGTGCATCGTAGTGAAGCTTCGTCTGCCCAGAACGCAAGGATACGTTCACATATGCATTTTTACGCTTATATGCTGAGCTCATTTGCTTCTTGTTTATTATCCTGTTTGTTGATATCACTATGTTTGCGGCTAATGCTTTAATAATAATGGTAGTTGGGGTTTCAGTGCAAAGCACTTCGTTACATACACACTTTTTCTAACCTTCTTGTCATCGTTTTTGTTTTATTTTCATTTATATCATCGTTTTTGTTTCTGTTTCATTTTTATTTATATAGACGCCTAAATGACAATATTCGTCGGAGTGATTTTTTGGCGAGTTGTTCCTATGGGAGCAATACCGAGAGGGAGCTTAATGTGGCTGGTTGCTCGCCTTGGTATGCTCGGAAATCAGACCGAACTCCAAGGTGCTTCGCTCTCGCAAAATTGCTCGAAAGTGATTTCTTCACTCAGTCGGAATCACACCATAGCTATACTGAACTTCAAGCTTCTCACTTCTGACGCTTATGATAAACTGTTTGCCTAAACATTTTTTAAGTATTTTGACATAATTCTACTTCGGTCAGCCATATTTTTAAAATTTGCGCTAGTACTTTAATCTGAAACTCCAAATGCTTAGTAAAGATTTGATCTCCTACCCTAGCGTATTCATAGTGATGTCCCACGATCTAACTTTGTTAATGTTGTTGTTACTAACGCCGCACAAGACATGATATGTAGTTACTGCGTTTTTTTATTTATTTTTAGTTTGCTGTGTTCAAGCGCACTTTAGTACATATTAAATAAATAAATGTCCATGTACATTGATACATGTAATGTAATTTACTTTGATTTTTCAGAATTAGCTTTCAGAACGTAGTTTTCTAGTCAAGATAGGGGGTACCTTTTTAACCTGTAAGCTAGTGAAGAGCAGAGTTCCCCAGGGAAAGGTCTTTTCTTCAATTCTCTTCGCTATATACGTAGCTGAGCTGACGTTAATTCTTGAGGAAAGCGGCGTTGTTTGTAAACAGTTTGCAGATGATATCAAGATATATAGGAAAATTGAATCATGTACTGATGTAGAGAGAATACATCCTACATTGGAAAAGATTTATGAGTGGTCAGATCTGGAAGTTACCTCTTGCCTTTGAGAAAACTGTACACTTGAGATTGGGAGGGTCGGAGTGCTCTGCTTGATAAACGTTGCAGTTCACGTACCATAGCTTTAGATGTCTTGGAATGGACGAAGTATTTTAGTGCACGCATATAAAACATATGGAAAACCAGTACTGGAGAACGGAGACTCTGACGCTGCCTTCTGCACGAATCAAATTATCAAATACCAAAATGCTACGCGGTAGAAATACTAGAAATGCTTCGGCGCTCCAACGCGGAAGGACGAACACAGCCTCAAACTTGGGTGATTAAACGTTTATTATTATTGACAACTAATCAATGAATAAAGAGAATAATAGGTTAGCAAATATATAAATAACAAATGAGAGAACAAAACAAGCTACGCTAATGTTAGGAACAATAAACACAACAACACTACCCACTGCCTACAGATAAATGCGGAAAATGATCAATCAAGCGCTGAGTACAAATACAAAAATAGGAGGCATGGACGAAAGATTCACTACGCGGATGCGGGAGATGGACTCTGAGCGAGCAGAGCTATTAGGTTGGTGCAAATGTTCTCGGACATCTGATCCCTCCTGAATTGAAAGCGCGTTTTCCCACCAAATTTCTCACATGTATCAACGCCTAAATGATCGCTCGATAGGGCAAGGAAAGGGCTACAAAACTGTTCCTAATATTTACTTCTGCGTTGTTAACGTCAGCTGTTGCGGCTAAGCAATTCATCCCAGCTGAGGCGCATATTCGCCACGTCATGTTATTCCTGCATCAATCTGTCCTCAATGCCAACGAATCGTATCGTCGCCTGAAGGATGTTTACAACGAGAGTGCTCCTGCTCGAAGTACTGTGTACCAGTGGTTCTTGAAGTTTGCAGTTGGCGAATTCTCCGTTGAAGATAATAAACGAGAAGGGCGCCCGATGACACTGGATTTGGATGGCCTCCGAAGTAGAGTGGAAGCGGACCCATACCAAACCACTCGCGAACTATCAATAAACTCTTGGTGTTAGTCACTCAACAGTCGTTCGAGGATTGAAGTCGATTGGCAAGGTGCAAAAATTGGGTCGCTGGGTACCTCACGACCTGGCACAACATGACATGGATCGCAGAGCTGATGTCGCTCTGTCTCTCCTTACCCTCAAGCGTACCCAAGGATGACTGGACAACCCTGTCACCGGGGATGAGAAGTGGATACTCTAATTATCACTGGCGTGCACAGTGGGCTGACGCAACTGGAGAGGCAGAGGACGTTCCGAAACCCGACCTTCACGTGAAAAAGGTGATGCTATGCATTTGGTGGAGCGTTCTTGGCGTACAATACTGGGAGCTGCTGGACGATGGGATAACAGTGACGGCAGAGGTTTACGTCAACCAACTGAGGAAGTTGAAGACCCACCTTCAAACCACACTAGGAGATGAGGAGAGCAAATGAAGGTGTATTTTAAATACGACAACGCTAGACCGCATATTGCTAGAGCGACGGCGGCTGAGTTGGCGGATTACGGATGGACCGTTCTTCCACATCCACCTTACTCGTCAGATCTTGCTCCTTCTGATTATCAATTGTTTTCAAGCCTTCAACGTTATTTGGACGGCCAGCAATTTAGGAACCGAGAGGATGTCAAGGAGGCACTGTTCACATTTTTCGAATCACAACCGGCCACGTTCTGGAGAAAAAAACATCCATCACTTACCAGCACGTTTGCGAAAGTCAATTGATGCAAAGGTGGTTACTTCAAATGATTTGATATTGTTGTTCGTATGTTGTGATAGTAAATATTTCATGTCCCAAATGTCCGAGAACTTATGCACCAACCTAATAGTAAGCGATCGGTAGCACGATTTCGTAATTGAGGCTGATTTGTCAGATGATCAGGTAGAGGCTACGAGGTCCATCCAGTGACCTCATACATGGACAAAAACAATGAAAGTAAACGGGCAGGGCAATAACTCTAGAAACCCCACGAGAGCTACGTGCCCGCCCAGGGCGGTAACCCAGTCATGATCGCACCACCCCTAGAGTAGGTTAGCAATGTGTCAAGAGAACAACAAAACACAGAATACGCGCACAGGACGGGGTGACTCCTGCCTGCCGGTCCAGGTTGCACGACGAACGCAAAATGGCCCTCAGCGTCACAGTCCCGGAGCCTTTCGGTGAAATCAATCGATGACGTCCTACGCGCAATAGTGCATAGGAAGGCGAAACGGAGGCAACCCAGTGAGATCACGCGCAGGTAAAATTATTGATATGTCGACGACTTGTCGTCAGACTCTAACCCTAAGCCCAAAAAATTAAGCCAACTCGAGCTCCCGTGTTTCATCCCTGGAACCCTTCCATTTCGTAACCGTGGAACTCCAACCTTTGACATTATCACCAAGAGGATGTAGATTCCTTTAGCTTTCATTAAAATCCGACATTCTGGACCAAACCCATATAATAACGTCGAAATTGATACCATTCTTCTAAAAAATGTGGATTCTAAGAGCAAAACGGAGTGTGTGACGCATACACTCAGTAAGGAACTGCATTTCACAACCACGAATCGTAACAGAAGTTCCAAAGTGCATTTATTTAGCATTTACCGTGCCGCTATTTCGTAACAGCGGTTGCAAAATGCTTTCCCTTAGGACTATGTTATACTTCGGCGACGCGTCGCCGGCGGCGTCGCCGAGAGCAGGTGGTGTTATACTTCCGCCGCCGACGTCGGCGACGCTGGTCACCACAGACGCGTCGTCGACGGGCGTTGCCGATGTCGTCCGTGGGTCGCCGTGCTGTGCACGGCGACGGGCCGTCGCCGACCTCATCCAAGGGTGGGAGGAAATGCGCTCCAAGGGGTATTTTGTTTGTGGGTGGGTTCTTCGTTCCCGGCACTGTCAACATCCTCGGCGGACCTCCAATTACGAAATCGAAAGTGCAAAAATGCTCGTCTTGCGGGCACAAATGGTGCCTTTTTACACTTAACGCTCATTTAAGGTTAGTAAGATGCGGGCTTCACAGAATTCTTGTGGTCTTTAATATGTAACAGTTCTGTGCCAACAAAAAAGTGAAATGTTTTCTTTAAAGCGTGCGGGAAAATATGTAAAAAGTTTCTTTGGCGCGTTCTTCAACAAACAACCGAAGTTGAGACAGATAACAGAGTTTCAACAGAAAAAAGGCCTACAAATATACTCATCTCTACCTAATAGATGGCTTGAGTCTTTGTTTATACTGCCTAATTCTAATAATACATGGTGTCTCAAGAAATGTAAACACTGTTAGAAAGGTGATTACTTTGGTCACAAAAACGATACTGAAAAGTTAAAGGATCATATAAAAGTTTAAGAAGATAGGAATTTTTTGACGCATGATCGAGATAGACTGCGACATGCACTCGTCTGTTATTTTGCATTTTACAATCTATTGATAGTGTTTCGCTTAAATACTTGTTATAATCTCTTTACAAAGTGACCGTATCGATTGATTTGTGCTTCTTTTAAAGATTGAAACCTAAAAACACACCAAATTCGACAGATTAACAATGGTTGAGCAGACTACCGTACATACAGAACAAAAAATCATCATCAAGTCTTGAAGCATTAAGAATAATTAAGATTTAAAATTTCTTTTGAAGATTAAGAAAAGCACAAAATGTATGCAAATTCGAGGCAGATGTGATCACCTAGCCTCTCTATGGGCAGACTGGTTACCAAATGATGACATTGAAAACGCGCTCCGATGCTAAAAATGCGCTCCGATGCTCTCCTGTCAACGACGTCCCGACGCCGCCACAGAATCTGTTCATGACGTCGACGACGTCGCCGACGTCGACCACGCGGCTGTGGCGACGTCGGTGGTGACGTCAGCGTCGGCGACGTCGGTGACGGGTCGCAGCGTCGACGACGCGTCGCCGAAGTATAACATAGGCCTTAGTGTTTACTGTGAAATACGGCGTGTCATGAATGCAAGATAGCCGCACGCCTAATTTCGAATTGCGTTGAGTCGGTACTTTCTTCCGTAATTTAAACTCCTGCCCCCTCGAAGCTGCTAAGCCAGCTCCACTGCCCGGTGCGCGAGCACGCCAAATCGCGAAAGGCTGACCCAATCGATTGCACGGGGGTGGGGGGGGGGGGGGGGCGGTTTACGGGTCTCCGGGCTACTCGCCTCCGTGACGTCAGCCTGGGCGCGCGAACGGAGTTTCGCACGACGTCTGGCGTCTCTCACTGCTAACCGAATCTGTCACTCGTAGCCGCAGCGTCCGTTCCGCCATGCTCCTCTGCACGTGATGGGCTCTCACCGCTCTTCAACGGAGCGCGCTTTTACAGCACGGAGTTTGGTGCTCGTGTCTCCATTGGAATTCGTTTCACTCAGTGGTAGTAAACCATCTAGTTGAAGTTGAAGTGGGGTTGGCGTTAAAGTGTAAGTTAAGGAAATGGTAGGATCGGATAAAAGAATTTTTATCGATGCAAATTAACAACAAAGAGGGATCAAAATCAAAATCCACAAATATCAAACAACAAGGATCAACAAATATCGAACAGTCCAGAGCAAAAATGGAGACATACATTTACATTGTACATACATACAATATACACCTTTGTACACGCAATTCCTATACAACATAAAATGGATACGAATGAGAATAGATTTAGCAAGAGTGATGTGCCAGCAGACTAGCTAGATTATCTTGGTAGTCTTCGTACTCTCTAGTAGTAGGTGGGCGGCGAACATTTATAAGCAGCTGCCTGAACCTGAGCATCTCCTGGTGTACTGCAATCTCCTCATCTTCCCTGATGCGTCTTGGCACCATTCGTCCAGGCGCTATTGGCAACACGTTTGACTTCGCAAGACTCGGTTGTGTAGCTAAAAACTGCAACAGATCTGCCAAGGTAGGAGTGATAACGAGAAAGGCGCTGCGGATCTTTGAATGGAAACTCTCTACCACATTCGTAGTGCGGACTCCAAAGTTATTGGAGTGATCGCATACAAAGCGGCCAGCGACACCTCAGGTATCGTGCCAATACCGCATGAACTGCCGCAGCGCCATTTCCTCCTGCGGGGTGACAGTTGGGACAGTGGGTGGCACAAGTGCTTGCGAGACTGCATGGCACTGTCGCTCAGGAAGAGGAAGCACTTGTAGCCTTCGGAAGAAGACACAAGCAGTACTCCTTGCCTCGCAGAAACGGGCTCGCGCTGGGTTTCCAGGATCAGTGATGAATTGCCCATTTCTTATTTTACACGATGGAAGAACTTATGTGTAAACCTCGGGTTCTCGATCCTTTAGAGATCTGCATCCGCAACACACGTTGGTGCTGATTTGCTGATCAGTTAAAGTCTTCTTGTAGCCCCATTCATAGCAGAGGTGGCGGTCATGGAGCAATATATAGACGGCGACATCTCTACCTCTTTGCTGTGAGGAACAAAGAGAGCTGGTACAGGTTGGAAGGCAGCCATTACACTGATATGATTAACCATGTCTTCTCCCCTTCCATATCGCCCTTTCGCGCTGCTTCGCACTGCGAAAGAACGATATGAATTTTCCGCCCAGGCCAACCAACCTTTCACATTTTCTGGGAAAAAAATTTGAATTTTGAATTTGAATTGGTTGCAGACTGGTCTGGGAAGGACAAAATGCTGACGTGTCCATCGGCTGGGAACCATAAGTCGTTGTATGAGCGAAGTACTCATTCAGTTCGCCGGCGTATCACATAGAGGTTGAATGCGTGGCGCACCAAAGGGATTGAGCAAGGATAATTGTTGCCGCAAAGAAAACTAGTGATGATCGAGCACTAGTGTGATTCAAGTACAAACTTGTTCGAGAGTGACGTCTGGTGCTGAAAAATGTGGAAAGAGTAATGAAACACCCTGACTTAAATAGATCCGATTTGAAATTCTTTGTAATTTAATTTAATTTGAAATTTTTTAAAATTGAAATTTGGTTTATTGGCAGAAAGTAGATATCGTCTGTTGGAGCTTCGCAATGGTTTACTAGACCTTGAGGAATTTTTAAATCTTTATACATAATATACAATCTTAGAGGATGTTCTCTACCATCGACGGAATTTTCTGGCCGCTTGCAGTGGATTAGGAGACGTGACCGCATAGTCGTTGTACTTCCAACCGTTGTTGCCTCGACACCATCACAGTGGAAGATTCACGAACTCTGAAAGAATATATCGGAAACTGCCTTGAAATACTGCTTGGCAAAGCTATATTTCTCCTAGAGTTTTTCTCGAACGTTCCACTTTTTGTCCACTTGTTGTGAGGCCCATCAAGCTACCACCTCATTGTTGAGACCATTGGCACAAAAGCCTAGAATATCGATCAGTTGCTTGATTCTATTTATATTTTTGATGACCTCGCAGTGGTATCCAATTCAGGGCTGACGGACAGAAATGTGTCAGTAAGTCTGAGAAAATGCCAAATTTGCCTACTATCGTTAAAATCGAAAATACGTTCAATATCGATCAATGATCGATAATGATTATAATCCTTGTGCTTTTCGCTCGAGGTTAACGCTTTAGGATTGGAGGGATGTTTATGTCTATATTCCGTCGACCTATAATAAATGGGTAATAATTAGTAATCTTTTAGAATTAGAGATCTCCTGGACCGCAAACATTTTATCGGTGATTTTAAATAATTCTGATATAGGTGAGTATTCATTTGCCTCATGTCAAATATGACTAATAACTGAATACAAGTTAGCCTCACTGGGCCGCTTCGCCTCCTACCCTGTGCCTTCATGAGGCGCACACCACTGAACCAAGGCGCTCACACATGGTGAAATCAGGGTCCTCTGAAACTGCCGAGTGCTATATTACCCATCTTGAATCCAGAACCCTTTGGATGCTTTCGGATAAAAACAAAACACAATTAAAAATGTGATTTCATTGTTCCATTCAATCGTTTGCAGCCGTAACGTTAGGACGTGCTCGGCATTCTAGTTCAAAAAGGATGCGATTTCGTCTTCAAATATTGTATGCTGTTGTACTCAAGTGTCGTAACTCGGTCGGAAAGATCTCAGGAGTGTTGGAAGACCTCTAATATGGACGAGTCAAGCCTCGAAGGTCCGCAGATATACGGAGGAGTGTCGTTTGAGAATCGATGCGTTGTCTGCTTGAAGCATGTGACTCAAGATTACCTCTCTCACTCCCAAAAAAATCCCTTTCCCCTCCTAAAGTGTATCCTGGAGGCTTCAATGTAGCCTCCCAAACTTTTGAATGCCACCAGCCCTAGTGCGCTGGCCGGTCTCACCCACTGCAGATTTCGCAAGCCGTCATCGCGCTCGGAGACTAGACCTTTGTCCTTGGGAAAAAATTTCGAATTTCGAATGATCGAATAATATTCGATTTCCAAAATTTCGAATTTCGAGTGGTTTCTCAAAATTTCGAATTTCGAATGATCGAATATTATTCGATTCTCAAAATTTCGATTTCGAATGATAGAATAATACTCGATTTCCAAAATTTCGAATTTCGAATGATCGATTATTATTCTGTTCTCAAAATTTCGAATTTTGAATAATCGAATTTCGAATAGTCAAATATTCGAATAATCAAATGAACACCTTACTTATTGCAGTCACCCAATGATTGACATTTACCTATTTTTATTACCTACTGTAAACTGTGTTCGACAGAGCGGCATATGGAAAGGCTTCAGATGGTCATTACTCTTGTACCAGTTGGTTAACTGCGAAAAGGATCGGTAATTACCAATAGTGGTACATGGATTTCTATCATAGGATCTCCTCTCCCGTGGCCGACATACTTCCGATACTCTTACGTTAAATTAGGGCTAATGAAGTGAGTGTGGCGAGTCCAGTGAGTAATAAGCGCTACTGAGGCTGAGGGCGACGAGCGAGCGAGGGCGAGCTGAGGACTGTGGGCTGTGGAAGTCGGTGTCCAGGCTCAGATGCCGTTGTTCAAGCGCCGCGAAGGCTGCTCCATCCATTTCCTTCATGAGACCAAAAGGCGGTGACAAAGGTGTAATGACAATGAAGTACCCTTGCTTCCCTAAGAATTCGTGCCCCGAGAAGAGAGAAACACCCTGGATAGGCAGAGCTAGATTGTTATACATCTTGCTCCATAGGTTACTGTTTCCTTAGGTTATACCGAAGTTTCCAGGTGGTAAAAGAAAGGCTAGCCTGGACGAAGAAGTAACACAAAGGCGATCTGGTGCAGAAGAGACACATGAGGCTCATGAGTGGCATTCAATTTGCGTTCTGGCTCCGTTGAAGAGCTTCGCGTCACTTGTAAGCAAACGGACCCGAAGTCCATGGTTGGAATCTTATCTGATAAGACACTACGACTTGGACAGTGTTATTTCGAAAATGTGGATGGCTCGCTTTCATAGAAAGCGGAGTATGACTGGCTCTTGTGCTCGTGGATGAAGAAGAACACACTGGCAAAAACGCGCAAAGCAGAAGCAAGCGGTGCAGCGCATCGACGGCTTCCATCGCAGGTCATGAGGTGTGAGCCATGCTGCGGCGCAGACCTCTTCCGCAACGCTTCACGTGTTCTCTGAACCCGGCAGCGGCGGCTCGTCATAGTCGTGGGGACGTCTTGCGAAATCTCATCAAGTGGGCGTCCTTTGGTGACCACCCGGCAGTGGAAGCGTCATGGTCGTAAACACCTCGTGGTAGTAAACACCACCGGCAGCAGTGGCTGCCTGCCACTGTTTACCTCTTTGCACCCGTTGACAGCGTTTGCACCCGTTGACAGCGTTAGCACCCGTTGACCGTCAGTGATTCATGCCTCTCCGCTTTATATAATAGGATTACATAGTAAATTCCACTTTGTGGCTAGAATTGAGGATATTCTTTTATTCCAATCAATAGAAGTTTCGAATATTTCTCTCATTGTGGACTTAAGTTTAATCATAAGCGGTCCTGCAATTCCTATAGGATCGTATATAGAATTGATCTGGCTAACAATATCGCGTTTTGTTAGAAATTGCTTGTTGGGAATGGAAATTTTGACCGAAAATTGGTCTGTCTCGGTGTTATAGTTGACTCCCAAGAGTTTTGTATCACCACACGGAGTTCTATCTGTTAACAGCATCCGAATTTGAAACGAATTCACGTAAATTCATACCAATTTCCGCAAACAGTGCTTTGGATTCCTGGTATTTTTGTACTGCCTCATCTTCAGTTTGAGAGTGAAGTAGTATGTTGTCTACATATAAGTTTGACATAATTTCCTTTGTTAGTGCAGTATTTTTCTTGCTCAGGAAGGTTACTAGAGCCATGTTCAAAATGCTCGGGGAGGCGGTCACGCCGAAAGGAAGTCTTTTGAAACGTAATTCAACTATATTATCTCTCGTTGGCGGTTTGTTGAAGTCTTTAAACCATAGAAATCTGCATAAATCCTTGTGAGAATTAAGCAGTCGAATTTGTTTGAATGCGGCTTCGATATCGCAGAGAAGAATGACTTTTGATAGGCGATTTGATATGAGTATATCATGTATTTTTTTTACGAAGGACTCTCCTTTGTAAAAAAAAAGCCTCGTTCAGAGAGAGTTCATTTCTTTTCTTCGATGACGCATCGAAAACGATTCGTAAAGGTTTTGCTTTGTGTTCCCTCCAAACTCCGGAGTGTGGCATGTAGTTTGTACCCACTGAGTTTTCGACGTTATCGTTACAAGGTTCCACAACTCCATTTGAGAGGTAGTCTGATATGGTATTGCAGTACCAC
This sequence comes from Heligmosomoides polygyrus bakeri, assembly GCA_947359475.1. Taxonomy (NCBI): domain Eukaryota; kingdom Metazoa; phylum Nematoda; class Chromadorea; order Rhabditida; family Heligmosomidae; genus Heligmosomoides; species Heligmosomoides polygyrus. The sequence goes on along the minus strand of OX375865.1, from coordinate 47,434,505 downwards.
TGTTTTTGGTTAGGATTGGCATTAGGGTGTGTATGGGGAGATATAAGTCTTTTGATTGCAACAGGATAGCTGTCAGCTAGTTCTCTATGATTGCTTTTCAAGGGAAATGGAGCAGTGATATGTCCGTTTTGGAAGCATATCTGCTTTGAATAATTTGCAAGATACTCGTGTATTTCGCCGTTTTTCTTTCCCTCGTTTGAAGAAATGCCTAACCCTTCTAGTTCGAACAGCTTTTGTAGCATCTCCGACTCTGTTTTGTTCATGAGAGCTGTCATTCCATGCGTAATTGGGATTGGTGTGTGATCGGTTTCAAGTGTTCCTTTACCGTACAGTGTAGGACCAAATACGGTTTTCGCTACTTTTAATCCTGATGGCGTTTGTATACTATTCTCTGCCATTCCCAGAACAAAATCGTGATAATAATCGAGACCTATGAGAATGTCTGGGCTTTGGTGTTCTCCACGTAACTTTGAGTTCGATACACAGATTTCCTTGCTTTCAAGAAATTGCTTGTCATTGAACGTTAGTTTGATTGACGGGAAACCGTTGGTGATCACTGGTTTCGTCTGCACACGTATGTCCAGGTCTTTGCCATGTGCAGTTCCTATTTTAAGCGACACAATGTTGCTTTGAAACATTTCGGTGTGGCCTCCGATACCTGACATAACGTATGTTTCGGTTTTTAGCTTGGGTAGACCTAGCTTATTAGCCAATTCTTCTTTTATTATTGTTTTTTGGGCACCTGTGTCAAAGAGGAACAACAATTTTTGAAATTCGCAGGTGTTATAGTTCCAAATGTTTCCTTCGGCTGTCATTAGTATGACTTGTTCTTGATTAGCGGTTGGAGAAGGCGTTTTATGTATCTCGGCATTTGTATGATGAACACCGCTAGGTGCTGGTTGGTAAGGTCTTCTCCTAGGATCATTTGTTGGCGAATTTCTTGGAGGTCGGTTGAAACCAACGTTTTGATGATTGCGGTTGTTGTTGTTCGGTATGCGAGGATCTTCTTTCGTGCTGAATCCCCTGGGTGAATTTGGGTGATTATCACTGTTGTTTGTTTTTTCATAGCAAACGGTTGAGTGATGTTTGCGGCCACAGAGAGGGCAGTCTGCTTTTTCGCATTGATTGCTAAAGTGGGAAGTTGTGAAACACTTCCAATATAGTCTTTTGTCGACTAAGGTTTTCCGTTTCTGCTGCATGCTAATATCAGCTTGGCACTGTGAGGAGTAGTGCCCTGAATTTTCGCAAAATATGCATTTTTGACAAACTTTTGTTGAATGCGTGGAATGAATGGATCTTCCGTTATTGAAGCGATTAGGGTAAGTGTTCGGTTTGACATGTTTTTGTGGTTGATATTGTATTCGGGATTCAACATATGATTTTGACGAAATTTCTGATTCGATTTCGTGCATAAGGTCTTCGATTTGAACATCGTCTCTGTCTTTGATTGCTATGAGAACGTTTTTAAAATTCAGTAAGGAAACTTCTGTAATATAGCTTCTGTCCACATAGCGTCTTTTGTTTTTCGAATATCATGACCCGTGGATACCATTTGGTTTATGGACATACTGATTTTGTCGAACGTATACGTGCAGCTTTCTGCTTGATTTGTTGCGGGCTTTAAGAAATTAAGTTTCTGTATAATCCTTGACCTGTTTATTGGTTTATTCCCGTACTTTTTCTTTAGAGAATTAATCATCCAGTTGTAGTTTTGGGGAAGTTGTATTCCCTTAATGGCGTTGTCCGAATTACCTCTTAGGCTGTCCTTCAATAGCATCATTTTTTCAATTGTGCTAAGGCTTGAATTTTGATGAACTAGGGTATCGTAGATAGCCCAAAATTCAGAAGAGTCTTCCTCTATCCCAAAGAATTTCGGAAGAGTGAGTGTTGGCGTTTTTATCGATTTATGGCCTGTTTGCATATTTACGAGGTTAGGTTTTTCCGAAGCGTCGGAAGAGTTATCCTCTGTTAGCCATTCGGATATGATACTGTCGATGTAGTCGCTATTGCTACTGTCGGTGTTTTGTTTGTTATTATCGTCACCGAAATGCGTGTCGCTTGCTGATGTGCCCTAGCTAGGTTTGGGCTGCGTTCCTAGCGTGGCCCGCCATACCCGAAGCCGGCAAGCCTGGCGTGGCCCGCACGTCCAGCGTACGGCGCCGGCGAAGCCGGCGACGGACGCTGGATGAGGAAGCATCCCTAGCTAGGTTTGGGCTGCGTTCCTAGCGTGGCCCGCCATACCCGAAGCCGGCAAGCCTGGCGTGGCCCGCACGTCCAGCGTACGGCGCCGGCGAAGCCGGCGACGGACGCTGGATGAGGAAGCATCCCTTGCTAGGTTTGGGCTGCGTTCCTAGCGTGGCCCGCCATACCCGAAGCCGGCGAAGCCGGCAAGCCTGGCGTGGCCCGCACGTCCAGCGTACGGCGCCGGCCAAGCCGGCGACGGACGCTGGATGAGGAAGCATCCCTAGCTAGGTTTGGGCTGCGTTCCTAGCGTGGCCCGCCATACCCGAAGCCGGCAAGCCTGGCGTGGCCCGCACGTCCAGCGTACGGCGCCGGCGAAGCCGGCGACGGACGCTGGATGAGGAAGCATCCCTAGCTAGGTTTGGGCTGCGTTCCTAGCGTGGCCCGCCATACCCGAAGCCGGCAAGCCTGGCGTGGCCCGCACGTCCAGCGTACGGCGCCGGCGAAGCCGGCGACGGACGCTGGATGAGGAAGCATCCCTAGCTAGGTTTGGGCTGCGTTCCTAGCGTGGCCCGCCATACCCGAAGCCGGCAAGCCTGGCGTGGCCCGCACGTCCAGCGTACGGCGCCGGCGAAGCCGGCGACGGACGCTGGATGAGGAAGCATCCCTAGCTAGGTTTGGGCTGCGTTCCTAGCGTGGCCCGCCATACCCGAAGCCGGCAAGCCTGGCGTGGCCCGCACGTCCAGCGTACGGCGCCGGCGAAGCCGGCGACGGACGCTGGATGAGGAAGCATCCCTAGCTAGGTTTGGGCTGCGTTCCTAGCGTGGCCCGCCATACCCGAAGCCGGCAAGCCTGGCGTGGCTCGCACGTCCAGCGTACGGCGCCGGCGAAGCCGGCGACGGACGCTGGATGAGGAAGCATCCCTAGCTAGGTTTGGGCTGCGTTCCTAGCGTGGCCCGCCATACCCGAAGCCGGCAAGCCTGGCGTGGCCCGCACGTCCAGCGTACGGCGCCGGCGAAGCCGGCGACGTACGCTGGATGAGGAAGCATCCCTAGCTAGGTTTGGGCTGCGTTCCTAGCGTGGCCCGCCATACCCGAAGCCGGCGAAGCCGGCAAGCCTGGCGTGGCCCGCACGTCCAGCGTACGGCGCCGGCGAAGCCGGCGACGGACGCTGGATGAGGAAGCATCCCTAGCTAGGTTTGGGCTGCGTTCCTAGCGTGGCCCGCCATACCCGAAGCCGGCAAGCCTGGCGTGGCCCGCACGTCCAGCGTACGGCGCCGGCGAAGCCGGCGACGGACGCTGGATGAGGAAGCATCCCTAGCTAGGTTTGGGCTGCGTTCCTAGCGTGGCCCGCCATACCCGAAGCCGGCGAAGCCGGCAAGCCTGGCGTGGCCCGCACGTCCAGCGTACGGCGCCGGCGAAGCCGGCGACGGACGCTGGATGAGGAAGCATCCCTAGCTAGGTTTGGGCTGCGTTCCTAGCGTGGCCCGCCATACCCGAAGCCGGCGAAGCCGGCAAGCCTGGCGTGGCCCGCACGTCCAGCGTACGGCGCCGGCGAAGCCGGCGACGGACGCTGGATGAGGAAGCATCCCTAGCTAGGTTTGGGCTGCGTTCCTAGCGTGGCCCGCCATACCCGAAGCCGGCAAGCCTGGCGTGGCCCGCACGTCCAGCGTACGGCGCCGGCGAAGCCGGCGACGGACGCTGGATGAGGAAGCATCCCTAGCTAGGTTTGGGCTGCGTTCCTAGCGTGGCCCGCCATACCCGAAGCCGGCAAGCCTGGCGTGGCTCGCACGTCCAGCGTACGGCGCCGGCGAAGCCGGCGACGGACGCTGGATGAGGAAGCATCCCTAGCTAGGTTTGGGCTGCGTTCCTAGCGTGGCCCGCCATACCCGAAGCCGGCAAGCCTGGCGTGGCCCGCACGTCCAGCGTACGGCGCCGGCGAAGCCGGCGACGGACGCTGGATGAGGAAGCATCCCTTGCTAGGTTTGGGCTGCGTTCCTAGCGTGGCCCGCCATACCCGAAGCCGGCGAAGCCGGCAAGCCTGGCGTGGCCCGCACGTCCAGCGTACGGCGCCGGCGAAGCCGGCGACGGACGCTGGATGAGGAAGCATCCCTAGCTAGGTTTGGGCTGCGTTCCTAGCGTGGCCCGCCATACCCGAAGCCGGCGAAGCCGGCAAGCCTGGCGTGGCCCGCACGTCCAGCGTACGGCGCCGGCGAAGCCGGCGACGGACGCTGGATGAGGAAGCATCCCTAGCTAGGTTTGGGCTGCGTTCCTAGCGTGGCCCGCCATACCCGAAGCCGGCGAAGCCGGCAAGCCTGGCGTGGCCCGCACGTCCAGCGTACGGCGCCGGCGAAGCCGGCGACGGACGCTGGATGAGGAAGCATCCCTAGCTAGGTTTGGGCTGCGTTCCTAGCGTGGCCCGCCATACCCGAAGCCGGCAAGCCTGGCGTGGCCCGCACGTCCAGCGTACGGCGCCGGCGAAGCCGGCGACGGACGCTGCATGAGGAAGCATCCCTAGCTAGGTTTGGGCTGCGTTCCTAGCGTGGCCCGCCATACCCGAAGCCGGCGAAGCCGGCAAGCCTGGCGTGGCCCGCACGTCCAGCGTACGGCGCCGGCGAAGCCGGCGACGGACGCTGGATGAGGAAGCATCCCTAGCTAGGTTTGGGCTGCGTTCCTAGCGTGGCCCGTCATACCCGAAGCCGGCGAAGCCGGCAAGCCTGGCGTGGCCCGCACGTCCAGCGTACGGCGCCGGCGAAGCCGGCGACGGACGCTGGATGAGGAAGCATCCCTAGCTAGGTTTGGGCTGCGTTCCTAGCGTGGCCCGCCATACCCGAAGCCGGCAAGCCTGGCGTGGCCCGCACGTCCAGCGTACGGCGCCGGCGAAGCCGGCGACGGACGCTGGATGAGGAAGCATCCCTAGCTAGGTTTGGGCTGCGTTCCTAGCGTGGCCCGCCATACCCGAAGCCGGCGAAGCCGGCAAGCCTGGCGTGGCCCGCACGTCCAGCGTACGGCGCCGGCCAAGCCGGCGACGGACGCTGGATGAGGAAGCATCCCTAGCTAGGTTTGGGCTGCGTTCCTAGCGTGGCCCGCCATACCCGAAGCCGGCAAGCCTGGCGTGGCCCGCACGTCCAGCGTACGGCGCCGGCGAAGCCGGCGACGGACGCTGGATGAGGAAGCATCCCTAGCTAGGTTTGGGCTGCGTTCCTAGCGTGGCCCGCCATACCCGAAGCCGGCAAGCCTGGCGTGGCCCGCACGTCCAGCGTACGGCGCCGGCGAAGCCGGCGACGGACGCTGGATGAGGAAGCATCCCTAGCTAGGTTTGGGCTGCGTTCCTAGCGTGGCCCGCCATACCCGAAGCCGGCAAGCCTGGCGTGGCCCGCACGTCCAGCGTACGGCGCCGGCGAAGCCGGCGACGGACGCTGGATGAGGAAGCATCCCTAGCTAGGTTTGGGCTGCGTTCCTAGCGTGGCCCGCCATACCCGAAGCCGGCAAGCCTGGCGTGGCCCGCACGTCCAGCGTACGGCGCCGGCGAAGCCGGCGACGGACGCTGGATGAGGAAGCATCCCTAGCTAGGTTTGGGCTGCGTTCCTAGCGTGGCCCGCCATACCCGAAGCCGGCAAGCCTGGCGTGGCCCGCACGTCCAGCGTACGGCGCCGGCGAAGCCGGCGACGGACGCTGGATGAGGAAGCATCCCTAGCTAGGTTTGGGCTGCGTTCCTAGCGTGGCCCGCCATACCCGAAGCCGGCAAGCCTGGCGTGGCTCGCACGTCCAGCGTACGGCGCCGGCGAAGCCGGCGACGGACGCTGGATGAGGAAGCATCCCTAGCTAGGTTTGGGCTGCGTTCCTAGCGTGGCCCGCCATACCCGAAGCCGGCAAGCCTGGCGTGGCCCGCACGTCCAGCGTACGGCGCCGGCGAAGCCGGCGACGTACGCTGGATGAGGAAGCATCCCTAGCTAGGTTTGGGCTGCGTTCCTAGCGTGGCCCGCCATACCCGAAGCCGGCGAAGCCGGCAAGCCTGGCGTGGCCCGCACGTCCAGCGTACGGCGCCGGCGAAGCCGGCGACGGACGCTGGATGAGGAAGCATCCCTAGCTAGGTTTGGGCTGCGTTCCTAGCGTGGCCCGCCATACCCGAAGCCGGCAAGCCTGGCGTGGCCCGCACGTCCAGCGTACGGCGCCGGCGAAGCCGGCGACGGACGCTGGATGAGGAAGCATCCCTAGCTAGGTTTGGGCTGCGTTCCTAGCGTGGCCCGCCATACCCGAAGCCGGCGAAGCCGGCAAGCCTGGCGTGGCCCGCACGTCCAGCGTACGGCGCCGGCGAAGCCGGCGACGGACGCTGGATGAGGAAGCATCCCTAGCTAGGTTTGGGCTGCGTTCCTAGCGTGGCCCGCCATACCCGAAGCCGGCGAAGCCGGCAAGCCTGGCGTGGCCCGCACGTCCAGCGTACGGCGCCGGCGAAGCCGGCGACGGACGCTGGATGAGGAAGCATCCCTAGCTAGGTTTGGGCTGCGTTCCTAGCGTGGCCCGCCATACCCGAAGCCGGCGAAGCCGGCAAGCCTGGCGTGGCCCGCACGTCCAGCGTACGGCGCCGGCGAAGCCGGCGACGGACGCTGGATGAGGAAGCATCCCTAGCTAGGTTTGGGCTGCGTTCCTAGCGTGGCCCGCCATACCCGAAGCCGGCAAGCCTGGCGTGGCTCGCACGTCCAGCGTACGGCGCCGGCGAAGCCGGCGACGGACGCTGGATGAGGAAGCATCCCTAGCTAGGTTTGGGCTGCGTTCCTAGCGTGGCCCGCCATACCCGAAGCCGGCGAAGCCGGCAAGCCTGGCGTGGCCCGCACGTCCAGCGTACGGCGCCGGCGAAGCCGGCGACGGACGCTGGATGAGGAAGCATCCCTAGCTAGGTTTGGGCTGCGTTCCTAGCGTGGCCCGCCATACCCGAAGCCGGCAAGCCTGGCGTGGCCCGCACGTCCAGCGTACGGCGCCGGCGAAGCCGGCGACGGACGCTGCATGAGGAAGCATCCCTAGCTAGGTTTGGGCTGCGTTCCTAGCGTGGCCCGCCATACCCGAAGCCGGCGAAGCCGGCAAGCCTGGCGTGGCCCGCACGTCCAGCGTACGGCGCCGGCGAAGCCGGCGACGGACGCTGGATGAGGAAGCATCCCTAGCTAGGTTTGGGCTGCGTTCCTAGCGTGGCCCGTCATACCCGAAGCCGGCGAAGCCGGCAAGCCTGGCGTGGCCCGCACGTCCAGCGTACGGCGCCGGCGAAGCCGGCGACGGACGCTGGATGAGGAAGCATCCCTAGCTAGGTTTGGGCTGCGTTCCTAGCGTGGCCCGCCATACCCGAAGCCGGCAAGCCTGGCGTGGCCCGCACGTCCAGCGTACGGCGCCGGCGAAGCCGGCGACGGACGCTGGATGAGGAAGCATCCCTAGCTAGGTTTGGGCTGCGTTCCTAGCGTGGCCCGCCATACCCGAAGCCGGCGAAGCCGGCAAGCCTGGCGTGGCCCGCACGTCCAGCGTACGGCACCGGCGAAGCCGGCGACGGACGCTGGATGAGGAAGCATCCCTAGCTAGGTTTGGGCTGCGTTCCTAGCGTGGCCCGCCATACGCGAAGCCGGCCAAGCCGGCAAGCCTGGCGTGGCCCGCACGTCCAGCGTACGGCGCCGGCGAAGCCGGCGACGGACGCTGGATGAGGAAGCATCCCTAGCTAGGTTTGGGCTGCGTTCCTAGCGTGACCCGCCATACCCGAAGCCGGCGAAGCCGGCAAGCCTTGCGTGGCCCGCACGTCCAGCGTACGGCGCCGGCGAAGCCGGCGACGGACGCTGGATGAGGAAGCATCCCTAGCTAGGTTTGGGCTGCGTTCCTAGCGTGGCCCGCCATACCCGAAGCCGGCAAGCCTGGCGTGGCCCGCACGTCCAGCGTACGGCGCCGGCGAAGCCGGCGACGGACGCTGCATGAGGAAGCATCCCTAGCTAGGTTTGGGCTGCGTTCCTAGCGTGGCCCGCCATACCCGAAGCCGGCGAAGCCGGCAAGCCTGGCGTGGCCCGCACGTCCAGCGTACGGCGCCGGCGAAGCCGGCGACGGACGCTGGATGAGGAAGCATCCCTAGCTAGGTTTGGGCTGCGTTCCTAGCGTGGCCCGCCATACCCGAAGCCGGCGAAGCCGGCAAGCCTGGCGTGGCCCGCACGTCCAGCGTACGGCGCCGGCGAAGCCGGCGACGGACGCTGGATGAGGAAGCATCCCTAGCTAGGTTTGGGCTGCGTTCCTAGCGTGGCCCGCCATACCCGAAGCCGGCGAAGCCGGCAAGCCTGGCGTGGCCCGCACGTCCAGCGTACGGCACCGGCGAAGCCGGCGACGGACGCTGGATGAGGAAGCATCCCTAGCTAGGTTTGGGCTGCGTTCCTAGCGTGGCCCGCCATACGCGAAGCCGGCGAAGCCGGCAAGCCTGGCGTGGCCCGCACGTCCAGCGTACGGCGCCGGCGAAGCCGGCGACGGACGCTGGATGAGGAAGCATCCCTAGCTAGGTTTGGGCTGCGTTCCTAGCGTGGCCCGCCATACCCGAAGCCGGCGAAGCCGGCAAGCCTGGCGTGGCACGCACGTCCAGCGTACGGCGCCGGCGAAGCCGGCGACGGACGCTGGATGAGGAAGCACCCCTAGGTAGGTTTGGGCTGCGTTCCTAGCGTGGCCCGCCATACCCGAAGCCGGCGAAGCCGGCAAGCCTGGCGTGGCCCGCACGTCCAGCGTACGGCGCCGGCGAAGCCGGCCACGGACGCTGGATGAGGAAGCATCTCTAGCTAGGTTTGGGCTGCGTTCCTAGCGTGGCCCGCCATACCCGAAGCCGGCGAAGCCGGCAAGCCTGGCGTGGCCCGCACGTCCAGCGTACGGCGCCGGCGAAGCCGGCGACGGACGCTGGATGAGGAAGCATCCCTAGCTAGGTTTGGGCTGCGTTCCTAGCGTGGCCCGCCATACCCGAAGCCGGCGAAGCCGGCAAGCCTGGCGTGGCCCGCACGTCCAGCGTACGGCGCTGGCGAAGCCGGCGACGGACGCTGGATGAGGAAGCATCCCTAGCTAGGTTTGGGCTGCGTTCCTAGCGTGGCCCGCCATACCCGAAGCCGGCGAAGCCGGCAAGCCTGGCGTGGCCCGCACGTCCAGCGTACGGCACCGGCGAAGCCGGCGACGGACGCTGGATGAGGAAGCATCCCTAGCTAGGTTTGGGCTGCGTTCCTAGCGTGGCCCGCCATACGCGAAGCCGGCGAAGCCGGCAAGCCTGGCGTGGCCCGCACGTCCAGCGTACGGCGCCGGCGAAGCCGGCGACGGACGCTGGATGAGGAAGCATCCCTAGCTAGGTTTGGGCTGCGTTCCTAGCGTGGCCCGCCATACCCGAAGCCGGCGAAGCCGGCAAGCCTGGCGTGGCACGCACGTCCAGCGTACGGCGCCGGCGAAGCCGGCGACGGACGCTGGATGAGGAAGCACCCCTAGCTAGGTTTGGGCTGCGTTCCTAGCGTGGCCCGCCATACCCGAAGCCGGCGAAGCCGGCAAGCCTGGCGTGGCCCGCACGTCCAGCGTACGGCGCCGGCGAAGCCGGCGACGGACGCTGGATGAGGAAGCATCTCTAGCTAGGTTTGGGCTGCGTTCCTAGCGTGGCCCGCCATACCCGAAGCCGGCGAAGCCGGCAAGCCTGGCGTGGCCCGCACGTCCAGCGTACGGCGCCGGCGAAGCCGGCGACGGACGCTGGATGAGGAAGCATCCCTAGCTAGGTTTGGGCTGCGTTCCTAGCGTGGCCCGCCATACCCGAAGCCGGCAAGCCTGGCGTGGCCCGCACGTCCAGCGTACGGCGCCGGCGAAGCCGGCGACGGACGCTGGATGAGGAAGCATCCCTAGCTAGGTTTGGGCTGCGTTCCTAGCGTGGCCCGCCATACCCGAAGCCGGCAAGCCTGGCGTGGCCCGCACGTCCAGCGTACGGCGCCGGCGAAGCCGGCGACGGACGCTGGATGAGGAAGCATCCCCAGCTAGGTTTGGGCTGCGTTCCTAGCGTGGCCCGCCATACCCGAAGCCGGCGAAGCCGACAAGCCTGGCGTGGCCCGCACGTCCAGCGTACGGCGCCGGCGAAGCCGGCGACGGACGCTGGTTCCATCAATAACACGACATTATCGATCCCACGCTGCATATGCAATACTAGTCACGGTACAAAAAAAGTACCTTATGGTTATTTGCAGACGCGAGTATGATGGCTTGCCACATGCGCTTTCTTCAAAAACGACTTCACAAACGAAGTGCGTTCATTAATAAGTGGAAAAACACAACTAGCCCCGAAAATATCAAAGCAAACCATCCCAAAACTCGAACTCGTTGGTATAGTGAATGCGATGCGTCTGGCAAAAACCATATTCGACGTTTCAAAAAGCAAAATTGGCCAAATTAACGTTGCCAGTGACAGCGAGATAGCGCTGTCTTGGCTAAAAACATCAGGGAAAGTGCCGATCTTTGTGGACAACCAGCGAAACCACGTGCTAAAACTCAAACGACTATTCCAATCCAATGAGATACCTACTTCATTCTTTCATGTTCCCACGACTCTTAATCCAGCTGATGCAGGAACACGCGGAGTATCTCATCAAGAGGCTACTGATATCGGTTGGGTCAAAGGCCCATGCTGGCTTGCATCACCCGACGCGCTATCACAGCTCAAGCAAATAGAATATGTTGATGATAACCACAACGACGAAACCATGGGAATTAACCATACAGAGATAGTGCATCCAATAACCACACAGACAACTGAGGGAACAAACCTAGGCGCAATGTGGCTCGGGGGGGTCACCCCCCTACACAACGGTTTGTGCTTTTTGAAACCGGAATTTTTTTTGCAGCACTGGTGTGTTCTACCCCTACAGTGAACTGAGGTAGGCCATTTCCGATGTAATTTCACACACACGTATCCTTTACTAAGGCGGACAACCACTGAGTAGGGGGGTGACCCCCCCCCCGAGCCACATTGCGCCCAATCCTAATTGATCTGAGCAGATTCTCAAGACTCAGCACCGCGCTTAGAACAATTACAAGAAAAAACTCATCTGCCAGTGGACAAACGCAGTCAATAATAACAGCAGCAGTGTCAACATAGCGCTTCAAAACATTGTACAATTTTCTAACAGTGAAAATATAACGGCTCAGGATATTATTCTAGCAGAGTCCATCGTGCTACAGCAAGAACACAAAAGCCTGCTGATATCAGACCTTCAGAAGCGCTTCCCTCACAAGCACATCGTGCGAGACGGAAAAGGCATAATTAGGCATGAATCGCGAATGCAAAACGCGGCCATGGAGAATGATACACGATCCCCTATTTACCTAAACGGTAACTCTGAGTTAGCAAGACTCATTCTACAAAAAATACACAACGAAAACGCACATTGCGGTAAGGACCAAACTCTATGCATTTTGAGACAACGTTTCTGGCTACCAAAGCCGTCTGTTTCGTATAACAAATATCTTAGTAAGTGTACTACATGCAAAAGATATCAGGGCCTACCATTCGGCGCACCTAACATGCCATCACTACCGATCGATAGAGTAATTCGGTCCAGACCTTTTCAAAATACTGGTTGCGATTTTTTTGGACCAATTCACTCAAAAAATAACGACATGATGTATGTTTGCCTCTACACGTGCCTAACAACACGTGCTATTCATCTCGAAATAGTAGAAAATATGTCTGCAGGAGCCTTCCTAAAATGCTTAATACGATTCGTTTCACGTAGAGGAGTACCACAACTTATGCGCACTGATTGCGGATCAAACTTTAAACTAGGAGAACGCATAATCAATTCCATGCTTCATTCACCAAACGATTCCGAACCTTCCATAATGTCCTACAGGGTAAACGCTGGAATCCGGTGGCTTTTCAATCCCCCTGGAGCCTCATGGATGGGAGGAGCTTGGGAAAGAATGGTAGGAACCGTAAAAAAGGCCTTTCACAAAGCCATCGGTAGACGTAAGCTCACATACACGCAACTTTACACAGCGATGGCTCAAATTGAAGCGATCATAAACACAAGACCTCTTGCAAAATCATCCTCTTCTGATCTATCGAAGATACCATTGCGCCCTGTGGTTTTCCTTCAAGGAAATCTGGAATATGCAGTGCAATTCACAGATGTAGGCGATTATGAAGACGGTTCATATGAACCAGACCTCATCCAAACTTCGAGGCAAGCAATCCAAGCGCTTGAGCACTCTGAACGTATAACTAATCGATTCTGGTGTGGGAAGGATGGTTGCCGTAACGGGAACTTGCTAAGGCCCGGCTCGCGGTTTCCTGCCAAGGCCAACTGAGTGGAACCGCGGCCTTGGGGTTAATATAAGAGGGCTTGCTGGGAGCAAAAGGGGGTAGCGGTAGGTGTAGGGTTTAGGCATTGGATTAATTAGTTAACGGTTTGGGCTCCCTTATGGGGTCCAAACCTTCCCTCTTTTAGACGGTTCAGTGGCCCCTTTGTTCTTGTAATATATTATGTCCGGATTTTGTTGTAACCTATGTACAATGTGCAGATAAAGATGATAAAAAAATCTTGTTGGTTGAATCTCCCTTAATATCCAAGACGTTGGATATTACACTGGGAGGAATGGAATTCAGAATATCTCACCAAGCTAAGGGATATGCAGCGCATAGATTTGGCACAGCCTCGCCACATATCACTCAGAAACCCGGTCGTGGGCGAACTAGTTCTCATAGAAAGAGAATTTATCCCCAGATGGAGCTGGTGTTATGGGAAGATAGCCGAGTTTATAAAAAGCAATGACGGGGAAATCAGGTCAGTAAAAATACTTTTGCCGAATCGCAACATAGTACACAGACCCCTTAACAAGATATTCCCATTGGAACTTCGATGCACACCAGAGGACGAAAGCCCAGTCCAAGAAACCCGTCAATCCTCCTTAAACGAAACACGCAGACATCTAATCTAGAGAACAAGGACAAGACGAAACCTATCACGTTGATGGGAATTTGGGATTGCGATCCCCTATGCAAGACGCACCTACTGAAACAAGGCCTATTCGCCGATCGAGACAACTAGCTATAGAAGCTATTCGCAATTTCGAAGAAAGTTTAGAGGAACCACTTTCTTCAAATCATTCGCTTAATATGAGCAACAGTTATCTCACATTCACAACCATGCTACTTTTGACGGTATTGCAAGAAACCGCCGCTGTAACGGGGAACTTCACCTGTACAAACGGAATCGTTACGGTATACCCACCAAATACAAAGTTCATGATGTGTGTAAACGAGAAATGTACACCTTTCTTGAGCAACAGTCCAAAAACCCTGTTCAAATTACCACCGTCAGCAGTTGCGAAACATGCCAATGTTTCTATGATACACTCAGGCAACACCGAAAAACAGTACGATACTCAGGACATGCCAACTTCCACACATTTGCGAACACTCACAACGATTTCTCTCCAAGAAGCTAATCGCAAATCCCCATTGTTGGCCATTAGGCCTGAGTTATACTCCCGCGGGAGCTTCCGCGGATGGGCGGGAATCGCGCTGAGATCCCTCATCTGGCCAATCGCCGCGCCCCGCCACTTCCGCCGTCCGCGGTTCTCCCTTGTCCCGCGGACGTTCCGCGGATGCTCCCGTGGGAGTATAACATATGCCTTAGGAGCAATTGCATCATTACTGACTCTATTATACTTCGTACTACTCATTAAACTTTCTATATGTTGCTGCATTCGAAAATACAGGACCGCTAAAGCTCACCCAAAGCAAAAGACAGTCAAAAATGAAAACACTACGTTGAATACGTTTTCACTAGCACCAATATCGTATAGTACCATCACAATTTCGCTATGCATTCTATCTCTAATAACCATGAGCGAAACATGCCAAAACGGTCACATGAGAAATAGCATAGATCTCGTTTGCACGGAGAAGCAACAGTGCTCATACGAGTTCAGTAGAGAAATACTGTTCAACAAACTACAAAAAGCTCTATGCGTTAGCATAAGACACCAGAATAGAACAGTAGGCACGATAGAAGTACGGAACAAACAAATAGTAATGTCATGTTCCAAACGAACACGCTTTTACACAAGAGACACCAGACCGTACGTTATACCGCGGTCAGATGCCCTCAGGCCGGGTCATGCACGCAAGGTGCATGCGCAAGGCTGAGATCAAACGATACCGTCATCGAGCTGATTAGGGAATCCCTATATCCCGGGTACTCAGGGTGCGAAAGTTCCTGCGGCGGCATAGCCCGCGGATGCCTATTACCGCTGCCGGCATGCTCTTTCTACCGGGTCGCACATGTCCCGCGCAATCAGCAAGTATATGAGGTTATCGATTGTTCGGAATGGAAACCGTCAGTACACATTGAAATTGCAATGAATATTTATAACAAAGCTCAACAAAAAGACATGATTTTGCAGCCCTATGTCACAAAAAATCGAAAATTTTGAGATAACTGCAATGTCTGTACAAAAACCGCAGCTAGCGGTACTTGAGAAGAGGTTTGCACTATCAAACTCAGGAAGTTTAATGATCCCGGGCACATTCAGGCTACCAGTTGAATGTCCTGATCATCATACTGCAGAAAAACTGTTCCATAACTGTAAAAGCCGCATGATTTGTGGTTGCAGTGGCACTAGTCCACCGACAAAGTGTGAATGTCCTCGAGAGAATGTGCTCGATATCAAAAATGACGCTTCAAATCATCTTCCCATACTTACTCCCTTCTACAGGCTTCATAGTGAGGGCGAGGACATACTCCTTACAACGGCGACCAGGGACACAATATGTTATTGTGCCCCACAAGGTCGCAGGCACCTTCATTTAAAAGAAGAATGGTCGCTAAGTTTAAATTTTCCCCTTTTTTGCTGCTTTGATTTTGCTCATAATTCATAAACCTATTATTCCAGAATTAGCCTCGCTCGAATTCAACGAGCGGCTTCACAACTTTCATCACCACTCATCCTCCTTCCACTACTTCTGCCTGGGAGGCCGCAGTGTCGCAGTGTGAACGATGCGACCGGACTCTCCAATATTTGTTCACCCTAATTTGTCCGGCTCGCCCTCGCTGATAAGAGGGCGAGCACCAATGTCAGACGTAAAACGAGCATCCGCAATAAAAGGTTGCTCCGAACATTGTTGTCCTGCAGAAGAACGATTACATGAGAACTGGTCCATGATTCATTCCGCCACGCGCGTGCGGCGTGAGTCAGATGGGAAGAGTGAGCCTCTGCGTCTTGACTCCTTGCGAGTGCCCGCCATCCGCCGTCTCCTCGAACAGCAGATTCACGTGAATAGGGAGAGTTGGTGGTGTCGCATAGAATCGACAGCTTAACAAGTATTGGTTGTGTTACAACTGTTTCATGGATATGCAAAAGAAAAAGGGGATTGAAGTGATTTAGCTCGAAGACGGTTCCGTGAAGACGGTCGGAACCGTAGGGAGAGTTGGTGGTGTCGCATAGAATCGACAACTTAACAAGTATTGGCTGTGTTACAACTGTTTCATGGATATGCAAAAGAAAAAGGGGATTGAAGTGATTTAGCTCGAGGCCTGCGTGAAGTATGCACTTGGTTTTTCCTAATTCAAAGTATGCAGTGATCCGCTTATCACATAAAGTTTATCTTAAACGTCACAATGGTAATATTAATAATACCATGAGCAGGAAAAGAAAAACAAATATCACCAATGTGCTAATCTAGCGGCAAGTACATCGAGCTGGTCCTTGCATTCTCTTGTAGTAGGCGGCCGGCCTGCGGTTCTCAGAAATTGGAGGAACCTCCAGGGCTCGGTGAGCACTTCCACTTGTCGTTGTTGCTCATCAGTCCTGATGTGCCGTGGTGTAACTTCACCTTGACGAAGTTTTATGCCTAATCCTAATACTATAAGATCGTGTGCGCTATGATTTACCAATCAGCTGGACTTGACTGACCTCAAACACAGCATTCGTCTCGTAGGGATGTGGTGAGATAGCAGTACTGATTCCAAAACGCTGCTTGGATTAGCAATTTCACCCTGCTTGGTCGTTTTGTAGCATGCAACTGCAAGGTCTGAAGTGCCTGTCATACTTCCCTTAAGAGCGCAGTGACACTGTGTTAAAGCTATGCACCAATTTCCATTCATTTAATCTCACTGTAGCCCCAACAGAGGTGTAATGGGGCTCCGAAGATCTGCAGCTACATTAAATGTCCTCAATGTTTGTTACAGGTGTTTATGCTATTTGATCAATCGGTCCACTACTCATAAGATCTATTATTGGTCCCCCTGGTCTCTCAGCTGTTGTCGCTATTTGACTATGCTCATTCCGTCTTGGAATCATCTCTACTACAGGTATTCTCGCACCCAACTTGCACGCACGTGGCTTTAATCGGAGAGTTGTAGACAGTGCGCTCATGAGTGAGGGGCCCGTCGATTAGCCAAGAGTCGAGGTACATGTTGGGTGTGAGAAGCGGCAGACGCTAAAGACACGAGCGGGATGCATGTGAGGCGCGAGAGAGTGCGAGACATGGCTGCAGAAAACCCGCGCGCCGCGTTGGCACCTTGCCCATGGACCAGTTCTCCGGCAACGCAGAAGAACAGGCAAAAACCACTGAACCACCTACGGTGCACACATTATCCCTACTCTTGTCAGAGTGCTAAGATGAGCATTTTAACACTTATAACGCATGTAAGGAATGCTACTATCGGCCTTCAAAATTGACATCTGGCCATATACGCAAATGTTCTGCCGAAGGAGGGCGAATAATAGAAAACGATGGCCCACTTAAATTTAATGGCTCTTGCCTTTCACTGGCATTTGCTTCATGGAGAACATTGGCATAATGCAAGCAGGAGCCAATCTTGTCTCCTACAATTTCTTTTACAGATTTAGTTTCGCTGGACCCATGTACCTCCAATAATTGATGTCTGTCGTGCCACCTAAAACTTATAAATTTATAAAATTTATTTTAACCTAAAATTAGCAGCTTCCAAACGCCTTTTCGTGGCCTTTAGGAACGTCTGTGAGCTACCGAAGTTGCATTCCTGTCCCCTTCTTGAAATTCAGTCTCCTTCCACATCGGACTCCGCGACTGCCAGTGGTTATTGAGACGCAGGCGACGAGAGGGTACTCCCACCCGCGCGCTGAGTCAGTTCATTCGGCCGGCAGCCGTCGGATCGCAGCCGGAGTGTCTGTTTCTCTGCGCTCTCGCCTTTCCGCTCGCCTGGTTGACCCGTGTCCTTATGGTTAGACGGATAACTTCCCTCGCCAGCTTCGCGCTAGTTTTTGCGTGCCATCATTGTTTAGCCCACTAGGATACTCTCCGGCGATGGCGACCTCTTCTGAACTGATCCCCTACATATCGTCGCATTTTGCGGTTAGTTTCGTTTCCATAAATTACGCTGTGGTGGGGTCCTTCTTTATCTTTTTTGTACGTAGCCACATAGCTTTGACGTTGTTTCAAGCTTCATAGAAAGTTGCGTGGCTGCAACCATTTGGATTGTTTTTTCCAACTTTCGTCCTCTGGTTTAGGATGTATCGAAACGGGAGGTGAGTCCAGGTGAAGCCGATTTAATATTGAACTCTATCCCTAGAGAACTGCTTGAGGAAGCGCTCTGTGGAAATGAAGATGCCAACAGGTGAGTTTTTATCTATTCATTACTTAATTGATATATTTGTAAAGTGGATAGGGCTGCAGGTGCTCAGCCATATTCTTCTTTCGGTACTAAGCGGGGTGTTGCGCGCTGTACACCGGCAAGTATCTTAAAGCGGGTAAGTTCGATCAGCCACCCTGGAGTTCCTTCCCTTGTCTAGTTCTGTGCTCTCCTCCGCTAACGCGGAGAAACCACAGAAAAACCGAGCACAGAAACCGTGTTTATTTGAGTGTTCCACGACCATGGTCTCATAATGGAGCGGGCACCAGCACGCTCAGTACCCTTCTTTATTATTACGATTGGATAAGACGTGTGATGCGCAGTGGAGACGTCAGATCTGATGTGCCGCCCGAAATGAGTCAAGATTCGGGTCCTGGATATGCCAATCAAGCCTTTCATCCCTACAAGGTTGGTGAGAGGGTACCGCACTTGTGGGAATGTTAAAAACGCGGATTTGTCATTGCACAGGCGAAATGTTTATTCGCAGTGTTGAGGCACTAAGCGGTGCGTCTCGCAGTTGCATTCTTGGAGGAATGACTGCCTATTACGCAGCCTGTCTTTCAGATGCGAAATAAGTGCAACCCCCAAGAATTGACTAGTGGAATAGCCAAAAACTCCGAAAAGAAAACGGAAAGAGCTTGCGAAAACAAAAACAGCCATGAAGAGTTCAAAATCTCACGATCAGGGCCAGCCCCTGGAGGCTTAAAGGGAATAGATTGAACAGTTTTTATCAAGACCATCTGCTTATCTCGCTCCATGCTGATATCAACGGCCGCCCTGCCTTGCACTTAGGCGATTCGCGCGATTTCTAAGCAGAATTAACCTAAAGTACTTCAATGAGGGTGGTCTTCCTGTTCAGTCCGCAGAATGGTTATTGAGGTTTACGACAACAATACTCCTTTGGGCAGACGTGGTTCTCTGCAAGATCTCGCTCACTTCGCAGTGAAGTAAGAGAAAGGAAGTTCATCGTAATCACCTAGGTTTCACTTTACTTGAAGGCATTACGTAATATCTATTTGGTACTCTTTGCTTATCATACGCTGTTAGTTATTTGTTCGGTTCTAATTGAATTTCTTTCTTGTCTTATACGACGTAATAAATACCATATCGTTATCATATCAAGTCGGTTATCGATTCAGTGATGGCTAGCCCTCAAGGGAACAATCAGCCACTAGTAGTAGTAGTACATAGTCAGCAGTTACGGGCAAACTCACTTGCACAGGGGTGGATGAATAGACAGGACAAACAGAGGAGGGTTGCGACAATGAGCCCGTCCGTTTGTGGCCCTGGATATTAGCAGTTGTGGATTTTAAGTAACTCTAAGCGGATTCACTGTCTATGCAGGAATTTGGCGTTAGGAGCTCTTCGCAAGGAGGTTTGATCGTGTTTCTGCCATCATGCTTATTTATTTATTGCTGGTGTCCTAGCTGAACAGTTGCATAGATCTCGGAGGGATAAATCAAAACTCAACCTTAAACAGTGCACTTAGCAACATGCTTCTTCAAAGTGGCAGAATTTCATGACCAATCAGAAGAACGAAAAACGCGATTAAAACTGGTGCGAGTACCTTGACCTCACCAACCTTTTAGCTGATTTGTAGGTTTTTCATAGTGGGGATGAAGAAATCAAAGATCCTTAGTTTGATTAAGCCTTTAAGCATCTTGTATACCATTATGTGGTCAATTCTTTTTCTTCTCCATTCCAAAGAAGAGAGACCAAATGATTTGTTTCTGACACAGGAGTTAGGAATTTCAGAATTCTAGAGTTTGTAGCAGCCAAAGTGTACTTTCTCAGTGAACGCGTTTTGGATCCTTTCTAGAGCGATTAATCCTTATTATGGTTGCTTTCAGCTTTAACGAGTTGGCTGTCGACATACTGAGAACCCTCCTCCCATCATGCAGTAAGGATACTGTTAACAAGCACGTCACTCTTCTGCCCCTCCTGGTTGAACGTCTCAAGGCTTCAGAAGACCAGAATTCCATTTCTGACCTGTCTGAGTGTGTCATCTGCCTAAGTGCGGTAGGGTTTTTTGCGATTTTTTCATTTCATAATCTGAGAGGAAATTTTAATCGTAACTCCATTGTTTTATAGAGTGGTGGTCGCGACTGCTCAGACCCGTTGCATCAAACCGTTGATGCCCTATCAGCATTTTGCGTGAAGAATTCGCAGGAATTTCCTTTCACAGGAATTATAGAGCGTATCACCGAATCAATGCGGGTCTTGCGAACTTTTGATGAGCATTGTGGTTTGTTTGTACTCAGTTAGTCTCTTTTTACTTTTGGAGCTGCTGTCAATCTGAAGTTAGCTTCCGTTCTGGGCTGGGGTCTGGAAAACGCCTTGTCCCTTCAATCCTGTTGATTTTCATTTTGCACGATCTTTTTACTTAACTGAGTTCGACCCTGCTCGAAGCATTCTGAGTTTTCTTCCTGAAGCTCCGAAAAAGAGGTGCATCTGTGTTTCACAGATTAGATTTAATTTTTCAACGTCTTCTGTATCCTTTTCTAGTATAGCCTTCTCCTCTAATCATATTTGCGCAGAGTTCTTGCCGTAGAGCAGACAGTGAACAAGAGGGTCCAAAGTCACATGAGTCCACAACAACGACAAGACTTCGGATATACTCCTGTAGACAAATCATCTTTTCAAAATTTTAAGTACGTTTCACCTATGCATACGCTTATGGGTTCACGTGGTGAACAGACAGGATAGCTGTAATGTCATTCGCAGTTTGATTTTCGCTACTGTTTGCACTGAGACTGGCATGGCCCTCTATCTCGATTCAGCCTTAGTTGGATCCGTTGTTTCTGCCCATTCAACACCAAAAGTGAAAGTCGAAAGTAAACAACTACACGAGGACAACACATTAACCTTGTCTGTGAGGGCTTGGCGTTTTGAAACTTCCAGCCGAGATGAGGAACGCGGTGCGAGTTTCACCCGCCTTGTTACAGCCCTTCCTCTCCATTTTCGATTGCACCTTCAGTCTCTCTGAGGCGTCTGACTTATAAGGGAGGCCCATGAACTTCCACCAAAGATTTTAAACGTGACCTTTATGGTCTTGTAGAGCATCGGACGAGGATCACAGAATTGCTTCGTTTTTGTTAAACGCCCCTGGGTAGTCCGAAAACGGCAAAAAATGGTATCACTCAAGGGCGGGCTGATAAGGCAAAATTGACACTTGGATGGCCCTGTCGTGCTCTGATCGTAACTTTCAAAACGTTTGGAGCTCAACTTAAGGTTATTTATAGTAATATGATAATTAACAACGTTTCCCAGACGAAGATGCAGGGTGCATTCAAGTGATTCATTTGCATCGATGGTGGCAGCGACTGGATGACCGAGTGGATAGCGATGCGGACCTTCGGAAGGGGGCGAGGGTTCGATTCCGGGAAGTTGGAGGATTTGCGTGGTGGTGTTCCCATTTTTACAAAGGAAAAGTACATTTTGGCTTCGGTAGGGTACCGTGTCATTGGCTAGCGGTGAATAAGGATGACGAGGTCACGACCACCGATTTCGCCCTGACTTCGCATATGGGAATTACTCAAGCCACTGACCACGAATCTGTCATCCGCATCTAAATCTTCACTTTTCTTACACTACTTTGCATCTCAAAGTCGAAGGTTGGAAAATAACATTGGAGAGGAACGCGACGCTACTAACGTAGACAGGTTTAGTCACCCATATCTACGATAACGTAACGTAGTCGACCGAAGTTTTAAAAACGGATATCATATCCGGCGATGTTTGAGCGAAATTTTTCCTTTCGACCTTTGGAGCCGTGAAAGGCAGCAGTGCGGGGTATTCTGTGCACACACCATTAATTACACACCGTCGTAACCTTCTGTAATCTATCGCTTCACCGAAATTGGTTGTCAGATTGGTGATCTCCATCCCAAATAACCCTTCAGATGAATTTGGGACGAAATTCTTTTCGACCTGTAGAGTTAAGGGAGTAGTGCAAGTACTCCTAATGCCCCGACCCGTCTCCCCTAAGTGTATACGAGAGTGGTGCGGAACAAATACATGGCAAGGCGATCAATTACACGAGGTGGAAATCCGAAGGAAGATGAGCATGTCCTGCTGATGGGTCAAACCTATACATGTAGATCGTGTTCGCAAGTGAAGTGATAGCGAGAAATACTTCCCACTTATTGGGAACATTCCAAGGAGGTCATAAGGGGACAGCGTTTAACGAAACCTTCCTCAAGCAAACAAGCGTGGTTTAGTGACGTGCTCACTCACTCCACACGACAAAACTAGTTTCTTCCGCATCTGACAACAGGTGAAAGCGGGGTTAGGAATCGAAGAAGATACCCTACGGAAGCCAGATGTACTCTTCATTTGCAAAAATGGCAACAGTCCAACTAGCGACGCAGAAGCCCAAACCCGGAATCGAACCCTCGAGCACCCTCCCGCAAGTCCACATCCACTTGGCAACCCAGTCGCTGCCACCGCCGTTGCGAATGAAGCACTTGAATTCACTCCAGCTTCGTCTAGGAAGTGTAGGAATTATCGTATTACTATAACTTAACCTTAATTTGAGCTCCAAGTCTTTTGTAAGTTAAGTTCAGAGCACGACAGGGACATTCCAGGTGTCACTTGAAGCCCTATCTGATACCATTTTTTGCCGTTTTGGGACTACCCAGGGGCGTTTAGCAAAAACGAAGCAGTTCTGTGATCCTCGTCCGATACTCTACAAGACCATAAAGGTCACGTTGAGAATCTTTGTGAGAAGTTCTTGGGCCTCCCTTGTCAGTAGCACGTTCGTTTGTCTGAGAGGTAAGCCCTTGAGGTTTTCATTGGCTAACGGCCATAGCTCGTGTGCACCAATAATCACTCAAAGGGTCTCCGCGTCTCGTCTTTTGCCTTTCTTACTGTTGTTCAGATGCTACATCTTATCAGCTGAGTTCTCGTCACGACTGGCCGAAAGATGTCTTGACCCTTCTCGATCGATTTTTGAGAACTAGAACCGAAATGGTGGGGGATGACACGCGGTTCAGGATGTTCCGATTGGTCAAGGAAGTTGTAGAGGTGAGCTCCCAGTATTTCTTTTCTTCCTACTTCCCATCAGTTTTTCTCAGACGATAGGAACGGATTGGTTTGCTGTGAATCCATCACTGTTGGTTCTATTGGTGCATCTCGTTGTGGTACAGTCTCGCATATGTCTGGACAAACACGATACTACGGATCCGCAAGATATTGCCGTCTGCTTCCATATCCTTGAGGTACTCTTTGATCCGTCATGCTCAATAGCTTGGTTTCTTTGGGATAAAAAGTAATCCCTCGGCTGCTTCTGTACTTGTCAGTCTGTGTTACTCTTTTAGATGGCTATACATTACGTGGAAGAGTCATCAACGATAGAGGATTCTGTGGCAACACGTATGGCGACGTCTATACGCGAGGCAGCGTTCTTTGCTGCTGAATTTTGGGTGGGCGCAGAGGAGCAAGGCCAACATTTGCCCAAGGAAGTGGGTTTTTGTAACTTTGCTTTTTCATTAAATTGGGTTCGAAGGCATATGTCCTTCTTCGTCTCAGCTTGTTAGTTTTGCAACCAAGGTCGGCAACTAGTTACGTTTTCGCTGTAAGATGGGGTCGTTGTAGTCAAACGGGCAGCTGCGAAGTGGTCCTTCGTTCAACACTCCAACATACCCTTCGGGATTATTATAAAATCACCTTCAGCTTGCTTATCGCATTCTCCATCTCCAAACAGCCGGAAGCTTTTCAACTACTCTCCCGTGTACCATTTCATCATGTTTGGTGGGAGAACCTAAATGAAAACCGTACCTGTGAACGGTCGAGCGGCCTCGATGTATTCCGAGAGAGCCACACTTGTCATCTATCATCTTCATTATCATCTCTGGAATTTGGCATGGTTTAATCCCTATGGAATTTCGTGTGCTCGATCCGACCGCAGATTATTCACGAGGAAGGTCAAAGAGGTGGCCGTGGAGGTTCTCAAGGCGACCTATAGAGGATTGTAGGGCGTTATCTGGGAAGCAAAAAATTTCCTGCGGACCTCTGGCTGGATCAAAAATGGAAGAAAACTGTGGCACATCAGTGCGGGGCGATAACGCAAAACTGACGCCTGGAGTACCCTCGCCGTGCTCAAAAATAGTCCTGCAAAAAGATTGGAGCTTCAACCATTGCTAGAACGTGAGATTTGGCAAATTCCTAATAGAAGCGAGAATGCACATTCACTTGAGGCATCCACCAGCAACGCAGCAGCGACTGGATAGCCGAGTGGATAACGCAGTGGACTTGCTGGAGGGTGGTCAAGCGGTCGGTTCCGGGGTTGGAACTGGTGCATAGCTGGTGGTTGTTTTTTGCATTTTTATCAACGTTGGGTGCATTTTGGCCTTTGCAGGGTTCAGTGTTCGCTTTCAACCTTTTTAACTCTTGCAGGATGTGAGCCAAACTAGCCTTCGTCGATTAGAGATACACCGCTGGCCATTAACCCATGCTTGTCTTTTGGGTCCCTCGCTATTCTTGTGTGATCCCTTTATAATGGTTTGTATTAGTTTTGGAAATGTGTAGTAATCTTGTATTGAGCATGAACTACTAATTCTTTGATTCATTATCAAGATATGCTGATCGCCTTTCGGATTTCTACGGAGAGCGCGTTTCTTGTGAGGTTTACTAATTCTACTAACTGTGAATCAAAACTAGAGTGTTTTATCGATCTTGCTTTATTTGTCGCATTTCCGCCTATATTTGTACCAACCACTCTTCCCTACTCTAGGTGGGGTGGGTCTGTTACAGGTATACGTCTGCAGGGTTGGAAATTCTTTCGCAAAGGTTCGTCTAGGGGAGGGCATTTGGGATACTGATCAAGACGAATCTGGATTCCATTTTTTGTTCCGGTAGATTACAGCAGGCTACGACGTGATTAGAGAGCGGGTAAATGAGGCAGGTTAGCCGCACTCACTCCCTCACTGAATTCGTCTAGGGATGTTATTCCGGCGATGATCACGAATTTGGTGTACGTTTTTGGCTTTTAAAATTTTCAAGGGCTATTTTTATTTTCAGTTCAAGATACCCTGGAAGCGAAGTGCAGCCAGATGAAGAAAACCGCGGTGCGGATGCAGTTTTTCACAGTATTTCACAGTATTCATGTCTACTCTAACTTGCTGTAATCTGCTGTTATACCGAAAACAGATGCCAGATTCCTGATAAGCACACGAGATAACCCCTAAAGGAGGCTTGAACGAAGGAATTTCGCCTTTGGAGTGTGGAGAGTCCGAGTGTCTGTGCCTGCAATGCGTCCTCACTTCATTCCACCCCTTGAGTAGGGAAGAGCGATCAAATGAGGTTACTACACACTTCCAAAACTAATACAAACCATTACAAAGGGGTCACACATGGATAGCATCTAACGAGAGACCGAACAAGACAAGCATGGTCAGCGGTGTATATCTCTAATCGACGAAGGCTAGCTTGTCCCACATCCTGCAAGAGGTAAAAGAAGATGAGAAGCGAACACTGATCCCTGCAGAGATCAAAATGCATTCCACGTTGATAAAAATGCAAAAAACTTCACTCGAAGTGCACAAGCCCCAATCCCAGAACTGATCCCTTGACCACCCTAATGCAAGTCCACTGCGTTATCCACTCGGCTATCCAGTCGCTGCTGCGTTGCTGGTGGATGCCTCCCGTGAATGTTCTTTTTCGATTATATTAGGAGCTTGCCGAATCTTACGTTCTAGCAATGGTTGAAGCTCCAATCTTTTTGCAGGATTATTTTTGAGCACGGCAAGAGTATTCCAGGCGTCAGTTTTGCGTTATCGCCCCGCACTGATGTGCCACAGTTTTCTTCCATTTTTGATCCAGCCAGAGGTCCGCAGGAAATTTGGTGCTTCCCAGATAACGCCCTATAATCCTCTATAGGTCGCCTTGAGAATCTCCACGGTCACCTCTTTGACCTTCCTCGTTAGTCGGGGACGACTAGTGATTTTATTATGGGTGAAAGTTCATTGGACGTAAGAAGGCAACGATCCCGACTATTGGGAGCATAGGATCCGACGCCACTCTGACGTTCATGTGAGTGGCGTTTTGGGTTCGGGAGCAGAGCCTCAACGGCTGTTCGGGCTGTACCTTCAAGTCCCCAGGTAAACAGGAACTAGGGTGGCTACCGATTATGCCAAATACTGTTGACGTTCGTTGAGCTGCGTGGGTTGTGTTCAACTTCGTGCCCCAACAAAGTATAAAAAAGGATAAAGGACGGCATTATTCAATCCCCTTTGGGATGCACCCCGCATTCTACTTCTACGGGATATGGTGGGGCGAGTTGAATGCGTATTTGGCCATACAATGACTTGCGGTGGCCAGCCGATGAACAACTCAGTGCTTTGTCCTTCCCAGACAAGTCTGGTACCAATTCACCGATCCCGGAGGGATGGAAGGCTTGGATGGCCTGGGCGGGAAGTCCGTACCAGGAACTTGGTATCGGGTGCAGGCGACAGCCGGCGCCTCCTCCGACTGCGCTCCACGCGCCCCCCCCCCCCTCTCACAAAGTATTAGTACAAAAGCTGGATTCTGAATCCGTTTCCACGTCTCCTGCTTCCGTTTAAGGGCGATTGTTGGCTATTTTGGGTGCCCGCCTGCATAGTCATCCAACCACATGTAACTGTGTTTGCGGCTCTTGCTTCTTCTTTCTTTACCATCGGTAATTCTGATGATGCGTGGGATGCTGCCATGTAGGTGTTTATGATTATTGGACGCTGAATAATGTTAGTGTGCCAATGGAGGGACTTAGCAGTCGCGGTCCTTGGCTGCCGGAAACATTGCATTAGGCTGGTTACAAGATTCCTTGGATAATGAAAAGGAAAACTTTGATGGTCTCATGACTTTAGTGAGTTCCTCGAAAATGTGCATCTATACGAACTATGTTCACTGCATCTTCTGTGTTCACACTGCTCCTGGAAGCTGCTCTGTTTCATGAGAACGTGGAGAGACGGCGCGGTAACGCAGTCGGAGGTGGCGCTAGCTGCCGCGAGCACCCTGAATAGAGGTTATTAGTTCGGTTTCCTCCCAGGCCAGCCGAGCATTTCCCTCTCCGTAGTCGATGAATTCGTGCCGTGCTTGTCTGGGAAGAATAACACACTGGTTTGTCCATCAGCTGGTCACCGCAAGTCGCTTTATAGGCCAAATATGCATCCAAATTGACACCACGACATCGAGTAAGAGTAGAATGCTTAGTGCGTTTCGAAGCGGGGTTGAATAACGCCAACTTCTATCGTTTATGTCTCTACTCATCTGGCTAAGAGAAGGATGTGAATTACCAATTCTACCTGCTTTAGCCATTGCTGCTCTATGATCCGTATAAATGCTTGTTTAGGTGAAGCTCGTCCTTTACCGGTTTCTTTTGTGCTTTTTGGCTATCGGTGGAGCCGAGATGTTGCCAAGCAGTCTAGTAGAAAGCTGCAGTCCGTTACTTCTTGACGTGTTCAAGCGAGAGGTTGAGTGTGGCAATCACACTGCTGCGCTCCTGTTCTTGCCCTATCTCCATGTGCTGCCAAAGTTGTCGGATAACGTCCTCACTTTGATTGTGGATTTGGCACTGTCTCAGTGTTCGCTTAGCAATTGGAAAGAGATAGATGACGACGCTGCCAGTTGTTTGGAAAGTCTGAGTTCTAGAGTAGATTTTTACAGTGCAGAAAGTTTGGCGAGTGTTCGTTCAAGAGTTAAACAGCTGAAGTCTGGCAGCAAGTTACACGAGGTGCTCGCAAAATTGTAATTTGCAACATGGCGCTTAAGTTTCAAGTCGCCATTGTGTTGTTGTTGATGTTTGTTTTGTTTGCTGCCGCAGCATTGTTTGGACGTTGACCGCACCATTAATAAATATAAATGATTCTATTATTGTGCAGTGTTCTTCAATGTTAGGGTTGCTGCCTCATAAGTACCTATTTGATAAATCCCAATTTTATCTACTTGCTAGGCTTTTATTCCTATGGTGTGGCACATAGCCACAGATAGCAGTTCTTCAGGATGATTATTCTGTCGGAAATGAGCGAGCCGTCTTCCGGCGTGCGACTGTCGCAACCACAAGTTGTGGCCTACTTCGACGGAGAATCAGCGGGCGAAGGAAGATTGTGCGTAGCGGAGAGGTTTGTGGAGTTGTTCGCTGCCGATCCAATTTACGTGCGGAGTGAAATGTGCCAGTTTTGCTTTCCTTCGTATAGTGTGGCTTTAGCAGCATCAGTATTTCGAATCTTTTCGGGAACTGTTCTTCTCTTTACGATTAAGGTGTTGCCTTTAAAGTTTTAACATTTTCGCGGATCTAGTTCACACAAAATCAGCAGCGTGAAGCGACATTCAAATTTGTAAACATTCAGGGTAGCTGTTTTTGGAAGTGGACGACACTTGTGCATATGCGAAGACTGTAGGCTGTGTGTGGGCCGTTGTTGGGTGTGGGGGGGGGGGGGTGAGGAGGGTTGCAGTTCGCGCGTACACGACAAATCGATTTATCGTTCGGTTTGCGCATATGCGCGCAAACGGTTCTGTTCCTCGGGGATCAATAAATTTCTGCCCGAACAAACTGGAAAAGGAGAAATCAATGACAGAATGATGAAAGCAAGACCAAATGCCTTCTGCGAACAGAAATAGATTAACCCAGTGTTTGTTCTTTTTTATTTATTCTAGTGACTTAATATCATTATTTAGTCTACCAAGCAAAAAGATGTTGGAGCTGAACGAGTCGTTATCGTTTGCGTGGTTTCGTAACTTTACGATGGGGCTCGGATATCTAGGGTCCACGACACGCCTCCTGATGAACTTCTTTCTAATCAATTAGTTCAAAGACCTCAACCTGCACTGTTCACTAAAGAGAGGGTGTGGGTGAAGTAATTTCTGAGTTCCGGTCCGACTAGGCTAAGCTAAAGAAAAAATCGATGGGATTTTCATATCTGCCAAAATCCTTCTTTAGTTTGCCTCCTTAAGGAAGCTATGTACATAGAGCTTGTCATCCAGTGAGGTAAAGATTGGTACCACCAATGTAAAGTCGAGTTAAAAGGCACAGCATGCAAGTGGCTATCCATGCTTGGTTTCTCAGAATAATCTACGTCCGACCAGTTTACATTTTTTTTTTCAAATTTCTGGGTTATTTTTTCGTGGCGGTGAATCTCCTAGCGAGCACATGATGAAATGGGATTATCGCACTATTCCGCTATGTGTTGAGTACGATGCTCCTCACTTTGAGTTGAAATCGCGCTTTTTAGTCAAGTGACATGGATCAGTCGCACGTCTGGATTGGGATTCTCTCTGACTTATCCGTCGATTATTCTGCACGCCGTTTCCACTGATCTCAGCACATTCCCGCACGAATGCATATATGTTCTCGTGGACGCGTCGAAAAGCGGTACGGCTTCCGTT
Organism: Heligmosomoides polygyrus bakeri; assembly: GCA_947359475.1. NCBI lineage: Eukaryota > Metazoa > Nematoda > Chromadorea > Rhabditida > Heligmosomidae > Heligmosomoides > Heligmosomoides polygyrus. The sequence continues at coordinate 47,405,329 of OX375865.1, read as the reverse complement.
ACAGTCCTCGAGATTGGTGTTCTCTTCTGCGTCGCTCTGAAAATCATCAACATCTGTGCGTTTCAGAGCGACGCAGAATCCACGATATTCCTCTTTTCACTGCTGCTGAAGCTCGAAATGTGCAAGGTATCCAGGCATCTCACTAGTACTGGTCCTCAAGTCTTCCTTTCGTTTAGACCTCAAGCTTGCTGAGGAAGAACTTAGTCACAATGGCAACGCGTCCGATGACGACGATGAAGATGAAGGCAAAAACGTCGTCATCCGATTTGTTCCCTCAGATCTCAGTGTGTGTGAGTGCAAATCACTGTGATGATTTTGATGTCTTTGTCTTCGATTGATAAACAGGGGAATGTTTTTCAGTGCAACAAATATATACTGAAATGTGCAGCTGCCAAGAGCTGAACCCCGACGAAAACGACGACTTCTCAGGTTTGCCATTCTCAGGAGTCCTGTTAACTGCATTGCTTGATTATCCACGGATGTGGCTAGAAGCTTACGAGTGCTCTCGCTGCACAGAGAGAATGCGGGTGCTCCATTGATATACCTCTGGAGCATTCAAACTGTCGTGTGAAGAGCGCGATGGTTCTATGTTGCAAAACAAGCTTCGTTACTGAGACTTTATTCTTGGTTTTGCAGCTTGGAAACACTCCTTGCTGTCGTTCAGCATGGTGGGTTGTGATGCAGTTATACATAAGCCGTTCAGCGGCCCGAAAGCGTCTCGTTTGGGGGTTCGCCCCAAGCCCCGAGAGTAGAACACCCCGATCTCCTTTTTTAGGCCTTCTTACCTCACTACAGTAAAAAAAAGGCTAGTTTTATTCATAGAATGGGATGATCGGATACGGCAGCATGATCTTCAAAACTGTTCCTATCATCATATCTATCCATCATCTATCGCATATACGCGATTTATACACCGAAATACCCGTTGTCGTTGCGGCGAGGAACAGATCGTGAGAGTCCAAATTAGAGTCAAGTCTGAGGTCGAGAATCGAAGGAGGCTCGTACTGCCACCTTCTTTTTTTGGTGGTATGGGTCGTACTCTCTCTTGTATTTGGCCGAAGAGTACCTCGTTTTTTTTCAGTTTTTAGTTGGTATTTGTATCTCCTAATAATCTCCTAATAAGTTGCTCCTTCCAGGTGTCGCTTCGACGTTGTAAAGAATCGAGCGCAGCTTCGTTCATTGAAGTAGACATGTTGTAAAAACAGCAATTGAATCTTTCAAAGTTTCGAATGTTGCTTGTCCTACAAAATAAAAATCAAAGTAAGGGTTTTCTGCCGGCAGGAATCAATGAGAGTTTAGGTTTGTCCAGAATGTCATGGACACGACACAGTTTTCTACCTGAAGAAGCGACATCCCACCTGAAATTGCGCTCTATAAATTTTCGAATGCTACTTGCTGATAGTGAACTCAAGTGGACTCGATCATGGAGTCGTAACCGAAGGATTGACTTGTCGCGAGATAATTTTCTCCATTCTGAAGGAAAAAACAGCTAAAAGGGAAATTGTAAGTTGAAATTTCAAGTCTGCTTGATATACAGGGTGTCCCAAAAATGTAAGCACTGTTTGAAAGGTGATAACTTTGCTCTCAGTAAAGGCACTGAAGAGGTTAAGGGCACATAATCTTATCTCATAATCTCATAGCTTTAGAAAATAGAAATTTCCAGACATGAGCGGCATGGATTGCGCCGTGCACCCGTCTGAATTCTTACATTTTGCACTCGATTGATTGTGTTTCACTGGAATACTTGTTGTAATTTCTCCTTAAAGGGACTGTATCGATTGATTTCTGCTTATTTAAGGTTTAAAACTTAAAAACACACTACGCCTTGCAAAAAATGCAGACACTATTTGAAAGGTTCTAATATTTCTGCTAGTGAAGCTTCTGGAGCTGTTCGAGACTCATATGAAGGTACAGGATAGCAAAAATTCTGCGACGTTTAAATGGTCAAGATCGCGCCATGCCCCGCTCGAAAGCTTGTATTTCAGACTCGATTGATTATGCATGGGTGACGCGAGTGAGTGGTGCTTTGGAGAAGTAGTCGCTGAATCGCGTCTGCACTTCGACGATGTTTCCGAACTTTCAATAGCACTTTAGGACAACCTTCTTCTCCTCGAAGGAAAGCCTAGACTATTGTTATGGGCTCAGATGTATAGCGAGCGTTATTAGAGCAATAGCCAGATCGATAAATTGTGCAATCAATAAACCCACATGTCACGTCTTTCACGTCATTGTCAAGTTCTAAACGTACAAAAAAGCACAGCGCAGGTTAAGGTGGCCAAATAATAACAAGACTGTAACACGATTCGGCCAATGCACAACCAATCGAGTCTAAAATGTGAGGATCTCAGACCAGTGCATGGCGCGATTTTGACCACTTAAGCGTCGCAGAATTTTTGCTATCCTGTGCTTTTATATCTGTCTCGCACAGCTCCGAAAATCTCATTAACAGCAATGTTAGAACCTATCAAATAGAACCTGCATTTTTTTTAGAACACCCCGCATTTTTGCAAGACGTGGTGTCGACACCTAAAAAAAGCACAGGTTAATCAATACGGCCAATTTAAGGAGAAATTACAACAAGTACTTAAGTAAAACATAATCAATCGAGTGCAAATGCAAGAATTCAGACGATTGCATGGCACAATCCATACCGCTCATATGTCAGAAAATTTCTATTTTCTTAAGCTTTCACATGAGCCCTTAACTTTTTCAGCACCTTTACTGTGAGCAAAGTTATCACCTTTCAAACAATGCTTACATTTTTTTGGACACTCTGTATAGTGATAGAAGCATTTTTTTCTGGAACGGTCTTCTATAAGGTCCTTTTTGAGGAAAGAACGTCAGGGAGTGAAATTCAACCCTATAAGATTTCAAGCCCTAGTTATTGATTAGTGAATGTCTTCCGCAGCGATCTTCGACATGATTAGGGAAACGTATTAATAATCCTCGTTTTTCATGAAGATAAATCTGAAGCAGGCCACCTATACAGTTGTTATGCAGTTAAAGTCTGCTACAAAAAGTTTAAGGCGTAATCAACACAAGTGAAGAAATCGTGATATTTTGAATCGAGCAGGTTGCATCGACCTGTGGTCGATCATGCACTGATGTCACTGGAGCGACAAAACTGGACGTTCAGAAAAATGACAATATCTCGGTAGGTTTTCCAAATTTCGAAAAAGCCAATACCTTTTGAAAAATGGAGGAAAAATATTTCTTACCATATTAAAAACATCTTCTAACAAAAACCTCCATGAAGGTAGGGGTTCGAGTTTAGACCTAAAAAATGAATTGATTTTGTATAAATAAGCTGCCGAAAACCGGCTAGAAATCGAACCACCGCTCCGCATGAAGATCTATTTTTGAAGGGTGTGTTTTGTATGATAAGAAAGCATTTCTTCTGTATTTTTAAAAAAGCCGTTGGCTTTTTCGAAATTCGGAAAACTAACCGAGTTATGGTAATTTTTGTGAAGTCGTTCCAGTAATGTCAGTGCAAAAGGTGGAACCAATCTTCTCATACAGATATCCGACTTGGCTGGAGATCGTCGGTATTTTTGCTGCACCTTTTTACTTAACTAGGGCTTGAAATTTTATCTTTTTCTCTTACGTTGTTTCCTTTAGATGGAAAAAAATTATTCCGTGACAAGCCTATCCTTCAGTTTCGATTCCGTCACCGATCCGAAGAGCGTACTTTTTTTTGTAGTTGAAGCAGGAATTCTCCATTAGCAGCTTACACCCGAAATTTTATTTACTACAATTCCAAACGTAAATATCGCTCTTCCAGTTAGGAAAATATGTTTAAAAAAGTGTGTCAAAATGTTTCCATGACATCCTGTGATAATCAGCAGAAATTGAAGTGGTTCTGATTGATTTGAAAACTGCTACCAGAAGATCTTTATTTATAAAATAACTCAGAAATCACTACGCAAAACTTTAAGGACTTCCATTCTGTGCTCATAACATGTCTTCCTCAAAATCTTCATTCTTTAACAAGATTTGAACGAAGCTGCGCGCGAATCTCTACAATGTGGAAGCCACAACTGGAAAGAAGAGGCTATTAAGGGATTCAAAATCACATGAAATGTTAACGAATTCAAGACAATAAGAAACAAAACAGCGATGGAGACAGGGGGTCGTAAGTTTCGGCAAAAATCGGATCCCACGCTTGACCTTGATACAAATCCGAAGTGCTTAATCTGCAGAAACAAAATCAGTCGGTTTTGGTCGACTGATCGATACCGCTTACTGTGAGACGGCAACAGTACTCGCACGATTCTTGTGCTCCCGTCTCACGCCCCAGGAGCATTGTGGAGGCTCTCTCGACTCCCTCCGCCAATGCCCCTTTACCAATGTTCGGAGAAACGGCCAAAGATCTGCACGTTTGTCGCACGAAGGCTGTAACAGTTCTGAAAACCCAGCGCATGCTTCACAACGTCCGTGACAGGTCTTCTGAATCCGGACGCATGTTGCATAACCTCGGTGACAGGTCTCTGGAGTCTAGGCCACGAAAGCTGTGAGACGTCTTCTCAACCCCGACACACGTGTCAAGACGTCCTCTGAATCTGGACGCACCTTTCACAACGTGTGTCGCACGTCTTCCCGTGCTCGGCGCTTAGTCCACATCAACACCCTGACGCGTTGCTCACTCAATACATATATCGTAGATCGGCTGCCAAGTATATAAGGCTATAAGTCCCGTGTCGGGGGCATTTCTTTTTTCTCCCCCTCGCCTTGACGTTTAATCCGGATGGCTAGATGGTTAATTGCATTCTGACTGTAAAGTAGGGGTGAAGGCATGGGAACTCATTATGCCGTTTTGTAGTTCAGTTTTATTATGCATCTCTAGGAGACTGTTGAGAAACCAGAAAACCTTAATATTTCGGGAAGGGAGTGAAATTTTGCCGATTAACCCGAAACAGTGCACAGAAAGGCAAAGATTAATATCGAGAAGAAACTACGTGGAGTGTTCATACATACCGAATCAGAAGACTTGGTAGTCAACCGCAAACAAATATTTAAATAAATGCGAAAGCGAGAGTGAAAAATTGCATGTCATTCCATAGCTCACAAGTAGGAGCCAAGGGATTGAGGTCTGCGTATTGAACTTTAAAATGTGGTTGAAAGTGAGAATACTTGACATGAGTGCTTCTTTATCATAAGCTATGCTTTACGATTTACGGCTAAATGTCCTAAATCGTAGAATAAGCACACTCCTGGAGGATAGTCAGACGTCTTTGGAACAAACGTCCCGTTATTTGGCCTTTACTATTTGGCCTTTATTGTTTCCAAATTCAGTATGGTCGTTAGTAATAAAAAATTCTGAAATCCTTTAGTAGTTCCTTCGAGGGTTTTAACGTTATAACCGTTCATTCAACGGTTAATGACTCGAGAGGAGTTTCGCACGAGAGAGGTTCACCAATGGTAGGAACCAGATGAACATCCGTCCTCTTCAGAATTTCTTCAGCGTGATCATGTGGAGCTAAAAAGTGTGCCAGTTTGACTAAAGATTCCTAGTTACGTCGATTGCGACATGTGCTATGAAGCGGCACTGCAAAATAACCAACTCTTTTCGCATAGTTGTTTAACGAGTGTAGCGTTTTGTTGTGTGTCTTCATGTCAGGGGTTTTCCCGTTATTCCTAGTTTTGAAGAGCTTGTTAGTCTTCGATGGCGATGACTTCTTGCACATTCTAGCTACGTATGTATTCTTCTAACTCACTCAATATCGAAGAAATCGTCTGCCTATATTACTACTACACTGTCACCTGTATCACCTGTCGTCCCGTTGATCATCGACTTGCTCGAGCGGGCGCCAGCAGCGTCTCCATTCGTCCCTGTCGCGTGCCAGAGTGCTCCAATGGATCCTCCTCGCTCGAGGGACACGAAGAGCGTCATATCGGTCGTTCAGGGCTTTCACAAAAACGTCCGACCAACGAGTTGGTGGGCATCCTGGTGTTCTCTTGACAACCCGCGTAATCCAGTCGGTGATGGCTGTCGTCCAGCGGGTGTCTGCGAAGCGCATTACGTGGCCGGCCCACCTAATTTTCGACAACTTGGCCCACGCGACAGCGTCTCTGATCATCGAACGTCGGCAAAGCTCGGAACTCCGGAGGACTTCTCTCACTTGCGTGAGTCGTGTCACTCCGAGCATCGTCCTCTCGATTCCACGCTGCGCGACGCTGATCGCGTGCTCATCCTGCTTTCGTATAGCCCATGTCTCTGAGGCGTATGTTAGGGCAGGAAGAACAGTAGAATAGGTGGGCACGGAGTCGGACGTTCTTCGTCTTCTTCGCGACTTCTTCGATGCTCTTGAAAGCTCCCCAAGCCGCTCGTTTCCTCCTCAGCTCCGGCGCTAGGTCGTTGGCCATATTGACTTCACGACCCAGATACACGTAGCTGGAGCATTCGGAGATGTTCGTTCCGTTGAGCGAGAATGGGCATCAGAAACCCACCCGTTCCTCATGAACATCGTCTTCGTAAGATTCAGCTGCAGTCCAACGTTCCCACATACACGATCGAAGTCGGCCAGCATTCGCTCTGCCTGGCTGATGCTCGGTGTTATGAGCACGATGTCGTTAGCGAAGCGAAGATGATGTAGTTGCCGGCCGTCGACCTTCACTCCCATGTCTTCCCATTCTAGTTCGCGCATGACGTTTTCGAGGGTGGCGCTGAAGAGCTTCGGGGATATGGTGTCCCCTTGCCGAACTCCTCTCCTTACGTCGATGAGGACGTCGTTGTAGAATGGTGAGACCTTGGTCGTGAATCCACTGTACAGCTCTCGAAGGACTCTGATGTACTGAGTAGGAACACACTGAGTGAGCAGGGCGTCGATGACCGCTTCAGTTTCGACGGAGTCGAATGCCTTCTTCAGGTCGATAAACGTAAGGCAAAGCGGCAACTTGTACTCTCGCGACACTTCGATGAGCTTCGTAATGGTGTGTATGTGGTCGATCGTGCTGAATCCTCTCCGAAATCCTGCTTACTCGCATGGCTGTCCTTCGTCCAGCGCTCTGCTGATCCTATTCATGATGACTCGAGTGAACAGCTTGTAGACTACGGACAGCAGGCAGATCGGGCGATAGTTGCCAATGTCGTGCACGTCTCCCTTCTTGTACAGCAAGACGGTCCTGCTGGTCCTCCACTGAGATGGAACCTTGCACTCCGACAGGTAGCGCGTGAAGAGCCGCGCCAGGGTGTTGATGAGCGCTGGCGGGAGGTTCTTCAGGAGTTCGGATCTGATCCTGTCGGGACCGGGTGCTGTACGTTTCTTCACCGACGAGATGGCGTGTCGGATCTCGGAAGGGAGAACAGAGGGAACGACGTATCCATCCTGCGGAAGATGGCATGGGGGCAGGTGGACGTGGCTATCGAAGAGATCGGAGTAGAAGTCGTGGATGACCTTCTCCATGGACCTTCTGGAAGAGGTGACGGTTCCTTCAGGACGTCGGAGAGCAGTCATCTTAATCTTGAAGTTGGCGAAGTTCCGGCGGGCATTGCGGATGCTCAAACCTGCCTCTGCAGCTTCAGCCAACACTTCCGCCCTCCTCTCCTTAAGATCCTCCTTTATCGCCGCTCTGCATAGCCTCGCAAGCTCGGACGTCAGTTGGTGGTTGCCTGACGCTCGTGCTGCTCCACGCTGGCGTATCAGCTCGAGATTTTCCGGAGACAGGCGTCTCTTGGTGGTCTTCAAGCTCTCGGCTCCCTTAGCACTACCGCGGAGATGGTGCACGAAGTGGTCGTATTCCTCGTCGATGTTGTCCATGACGGTATCCTCCCAAAGACCGGCAAGAGAGGTGTAGAGGTCCCAGTTGATGGTCGTTCTGGGATTCCTCTTATTGAACTTCGCGGCCTTCTCTCCTTGACGCGAAAGCGAAACCTCGCGCGAAGGAGGCGGTGGTCCGATCCCGTGTAGAACTTGGGGACAACGGAGACGTCGGTCAGGCAATACTTGCGGTTGAAGATGATGTGGTCGATCTCGTTGTGGAACTGGCCACCGGGGGATTCCCAGGTCCATCGTAGGGAGGGAGGCTTCTGGAACTGTTAGTTTCCATGGATGGTCTTGGTCGACATGATAAACTCAGAGAGCCTTTCACCTTGCTCGTTCCACTCCAAACCGTGGGTTCCGATGTGAAGTTCTTCCGGCGACCTTTGCGGTCCGATCTTGGCGTTGAAGTCGCCGACGATCACCTTGTAGAAGATGTGATCTTCCTTATAGAACTTCTCCAGCTCCACGTAGAAGGCTTCGACCTCTTCGTCGTCGTAGTCGGATGTTGGGGCATACGCGACAAACACAGTCAAACGTGGCACGGAGCCACATCGCTTCAGTCGCAGACGTCCGACTAGGCTTGTCAGAGACTCGTACGAATCGATGTTCATGGCCAAGTGCGTGTTGACGAGGACACCAGCGCTGCCTAGTCCCCTGCTGTCGTATGTTCCGAGGAACAGTTCTTCTTCGGAGTCGTAGGCGGCATGTAGGGGGTGGTGTCTTCTCGTCTCGGTAAGTCCGATGACGTCGTACTTGATCTTCCTGGCTTGCATCATCAGGTCCTCGACGGATACTTCCGATGCAAGCGTACGGGAATTGTAAGTTCAGATCGTCATCCTAGTCCTTCTCAATTTGCGCAGCCTGGTTAGGCCCTGATATTTTAGCAGCCTCTCCGTACTCGTCCTTCCCATCGCTGCAGAAATGGGGGCTCTTTCGGGGTCAAAGGAATGAGGCCCTTTAGTGCTGCTGTGTTTGACTTCCATACAACACGGGTAGCTAGTCGGGCTCTGTCGTGCGGGCGAAGAACTCCGGGCAGCCAGCCAGACTGCCCGAAGGGACGGGACGAGACTTAAGGTGGCCTCGAATCGCCTTACGATGTACTCCCAGTCTACCGAGTGCAAGCTTTTGGCCGGGCCGACACAGTTACAATCCGCACAGTCACGGACACATCCACGCACACTGTGCATTAACATGCCGCTCCCATGCACAAGGAACGCGTCGACCCGACACAGCAGGAGCAAGGAGTCCATGTCCTGCATCCCACCTGCGTCTCCGGGCAGTACACGGTCGCATTTGGTTCGCGTTTAATTCCCCAATCCACCACCCGTGGACGCGCCACGTGGCCCTGCGACAAGCGGCCCGAGATCCCTCTTAACAAGAGGGCCCGGAGGCTCTCTATCGAGGGAGATCCGTGGACTACTACACTATCCGACGTTATATGGGTCGGATAGCCGATATCTGATCCGGAGAAAAATCGTCCATCTATCCGAAGATCCGGTCGGTTGAAAATACCATTATCTGAATAATGCGAAAATCCGAGTTAAAAAATGGCCTTTTCGAACCATCCGTTATCCGAAAAATCAGCTTTCGATCCAATGTCTAATATATAGTAGGACTACACTCTCCACACAGGACTTCAAATTCTGACCCAATCTAGAGGAGAATTCATTTGACCTAGTAAAGTTTGTTTTTGAGCCGTGCGGAAATCGTACTATACAAATCATTTCTGCGGTGTGTATTTCCCAGTCCCGACCACGGTGGGATGCCAGTGCGACCGCCCGACAAAAACCGATCTGCATCATCCTCCCGCGTAGTTCTCGCCCCATCGCAGACCATGAATGGACCCTAAACGGCTTTATTCCGCTTGACGTTTGAGCAGGTTTATCATTTTTGAGGCCTGGAAAAGTCGGAGGCATTCAGGACGCCACTGAGCCAAACATCGTTTCACCCTACAGAGTAATTAGAGGAAACAGAGACAGAATCAGTTATGGGAGTTACAAAGGATGAGTTATCTGACAGGTGGTTGAATCGAGGACCACCGTCACCCGTAGCTGGAAGTAACTTGTGTGAATGCGCTTCATCCTAGGGCCACCCGACTTAACTCCCTTTTTCGATCTATTTGACCTGACCTAGAAGGTCAGATCAAACATCGAAACCCGCAGATTATAGTATATCTAATAATAAGAGCGCTAGTTCTTGGGCTACCGTTAGGCGCCCTATTCGACCCCAGGATTCCCAGCAGTGAACGAGAGCTTCTCGAGTGCTAGAGATTCTGTTTCCTTGTGGCCCTGTGTTTCCTCCAATCAGCCAGGATATTTCCCTATCTAAGGCCATCCAAAACTGCCGAAACGTCAGCCGGAATAAAGCCGTTAACAATTTAGGTCGATAGCTTATCAAGTTCACATCGTAGTTGGACAGTTCATGCCAAGATTTATGGAAAGTGAAATTTGGGCGGGACCCCTGAACCTCGGTCCTGTTGGTCTGCTAGTTTGAAGCTGGATATCGATCTAGGGCTAGTGAGAATAGATGTAAGTAGTTGAGTCTGAAAGCCGTTCATGCAGCGTAAAAACCAGTTGGGAGTGTAGGACTCAATTACTCAGAACAGTAGCGGATGTGACCCTTTCCAGGTATTCCTTGGATTTTTTTATTGACAGCTTTGTCCGCACATGTGGTAGCACAATCGAGTGAGGCGCTGTATGCCTCATGAATCTCGGATGGGTTCTTGGTTGGGTTCGTGCAGAGGCTATTCAAGCGCGCCATCCCTCTGTTTCGGCGATTTGGTAGGAGAGCTTAAGGATAAAGCACGGACTTACAGGGGAACTGTCTGAATGGTACGCCGGAACTCCAAGAACGAGTACTATAATGAGAATCTCCGTCCTCCAAATAGTAACAGAACATGTTTTGTTTTTGGCGAATCCTTGAGGCAAGCGAGTAGGAGAACGTAATGGTTATGGGTCCGCAGAGCGAGCTTAGCAGGGCAGCGCAAGACGCTGGTGTCGTGAACTGGGTGGCGCGGTGGTGTAGGGGCTGCCTCATGTTCGTGAGGTCAAGGGTTCGGTTCCCATGCTACGGCGCGTTTTTGAACTTTTACCGTAGTATCGGATTTCCATAGAGACCTCCATATCTGAACTTGTTTTTGGAGTTTGCTACAGTAAGATGTTTTTACTACTTATTATTTGTCGACATCACCACGTTCACCTGCCCGAAAATATTCCAAATGGAATTTAAACGAAACTTGTACTTCAACAAATTGTTCTGATTGTCAATGTAAGAAATTTTGACGCAGGACCAACATGAAACAGCGGCAGAAAGCTAGAAAAACGCTTCAAATGCAATTTGTCAGTGTCGGCCACCAGTATACTCACAGTGTAGGAGACGACCACATGATGCTCAACTTGACCTACCACTTCGATCAATATTGTCACCTCTGTTATGCTTACAAAGTCGCGCGGTCATAACAAGATGCTACCGCCAACACTGACTCTACAATGTGTGCTAACGCTCGAGTAGTCATTCACCTACTGAGTCAGTAGTACTGACACTGAAATGCGGATCCCCACTGAATGCTGTTCCCTCGAGAGACGAGATGAAGCTGGCGGAAAGGATAGCAAGTATCCTACAGGATTTCGAGCTGTAGAAGCTGGAGATCGACGAAGTGGAGAAGTTGGAGATAGTGGAAGAAGAGGACCACGAGTTTCAACCAGAAGAGGACTGTGCCGGAGTCACGACGCCACTAACTAGTGAAGGCACTATCACGTTTTCGGGAGGACAGATCGCTGATCGGAAAAGGTATGGCTATAGTAGAATTGGTATCCTATACAAGTTTGAGAACTGAGGAAAGTGGACTGTATCGCGATTCCAGACATAGGCTGCAGCGGAGTACCACTGGGCAGGAACTGTGATGCCAAAAACAAGTACAGATATGGAAATCAGACAGTATGACAAAAGTGCAAATTCGCAACGTAGCATGGGAACCGGACCCTCTACCCCACAAACATGAGGCAGGCCCTCTACCACTGCGCCACCCATTCCACGACACCACGCGCTGCACTGGTAACTCGTTCTTCAGGCTCCTAACCATTACACCCTCCTACTCGTTTGCCTTAAAAACAAAAAAAAACATGTTTTGTTACTATTTTGAGGACGGAGATTCTCCCTATAGTACTCGTTCTTGCCGTTCCGGCGTGCCGTTCAGACTATAGTTCCCTTGTTAGTCATCGGCAGGCCACTGCAAGTCGCTACATTGACCATATTGTCTCTACAATATCACGTAAAAGCAGTATGCGTGTCGCATCCGCAAAAAAAGATGACTGAAAGGGGTTTTATACTCTCGCTCTCTATACTCTCTGCGGCGCGGACCGGATTACTAAGTCGCTCTCCGAAAGCGGCTCAACGCTGATCATCGCTCTGCGCCATGCAGTGTTATATACTGCAGCGATTCACTTTCGATACTATCCCGAAATTTCCTCAAAGTAGGTGTATTATTGCGGCGGGGTATAAATTCGATGCGGCAGCACCGTTGGCAAGAACAGTCGTCATCTATGGCGATTACGGTTCGCGCCGCGCGGCTGCGCATGTATAAACTATGCATATGGCCAAGTTTTGTTATTCGTTCTTTATAACTTTGGCGGATTATTTGGGCCTGAAGTTTTTCTATTATGTCGGGTTTCGTTTAGTGATAGGTTACCTTTTTCTATTTAGACGAAGACGTAGAAGGGGAAATGATCACCGAAGAAAACGCCGACGCTTTGATTGCTGGTGAAGGATGGTATACGGCCGAGAATGTGAGTTACCTTCCCTACCGCTCAGTTCATACAGGCAGGAAGCGCTGATTGCAAGCACACTGTCAGTTGCAGTTTTTCACGCAGGCGGAATGTGTTGAAGAAGTGGTTACGGATTTGCGAGGGAATGGGAAACGGCTAGCTTGTCCATCGTAGCTCTCCATGGAAAGTTTAGTTTAGTATCAGCGCAAGAGTTGAAACGTGAGGCATCCCGTCGGGGTTGACTAAACCTCTCCGCATACGTTTGCGGCAACACGGAATGGGGCTATCTTTAAGGGGTAGCCGGGGTAGAGACGCAGGAGTACCCCGCCGAGCGGTGCCGTGCCGCGCCAGCACACTTCTGCGGCACGATTTTGGGCGGCGGCGCAGCAAGTGCGGCAATAACGACCCACTTCATTATTACCGTCCCGCTGATCTGCCGCCGGCCGGCAGCGTTCTTTCTGCGCTCTAGCCGATTGCGGAGGGGCGGGAAAGCGAGTAGCGGCAGTAGGTCCCAACTGGGAATAGTGCAGTGCTTCGCCGTTCCGTCCCTCTGCCGCTTGCCACCGGCAAGACTTGAGTGTGCGGGAGCGGCGGGCTTCATGAGGTTTAAAGCCCGCCGCCCACCCTTTTGACGCAAAAGTGTGCGGAGGCCTTAACGTCGACCCGGCCATGTTTTGTTGCGAGCAAAACACTTGAGCTAGGCGGAACTATAGTTTTCATTCTTGTTTTCTAAACGGGGATGCTTTAGCCTGTACGTCCTCGACGCTGTCTCGTCGGCAGCAGCAGCTACTATTTCTTCTTTTCGATCTAATAGCAAAGATAACTTTGTTTAGCCGCTTTTGACCAATGCACTCTGAATGTCTGGTATTTTTAAAGGTGGGAGACGGGGACAACATCGAGCTGACTGAAGAGGGACGAGCGAACCTGCGGCGCATTCTGGATCAGCATGAGAATGACGACGGAGATCACGGCTAGTTTCGTTGTTTATTTAATGAAAACCCATTCTCTGTTCAGCCCTTGTTACGTGATTCATTCTAGGAGATCACGAAGAAAATGAAATGGACGAGCAGTAAGTGCAACCTGGCGGCGAGGTCGCGACCTCACGATGAAGTTATCTCTACGATCTGCAGTTATTGCTTTTTCTTTCTAATTACGAATCAGTGACGGAAGTTGATAGCTGATCGTCGTGTTTCACTTCGATGTTCAAGTGGTTTGAAGTGTTTCCTTCTCGGTGTCTCCCCGATGCACGAGGTGCGGTCTGTTTCCAGACGCAGCCTGCCTCATCGTTCCCGGTTTTGTTGTTCTTGTTGTTCGTTCTTTCTTTGAAGTAATAAAAAATCGAAGGAGATCACGGTGAAAGGCGTGCGTTCGGTACAGTGGAGGGAGCACCTTGAAAAGCGATTCGAAGCCGCTTTGAAATTCGCGATTGTCCCTCCGGGCAGTCTGGCTGACTCAGACGATGCCTTTCTCAGACGATGCCGAAGTGATCGAAAAAAGCGGTAGTCACTTGGGGCCAGATCTGTGTGTCCGGTGGATGCGGCAGAACTTCCCAACCGAGTTCCAGAATTTTCTGAGAAGTTGGCTTCGCGATGTGTGGGCGCGCGTTATCGTGCAGCAAACGAACTTCGTCGAGCCTGTGCTGTTCCTTGCGCATCTTGTCGGCCAGTCTCTGCAGTTGGGTAGCGTAGACCTCGGCAGTGACAGTCGTATGGGTGGATGTAGATCCCATAAGCTCCCCACCAGACGCTCAGCATGACTTTCCTCGCATGAATTTCACCTTTTACGAAAGATTTCGGCACTTCATCGTGTTGGCACACGCACGTTTACGAGCGTGGTTGATGTAGAAGACCCATTTTTCGTCTCCTGCGACGATGGTATCCAGCCAATTGAAGGTGCGACTCGGGAGAGCAGCTGAGTTCATATGTCCAGACGTCTTCGCCGATTGTCATCGGTCAGTTCGTGTGGGATCCACTGACCGAGCCTTTTAGCCATTCCAAGAGATCGCAGTCCATTGTCCACGGCGAATCGGGAACAGCCAAGAGCAGCAGCAAAATAACGAACACCTTCATATGGATGCTGCTCCGCCAGTTTCCTCAGTTCATCCAAAGATATCGTTGTCTGTCGACCAGAGCGAGGCTCATCTTCAAGACTCCTGTTCCCGCTTCTGAAGCGTTCGAACCAGCTATACACAGTCCGTACAAAAGGAGTTTCAGGGCCGAATACACGACACAAGTTTCGGTAGCCTTGTGCCCGGATTCAAACTCGTAAAGGAGAACGTGTCTAATCTGGGCAGTGAAATAGGCAAGGAAGGCGGAGCTGGATATGCTATGCAGATACAGCTGGATAGTGTCTTTATATAGCACTTATGTTGAAATCTTCAGAACATTCTAGAAAAAATCTGCAGCATTGCGAAGCTTTCTGCAGATACTTTCTGGACACCCCAATAGTATTACACTTCAGTCAAACACAGCAGCACTAAAGGCCCACATGCCCCTGCCCCCGAAAGCTCACATTTCTGCCGCGATGGGGAGGACGAGTAGGGAGTGGTTGCTAAAATCTCACGGCCTAACCAGGTAGCGAAAACTGGAATGGACTACGGTGACCATCTTAACCTACATCACCTAGACAATTGCATCCGTCAAGGACCCGATGAGGCAGGCCAGGGAGATCAAGTATCAGCACCATCGGACTGAATAGGACGAGAAAGCACCGCTCCCTACGATTTCGGAGGAGATGTGTTCCTTGGAGCGTGCGACAGCAGGGGAGTAGGCGGCGTCAGCGCCCACTGAAGCAGAAGCGTCAGGACATCGCTATTCTACGGAGCTGTGCGGTAAAGGGATTAATTGGATTTTAAAGAAAGAAGAGCGCAAACAGTGGCTGAAGCCACCACCGTGAGCAAGGTCACTAGCCAGCAGGCTAGCCGAAACCTCGCCACCCCTTTGCATATCTCGAGATGGCGTGAGGAAATGTGAGAAGATGTCCTTCTCGGAATTTCGTGAAAGTCTTAGTCTTCTTTCAGGCAGAGCTGTTCTTAGACGCTTCCATTTCTGGACTACAATCTCCATTAAATTCGTCTCACATTAGCGAGGCCCTACATTTTAAGAAATTTCGTGTCATAATCTTTTCCCCGCTTTGTGACGCCACTTGGTATGGTAGTGCAGTCCAGTTTCACCAGGAAAGAACTGGCAATTTTGACTATAGAAGCATACCCAGTGGCACCCAACGTAATGTGGTCTTAGGGCTACCAACTCTGGAATGCAGAAAAAAAATTTATGTAGCAATGGTACGAAGAATTGTGACTGATCGAGTTCGTCTCAGTGGTTCTTTCTTCATAATGCGTATTTCCTCTACCAGGCGACATCCAAAAGATATTTCTACCCCTGGCCACAACTACAGTGAGAACGGTTTCTTAATTCACAGGGCGGGAACAGAATGCCAAAAGCTCCGCAAGCGGGATTATCCACGCATTTAGCCCATCCATGAGTTCCCGCATATCAAGCTCTTATTCTCTACCAATGTTTTATTTTAATTATGATGTTACAGTAAATGGTGTTGCTGTTTGGTTCCTTTTCATGGTTCTGTGTTACACCATCTTTTTTCTCTTATGTATTCGCACATGTGGATGTAACATGTAATAAATATCAGTTTCAATATCAATGGTATCCATAGGCATCCTCTTTGAAAGCACGGGAAAAACCTACAAATGACACTCTTGATCGCAATAAATTTCGAGTACGCTGTTAACGTGCTATTTTTGTCCTATGAAAAGCTACATGTTGGGAGCACATAATCGCTTAGTTAAATGCACTCGGCAGTGCAACGAAAAGCACTTTACTGAAGACCTCATAGACAATACTCTTGGATTAGTGTACAAAAACACACTTGCCTTTAAAAAGACACATACCACTGAACACATGTGTAATTATCTGGATCTAACCTTAAAAATTGTAAATAACCAAGTAGAAACCAACTTGTATAATAAAACAGATTCTTTTAACTTTAAAGTTAATAGGTTCCCACACATGGATTCTGAAGTTTCTATCAGAGTTAAACGTAACGTTATATATACAGAAATCCTTAGAATAGCAAATGCTTGCTCAAAATTTGAATATTTTTGTAATAAATTAGAAGATTTTTATAAAGTTCTTGTAAATAATGGATTTAATAGAAATTTTATCGTCAGTAACATTGGTAGGTGTATTTTTAAAAATAGACAAATATTGTATAAATACAACTTGCTAGACCATAGCAAAAAGGCTATAAACTTTGTGAAAACATTAAGCTGAATTTGAAATTTTACTAAAATATACTTGTCATTAAATTGTTCACATATGTGTATGTTTATATTCATGAAACTTTGCTTTTGTAATTTAATACAAAACTTAAATCAATCATTTAAACTTGAAAATAATAAATTAAAGCCAAAAACAAGATTAAGATAGAAAATAATGCCGCCGTGATATCATTCCTAGCAAAGCAAAATGACCTACACTGTGGAATGATACGAGTTATCCGTTCTGATAGCAAATACTGTACTACAGTTGAGTTATTTTTGTTAAAGCGAAGACTAGAGTCAGCTGATCGTCAGCTGATCGACTAGTGTGAGTTTAAAAACCTTTATAATTTTAACTTAAATCCAATATTAGTAAAATAGATTATATATTAATAAAATAAACTTTTAAACTAAACATAAAATATAAAAATAAATTTAAAAAAACTTTTAAGTTTAATAAACATTAAAATTATCAGAAATTGAATTAGTAAATTAATAATTTGCACGTCCAAAAATGTTGTAACACCTTCCTCTTCACTGATGAGCCACCGGGAAGGTGTTATAACAAAAGGTTCGTCTGAAGATAGGTGGCGAAACGAACCTTTTGGAAAAAGAAAAATGTGTAATTTTATTCACTACGCTTTGAATTTTCTTTATTACTGCAGACTGTTGCCTACAACAATCTGTGGGATCTTAAGTTCCTTGCTAGAAATGTGGTCTGGGAGCTTAAACACTGGGACATTTCGTGCTCCGCTGCTAACCACGCGTCAACGAGCGCACGTCCGCGTTTCAGCGCCGCGATGTCGCACGCGGCTGGCGCGCGACGACGATTGTTAGGTCCTGGAGCCGCGGACGGACGGTGCACCGCGGACGGCCGTCGTCGTCCCGGGGCGGCTAGCGTCGCATCTGAGCGCATTTCGCGCGCCGAACTCCGCGGGACGACAGCCTTCCGCGGTGCAGTGCACCGCGGACGGATGCCCTTCCGCGGGCGGGAAGCATAACACCCCTCTCGTCGTCTGTCAGCGGCGATCCGCGACGTGGCGGGCCGCGACGAATGGCCCGGCGCGGGGTCCCAACGCGATTTCCGCCCATACGCGGAAGCTCCCGCGGGAGTATAACAGGGGCCTATATCTATAATTCTACTCTTACATGGCGCACGATGCTTTGCAATGAAATAGATGGATAAAGAGATTGACGAGCTTATAGCGATGTTGCCCCTAAGTGCTTCGAAGTGACTGATACTGAAAATCATGGGGAAGTTTGGTCCAGTCTGGAGTATCCCCAAGCCAGTCTCGGATGTACATACCGGTGATTAAAAAAAACCGCCTCCCATAGAATCATATCTGAATCAGGGGTGAGCGTTAAGTGTTAGTCGGGAATTTTTTTAACACGACACAAGTCTATAAAGGAAGAGTGGTTCACTTAACTTCCTCCTGAAATTCGGTGAATTCCTTCAAACCTGTTTAACACGTTGACGACACTGTCGCGTAATGGTGCGCGACAGCCAGTCTGTCCCGCGCGACGATGTCGCGCAATGGTGCGCGACGGCTATTATTTTAACAAGAAGGTATCCGGCCCATCCCAACTTCGTCCAAATACCTTATTCAGGATGCTGAACAAGATGCGGATGTCCATTTCGACAATTACGGCCGATTTCCCTCTTAATCGACCTAGATTACCCCCAGGGTTGAAGTTTCGTGCCGTTTGAACGTCATCCTCAAAAAATCGATAATATCGATCGACATCGACTGCCTCCAAAACCCCTCCCGTCTTTGATCATCGAAATGCCCGGGCACGGTTTCCGACGTGTTCGGCACGTCTACGGCTCGCATGCATGGTTGCCAACGTGTTGGGCACGTCTACGGCTCGCCATGCATGATTGCCGATGGGTCCGGCACGTCCACGGCTCGCCATGCATGGTTGCCGACGTGTTCGGCACGTCGACGGCATCGCCAGGCACGGTTGCCGACGTGTTCGGCTACTCAGTGTGCCCCCATTCCAGTTCTGACGGAAGCACGCACGCACGTACGCACTCACGCACGCGCAGACACACACACCTGCTCCTTTATTGATTTTTAGGCCATCAAATTGGGACGTCGGAAGTAGGAGGGTTATTTTTGCCGACAACTACTGCTCTGTGGTTAGTTTTTGGGTTGGTGTTGTATTTCATTCGAAAGAGAATGTCTTGCTCTATAAGAATATGTGTCGCGTTTATTGATTTCTATTGAGTATCAACAAAATGCCAGAAAGAGAAAAACCGTATTCACCAGCAATTCCTTCTCCCTATTCTGTCTGTCTTGCTCAGTTTTATATGAATAATGATATGACATTCGAAGGTGCATGTATTGTTCTACCAGAATATATGATTTGTTCTTCGGCCATTAAAATTTTTGCTAATTTTCAGGTCATCAAAATGGAGTAGTGCCAGGTCGACAAGGATGAGCACTTTTGGCACCTTATTCTCTTTGCTTTCAACCAGGACTCTAGTGCGGCTAAGGCAGTAGAACACTGGTTGACCGTACAAACACCATGTTTCATCGCCAGTAACAATTCTATGCAAAAATCGTTAAATATACCGCTTGTCGCAGGGCCACGTGGCGCGTCCCCGGGTGGTGGATAGGGGAATTAAACGCGAACCAAATGCGACCGCGTACTGCCCGGAGGCGCAGGTGCGATGCAGGGGATGGACTCCTTGCTCCTGCTGTGTCGGGTCGACGCGTTCCTTGTGCGGGGGAGCGTCATGTTCATGCACACTGTGTGCGTGGATGTGTCCGTGACTGTGCGGATTGTAACTGTGTCAGCCCTGCCAAAAGCTTGCACTCGGTAGACTGGGAGTACATCGTAAGGCGATTCGAGGCCGCCTCAAAAGTCTCGCCCCGTCTCTTCGGGCAGTCTGGCTGGCTACCCGGAGTTCTTCACCTGCACGACAGAGCCTGACTAGCTACCCGTGCTGTATTGCAGTCAAACACAGCAGCACTAAAGGGCCTCATTCCCCTGACCCCGAAAGACCCCCATTTCCGCAGCGATGGGAAGGACGAGTACGGAGAGGCTGCTATAATCTCAGGGCCTAACCAGGCTGCGCAAATTAAGAAGGATTAGGATGACGATCTGAACTTACAATTCCCGTACGCTTGCATCGGAAGTATCCGTCGAGGACCTGATGATGCAAGCCAGGAAGATCAAGTACGACGTCATCGGACTTACCGAGACGAGAAGACACCACGCCCTACACGCCGCCTACGACTCCGAAGAAGAACTGTTCCTCGGAACATGCAACAGCAGGGGACTAGGCAGCGCTGGTGTCCTCGTCAACACGCACTTGGCCATGAACATCGATTCGTACGATTCTCTTACAACCCGAATCGGACGTCTGCGACTGAAGCGATGTGGCTCCGCGCCAGCTTTGACTGTATTCGTCGCGTATGCCCCAACATCCGACTACGACGACGAAGAGGTCGAAGCCTTCTACATGGAGCTCGAGAAGTTCTATAAGGAAGATCACACCTTCTACAAGGTGATCGTCGGCGACTTCAACGCCAAGATCGGACCGCGAAGGTCGCCGGAAGAACTTCACATTGGAACCCACGGTTTGGAGTGGAACGAGCAAGGTGAAAGACTGTCTGAGTTTATCATGTCGACCAAGACCATCCATGGAAACTCACAGTTCCAGAAGCCTCCCTCCCTACGATGGACCTGGGAATCCCCCGGTGGCCAGTTCCACAACGAGATCGACCACATCATCTTCAGTCGCAAGTATTGCCTGACCGACGTTTCCGTTGTCCCCAAGTTCTACACGGGATCGGACCACCGCCTCCTTCGCGCGAGGTTTCGCTTTCGCGCCAAGGAGAGAAGGCCGCGAAGTTCAATAAGAGGAATCCCAGAACGACCATCAACTGGGACCTCTACACCTCTCTTGCCGGTCTTTGGGAGGATAACATTATGGACAACATCGACGAGGAATACGACCACTTCATGCACCATCTCCGCGATAGTGCTAAGGAAGCCGAGAGCTTGAAGACCACCAAGAGACGCCTATCTCCGGAAACTCTCGAGCTGATACGCCAGCGTGGAGCAGCACGAGCGTCAGGCAACCACCAACTGACGCCCGAGCTTGCGAGGCTATGCAGAGCGGCGATAAAGGAGGATCTTAAGGAGAGAAGGGCGGAAGTGTTGGCTGAAGCTGCAGGGGCAGGTTTGAGCATCCGCAATGCCCGCCGGAACTTCGCAAACTTCTAGATCAAGATGACCGCTCTCCCACGTCCTGGCGGAACCGTCACCTCTTCCAGAAGGACCATGGAGAAGGTCATCCACGACTTCTACTCCGATCTCTTCGATAGCCACGTCCACCTGCCCCCATGCCATCTTTCGGATGGAAACATCGTTCCCTCTGTTCTCCCTTCCGAGATCCGACACGCCATCTCGTCGGTGAAGAAACGTACAGCACCCGGTCCCGACAGGATCAGATCCGAACACCTGAAGAACCTCCCGCCAGCGCTCATCAACACCCTGGCGCGGCTCTTCACGCGCTACCTGTCGGAGTGCAAGGTTCCATCTCAGTGGAGGACCAGCAGGATCGTCTTGCTGTACAAGAAGGGAGACGTGCACGACATTGGCAACTATCGCCCCATCTGCCTGCTGTCCGTAGTCTACAAGCTGTTCACTCGAGTCATCCTGAATAGGATCAGCAGGACGCTGGACGAAGGACAGCCATGCGAGTAAGCAGGATTTCGGAGAAGATTCAGCACGATCGACCACATACACACCATTACGAAGCTCATCGAAGCGTCGCGAGACTACAAGTTGCCGCTGTGCCTTACGTTCATCGACCTGAAGAAGGCATTCGACTCCGTCGAAATTGAAGCGGTCATCGACGCCCTGCTCACTCAGTGTGTTCCTACTCAGTACATCAGAGTCCTTCGAGAGCTGTACAGTGGATTCACGACCAAGATCTCACCATTCTACAACGACGTCCTCATCGACGTAGAGAGAGGGGTTCGGCAGGGTGATACCATATTCCCGAAGCTCTTCAGCGCAACCCTCGAAGACGTCATGCGCGAACTAGAATGGGAAGACATGGGAGTGAAGGTCGACGGCCGGCAACTACATCGTCTTCGCTTCGCTGACGACATCGTGCTCATAACACCGAGCATGGAAGGAGGCGTGCGGGCGGAGAGAATGCTGGCCGACTTCGATCGTGGGAACGTTGGACTGCAGCTGAATCTTACGAATACGATACTCATGAGGAACGGACAAGTTGCTGATGCCCCATTCTCGCTCAACGGAACGAACATCTCCGAATGCTCCAGCTACGTCTGACTGGGTCGCGAAGTCAATATGGCCAACGACCTAGCGCCAGAGCTGAGCAGGAACAAACGAGCGGCTTGGAGAGCTTTCAAGAGCGTCGAAGAAGTCGCGAAGAAGACGAATAACGTCCGACTCCGTGCCCACCTATTCGACTTTACTGTTATTCCTGCCCTAACATACGCCTCAGAGACCTGGGCTATACGAAAGTAGGATGAAACGCGATCAGCGCAGCGTGGAATCGAGAGAACGACGCTCGGAGTGACACGCCTCGCGCAAGTGAGAGAAGTTCCGGAGTTCCGAGCTTCGCCGACTTTCGAAGATAAGAGACGCTATCGCGTGGGCCAAGTTTTCGAAAATTAGGTGGGCCGGCCACGTAATGCGCTCCGCAGACACCCGGTGGACGAGATTCGTCACCGACTGGATTCCGCGGGATGTCAAGAGAACACCAGGACGCCCACCAACGCGTTGGTCGGACTTCTTCATGAAAGCCCTGAATGACACCGCTATGACGCCCTTCATGTCCCTCGAGCGAGAAGGATCCATTGGAGCACTCTGGCACGCGACAGGGACGAATGGAGACGCTGCTGGCGCCCGCTCGAGCAAGTCGATGATCAACGGGACGACAGGTGATGGGTGATATATATATATATATATATATATATATATATATATATATATATATATACATACATACATATATATCAACGGGACGACAGGTGATGGGTGATATATATATATATATATATATATATATATATATATATATATATATATATATATCGGTCAGCGCGTCAGCAGGAGGTACACACGCTGTTCTGTGGACAGGAAAAATTTGTTTTGCGTCTCAAAGGTTTCGTAAGGCGCCCGTTAAACTCTCGATGAAGTCTAGGGGGTTGGGTGGGTGAACAGGAGGGATGAAAGGAAGATCGTATGTCCGTCCCCCCCCCCGGCGAGGGGCGTGGTCATACTTTATACACCCTTACTGTTCCTGAGGTTGATCGCTTGAGGATGAGGAGTGGAGTGGAGGAGGCATCTGGTGAGCATCAGGAGGCTTGAAAAGTCGAGTGGGCGAAGGTACTGGGTTCAAACAACAACGTCACTGATCCGCCTGAAGATGCCAATGTTCATCGAGGGGGTGGGGGTTGGGTCTGGATGGCATTCTACATCAAAACTATTCACCCAATGTTAGGTAAAGTATAGCAAGGTTGGAACATACTAGGGCTTTCAAATAAAATTCTTTTGTACTGCTAGAGAGAGAAGAAGGCTGCACAAGCAGTGCAAATAGCTTCAATCGAGAGACCCTACCAAGGAATGTCTCCAACTTCCCATGGAACTTCGAGAAGAGACGTATATCACGAAAGGGCTCGAAACACTGATCACAGATAGTAGACCAAATTTGCTAAATGGGTATCTTAAGCGAGTTCTGGGCGGCGAAAGCCGCATGCTAGGCGCGCTCAATCAGCGTTGGGCGCAGTGTTGCGTAATCAGAGCGGCCGTTGGACGCGTTGACAATATACCTTTGTCCTTTTCGAATTTCGAATAGTCGAATTTCGAGTAAATTCGAATTTCGAATATTCGAATATTCGAATATTCGAGAAAGTCCAATATTCGAATTATTCATTTATTCGAGTATTCGAGGGCTTCGAATTTCGAATATTCTTTATCAACCTCTTAACAAGTTAATGGCACTCTTCTTCGAAAACCAGGGAATTGTGACCTTTTGATAAGAACGGTGTTTTGTTTCGCGCGTCATTCAAAGTGGCCGAATTGTGTCTATGCAATCTGACAAGGGAAGGGCTGGAGCGCATGTCTGAAAGGGGAGAGCGAGTCATACAGGGAGAATCCCCATCCCTCAATTAGTGTAAAAATCGGTTTATTTTTGACAAGTCGTTAAACACAAGGAGTAGGGAGTCTGTTACAATAGAATACATGGGTATTGTACGCCCGGCAAGTGGCTCGGAGCGCAGTGAATAGAGACGTTGTTTCATGGGTGGGAGGTCGGGGGTTCGATTCTCCTGCTCTGCTGCGTTTTTGCATTTCATATGTTTGGTTGAGAGTTGAACGATTCTGACATCTATACCATTTTCAGATGTTTTTGCCTAATTTTCCAGTTGTACGCCGAAAAGAAATTTCTTGCCACTTGTTTATTACTGATCGGTTTTTTAACCACAAGGCAATGAGAAAGCTACTCAACGATGTATAAACGTTCAACACCAGTAAGCCGTTACAACGATGTTTTGTTGCGATCAAATCTTCTAGCGCCAGGCAGAACTCGAACCCGCACCTCCCTCTGACCGGGCGGGAATGCTCTACGCCATTACACAACCGGCGCTGTTTGATCGAGATGAGCCGGCCGCTGATAGCGGATGTTGCGTTCGATCAAACAGCGCCGGTGGTGTAATGGCGTAGAGCATTTCCGTCCGGTCAGAGGGAGGTGCGGGTTCGAGCCCGCCTGGCGCTAGAAGTTTTGATCGCAACAAAACATCGTTGTAACGGCTTCCATCCTCGGTACCAGCCAATTGAGGCTTCAAGAAACTGATTTGAATCGTTCAATACCAGTGATGCATAGGCCCAAGGTGCATGAAACAGAAGCACTGGTCACAATCGGGCAGCGTATAAAAGCTACAGGCTCCTCACAGGTATACCAGCGACATCACCTTCAATTTCATTATAACAAATCCGTTCTCCTTCAGCTACTCGCAGCTTCGACATCTACCTTAAGGATGTTGTCCCGTTTTTGCAGGTCAAAAGCAGGGTCGTGCACAATGACGTGGGAGTGAAATCATTCCACTCGAAAACGTCATATGTCCAATTCTTGCTTGCATCTCCACGTCCATCCGTTCGGCCAGCTTGATTTCTTCCCTCGAAGACTCCTTGTCTAAAGGTGGAGCACACTTCAGCGTGAGCAGGTGGATTACCACTCGACCGTCGGCGGACATTGTTGGTGTTAGGTTCTAGAAAACCTTCAGCAGACCTCTGATTTCCAGGTGAAAGGCAGACGTGAGGGAAAGAGTGTATCGATGCCGTTTAGCTTAACTTGCGGGATCCGCACACCTCGTTTCTCATTTGAACCACTTGCGACATCACTCTCGACTCCTGGTCTTTGAAAATCCGAGCAGGATGGTTTTTCCCGAGGTCATCGGTCCATCTAGGGGAACAAACTGTGAGGAGCCTGTAGCCTTTATACGCCGTCCGTATTGTGACCAGTGCTTCTTCTTCATGCACGTTGTGCCTGTGTATCACTGATGTTGAACGTTTATACATCATTATGTTGAATACCACTGCATGCAGCTGGAAGAATTAGTAGAAAACCTCTGAAAAGGTATAGACGTCAGAATTCATCAAATCTCAACGGTCAGTTCAAATGCAAAAGTGCAGCAGCGCAGGAGAATTGGTACGCTCGATCTCCCTTGCATGAAATAACGTCTCTATCCACTGCGCTGCGACCCGCTTGCGGCAGAGGCATCGCGGGCATATAAGACCGCCGAACTCATGAGGCGCCGATTACATTGTAACTACAACAACCCCCTACTCCTTGGCTTTAGCGACTTGACAAAAAATAAACACAGTTTATACTAATTGAGGGGTGGAGATTCTCCCTATATGACTGCTCTTCCCGCTCAGACATACGCTTCAGACACTTGTTAGTCGACGCGAGGTAAGCGCGGGCAAACGCAGACCTCCGCTGCGTCCCTGCTTTCTTCGAACGCCATCGAGCCTCCTGCGGCCAGTCACGTGAATAACAAGTGAATCGTGTTATGGCTGTTCAATGATGCTTTTGTCTTCGGAATACTACGGGAGGATCTCCGTTTTGTATTTCTACCCCAAGTATAACGACAGAACGATTAAAGCCAGAAGGAGCCTCGGTAGGGAGGTAGCACTTTCTGGAGCCTGGGAAGCTCCTGCTTTCTGCCAGCAAAGGCGTTAAAGAAGAGAGTAAGAGCAGCAGAGTAAGAGCCACATTTTCGCAATAACACTACCCAAGTCGTAGTGTCTTATCAGATTAGGTTACAACCATGGACTTCGGGTCCGTTTGCTTACAAGTGAAGCGAAGCTCTTCAACGGAGCCAGAACACAAACTGAACTATACATGGACCTCCAATGTGCCTTTTCCGCACCAGATCGCCTTTGTGTTACTTCTTCGTCCGTGCTAGCCATTCTTTTAGCACCTAGAAGCTTCGGTATAACCTAAGGAAGACAGTAAGTTATGGAGCAAGATCTATAACAATCTAGCTCTGCCTATCCAAGATGTTTCTCTTTTTTCGGAGCACGAATTCTTAGAGAAGCAAGGGTGCTTCATTATAGTTTTGTCACCGTCTTTTGGTCTCATGAAAGAAATGGATGGAGCAGCCTTCGCGGCGCTTGAACAACGGCATCTGAGCCTGGACACCGACTTCCACAGCCTCGGTTCGGTCCTCCGATCCTTTTCGCAATTAACCAACTGGTACAGGAGTAATGACAATCTGAAGCCTTCGTATATGCCGCTCTGTCGACCGCAGTTTACAGTGGGTAATAAAAAATAAGTAAATGTCAATCATTGGGTGACGACAATAAGTAAGGTGTTCATTTGATTCTTCGAATATTCGACCATTCGACATTCGATTATTCGAAATTAGAAATTTTGAAAATCGAATATTATTCGATCATTCGAAATTCGAAATTTTGAAAATCGAATATTGTTCGATCATTCGAAATTCAAATTTTTTCCCAAGGACAAAGGTATAGTTGACAACTGCGGCGGCGGTACAGTGGTAGAGAGGTCGCTTCAGAGGATTGGGGTCATGGGGTCGGTGACGACATTTCGGCATTTTGCGACCTTTCTTCGACGAGGACTTATAATCTTCGCATATATTTAGCAAATTTTTTGAGCGAACGGCTGATGGCGACTTGCATTTACGTGTACTAGGACATTTGAAGTTGGAAAATGTTTCAGTTAACATATTTAATTCATGACGTGAAGTACGACAAAAATTTAGATTGGAGCGTTTCCTCTATCAGAAACGACATAAGGTGTGAATTAGAATTCAGAATATTCAAGACAATATCCTACACATTTGTTTTAAGCCTAGAGCAGCTTGTAAATAGGCTATATACTGCCACTCGATGTTCTGCTGCGATCAGAACTCTCGCGCCATGTGGCAGTTGTACCTGCACTCTCTCCTTTCCGGGCAGGATGCTCAGTACCGGCCGCTGCGGTGTAGACTCGATGGACGACAGAGACGTGATAGACTATAGACACTTTATTTGCCTACGAATCATACCAAAGTAGGCTTTATATAATGGCCCTACAGTCATTGCGTGGTAATCATCATATCATGCAACTGATACGTACTGATATGTAACACAGGATTACAGCGACAGCGTTATTTCATCACATGCAGCATCCCGATGTCGTGGAAGAGCGCTGAGAGGTCGCTGCAACAAGGACATGGCGGATCCGGCGTGCGAGATAACGGCGCTGTTAATGGAATGGACTAACATCCTGCCTGGAAGGTAGAGAGTGCGCGTCCGTGCCCCATCTGGCGCGAGAGTTTTGATGGCGACAAAAGATATTGTAGCATCAGGTTACATGCACCGTTTTGCTGTTGATCACTTATATCTTTCCTCTGGTACTCGTTATTCCCAACACGTATCTGACATACTTATGCATATAGTAGAGAGTACCTCTGAGGACAGGACTTCATTAGTAATCTAAAGATGTTCTTTGTATTCACACTTACCTCACTGCCACAT
This sequence comes from Heligmosomoides polygyrus bakeri, assembly GCA_947359475.1. Taxonomy (NCBI): domain Eukaryota; kingdom Metazoa; phylum Nematoda; class Chromadorea; order Rhabditida; family Heligmosomidae; genus Heligmosomoides; species Heligmosomoides polygyrus. The sequence continues at coordinate 47,377,496 of OX375865.1, read as the reverse complement.
ATTTCATTACTATAGCCATATTCAGCCATTGTATGCAATTCTAAATAAATCTACCCGTAAAACTGGCTAGAAAAGGTCAGCTCCGTTTAGGACGTGACTCCCGTTATAAGGCGTATATTCTCCGGTCCTTTCAAATGCGTTATATAATGAGTGGGGACTGTATTTTGCTGCTTTAGGAAGACACCTAACCCATTTTGACTAGGGTAGATCGAATTAAATTAGCCTACACGGCACCAGGGCTTACCATTGTTGATGTGGGAAAAAGCCACATGCTCTTCCTTATCTATCTTCCTTCACCTTCGCAACATATATGTCCATATTCATGCTCATAACAAGAGACAATGATCCCTAGGCATCAACAAAACCTTTACAGGAGCAAATTCCTAACAGCTGCAGGAGTCCGTTTCGAGATCAGAGATCAGATCCATCAACTGCTTACCAGCGGGTAACGGTATGTCGGTTATCGTACCTGTATCTCTGCATCTTTGTATATCTCTGTATCACTTACTACGTAGGCCGATATGGTGAATCCGGCGGTATCGTTGATGAATCTAGCGGCTGATAAGGTACATTCATTCATTCATATTCATCAAGTTTTCACGGTATTTTCACTGTTAGGCGGCGGTAAGCGGTTTATGAATCTGGCCCCAGATTGAGGAATGCCACCGCAGCTGTGAAGCAAAGTCAAAGTTGACGGTAGAGAAGTGTGAGGACGCCAACAGAGAAATAGATGAGCGAGCAAAAAAGTGTGAGCAACTACGCAAATAGCGAAAACTGAGAAAGACGAGGACAGCGTCGACTGCCCCTTCCAACTTGTTCAAATAAATGCATGGTTCGCGTTCTTCCACAACGATACTGCACCGGAGTGCAAGCTGTGGCCGGATTCATCACCGACTTACAGCAATTTAACAGATAAAATACAGCCGAAATTCCTGATAGCGCCGCGAATTGTTTCATCTTATCGCTCGATAAGCCGCGCTGTCAGGGATTTCGGCTGTATTTTTTCCGTTAAATTGCGGAATGTCGTTGGTGAATCCCGCGCCTGTATGGGGAAGAAGTTAAATTTTCCGGTAAATTTCGAAAATTCTGCTAATGCAAGCCAATGGAAAATGCTCAGTATTCAGGATATCGGGAGCACTTCAGCTGTTTAGAAGAGGTCACCGACTAATATCTTATAGTTTAACAACGTCGTCATCGCCGTCGTGAGGAGAAATACGCCAGTCAGAATTTCTTCCGTTCTACATACGAAAGCGTCATGCGTGGCTTGGGATGGAATGTCCGGAGTGGGTGTGAAGTTAGAAGTAGAACGCCTTAGGTATTTATGATTTGATGTCTAATTTGCTTCTTGCAAATCCGTATAGGTCCTTGAGATCTACTATGGATTGTCCTTCAGTGAATTAATGAGTTCGCTCCACTTATAAATTCCGCTGACTGCGCTCTCGAGGCACTTAATGAGCTACAAAAAGATGACATTGCTTGTCGTTAATAATGCTGGGAACAATACGGCGTTTCAATCGAAGTCACCAAACCGCCCCGCAACCCCTTTTCGTTGCGGGAACCTGAAGAATTTATGTAAAAACTCGACGTTGTAAGCTTTCTTTACTGAAATATTTGAATTGTAGTCGGAAAACTCAGAAGATTAACCACGTTGTTGAAGGCACCTCTGAAATAAAAGATCTCAACCTGTGAATTTCCGAAAACTCGAAAGAAAAACGTGAAAGCTCTCATCAGGAACAGCCAACGAAGTCGATCTCGTCTCCGCGGCTTTTGCCTTACTCAACCACCAGGCTTTTATGGAATTAATGGTGACAGCTAAAATAGTTTCTGAGCACAACTTCAAGCCGATGCATGTGTGATGCAACCGACGATGCCTGACCTCACGTGGCATTGCAGACCGTTCGTCAGATCAACCAAGCCTTCCATCCCACCGGAATCGGGTTGTTCATAAGTGGACGCTCCTGATAATGAGAAGGTTGAAAAGCTTGCTTATCGTCCTTCCAAGACAGCTGTATGCGCCGCATTGTTAATGCGTCCACCCCTATCCCGCAGGCGTACATGGAAGGCGTGGCACATCACGAAGGGATTAATTCACTGCTGCCTTGACTTCTCCCTCCTTTATCCTAATTTTGATGTCAAAGATAATCAACGTTAGTACCTGGACGTTGTCCGTCTTTATTGATATTCTATCCTCGTCAAATAAATGAAATGATAAGTGAGGGTGCTAGACGTAATGTATAAAAAATAAGGGATGTTAAGTGGAAGTTTTCCAAAATAACCAGCGCCACGATGTCTTTCAAGGTTAGTCCTAAACAGGTGCCTGCATTGAATAAGTGCAGAAAACTAAAAACAAAAATACTATCCTTAGTTCCTTTCTTGGGTTTTGTGGGTCTTAGAACTGCAACGATCAGGTCCTCTTCTCTATTAGTACTCAAACGATGCCCGTGTGGTACCGAAACCGATGAAGGCATGGCCGGGGGTTCAGTGTGCCACTACGGATCTCGGAATTGCGAATGTCTCTGAGATGCTCACTAATTCTGTGCGGCAGGCCGGTATTCTGTGCGAAACCCTTTGAAGAGCCCAGTTGTAAGACAGTGGAAGACATCTACCAAGAAGGGGGTCGAGCGTTCTACCCCCTCGTCCCCCTGGCCCGCCCACCGTCAACCCCCTGGGATTGCTCGAGAGTCCAGTGGCTCTCACGTCATGAGATAGTGGAGACGCAGAGATTTGCCACGCCTCTGTTTAAATTGCGGGGGGGGGGGGTAGAAGGCCTCTTTCGACAATCGCGTAAGCAGAATACCGGCCGTTACAGAGGTCCTTCATCACTGCTCCCAACTGGTCTCCCTGGTGCGTAAGGATGCCGTGAAGATGCGGATAGAGGAGATACACAGGGCGTGATGGATAGCAGGTGGCACAGAGCCGACTGAGGCTGATTTCCTAATAGCACAGCACGAAGCTACAGACGAATCCATGCTGGCGGCTATGAATTCAGACAAGCCGTCCACTTCCTCGCCACCAAGGACGTCTTCCTCCAGCAGACAGCGCCTATGTCAAACTACACCTATCAATGAATAGGGGTTGTGTGATCCAGTATGATGTGACACTCATCCTCTGTTCTACAGTACGTCCTTGAAGTGCTTTTCTTCTAGGTAAGGCATTTATAAACGTCAACAGATAGAGAAAGCTGTCAGAAGCTAAACATCCTTTCTTTACTAGGTAATATTTATTAAACATATAAGGTGCATTACTAGACTGCCTGAGACACGGAGCGCCAAATCTTTGGGGACGATCACTCCATGCATGGGGTCACTCCATTCGTATTTGGCCTCAGTGCTCACGAAGACTTTAAGGAACTAGATAGAGGGAGGGATGAACTCCGTTTTGGAAATCTCTGTAGTTTTCTGGGTGTTCAAGATGTTTAATTCTAGATCTATTCTAGGATCTAGATTTAATTTACGTCCTTGCTGCATAAAGGAGTTGCCGCTGACTCAATGTTTAGCTTTAAAATACTTCGTGGCGAGCTCAAACTTCGTGCCAGCAAGTATTGGATATTCAGGCCTTGCAGTCTACGTCTAATGGATTTAGCCTGCACTAACCGATAGTTCAGAGGAAGAATTACACTCAGTTGCTTAATTTCGCTTTTTACATAGTTGCACGATGGCTCAGACACTTGCCTAGGAAAGTTTTGAATGCAGAAAACAGTATAATTTTCAAGGAAAGGTGCTGCAGGCTTTAGGAATTTCGGCAAACCTGACGTGATCTTACTGGCTATGCAAAACCTTTGATAACGCAGCGGTCCACTCCTGTGAAAGACTCCGCTGTTGCCGAATACGCAGCTCCTTTTTGAGACTTTTCTCTGAATTTTCATTCACCATCTGGCTCCAGTTTGCTACTCTCGTCATTTTGTAATAATTGCTATCTCATGTAAAAAGCGTAAAAGGGCTCTTGTATGGCAATGCCTTAAATATTACCGATACAGACAGATGGCAGATACAGTTTCTTCTTCAACAGTAGTTTTCCTGAATTATTATTTCACTTACTGCAGGGTTGGGTTAACAAGTGGCACGGCCTTTACCACTGTTCAAATAGGGCTGGGTTTTACGCTTGGGGTTCGTACCAGATCAGAGAGGCGCCTGTATTGCCTGTCCGCCCCAGAATAACGTCTGTTAGTTGCGTTGTCCACGCTGAGTTCCTCTATCTCACCGCTGCTCCAACAACACGCAAAACATTTTTTCTAATATTCACATTATCCCACGGATCTCCTTTGATAGAGAGCCTCCGGGTTCTCTTGTTAAGAAGGATCTCGGGCCGCTTGTCGCAGGGCCACCTGGCGCGTCCCGGGTGGTGGATAGGAGAATGAAACGCGAACCAAATGTGACCGTCTACTGCGCAGAGACCAGGTGGGATGCAGGGGATGGATTGACTCGTTCCTTGTGTGTGGGAGCGGCATGCTTATGCACAATGTGCGTGGATGTGTCCGCGCCTGTGCGGATTGTAACTGTGTCGTCACGGCCAAAAGCATGAACTTGGTAGGCTTGGAGTTCATGTGGAGCGATTCGAGGCCGCCTTAGAAGTCCCGCCCAGTCTGGCTTGGCTGCAAGGAGTTGTTCAACCGCACGACAGATTTACTAGCCATCTGTGTGTACTCCAGTCAAGCACAGCAGCACTAAAAGGCCTTATTCCCCTGACCCCGAAAGAGTCCCCGTTTCTGAAACGACGGGAAGGACGAGTACGGAGAGGCCGCAGTAATCTGACGGCCTAACAAGGCTGAGGAACAAATTGAGGAGGGCTATATCTTTGTCTCTGACTCTGTACTTACAACGTCCGCGCGCTCGCACCGGAAGCATCCGTCGAGGACCTGATGATGCAGCCAGGACGATCAAGTACGACGTCATCGGACTGATCAAGACGAGAAGATACCACTCCCTACACACCGCCTACGACTCCGGAGAAGAACTGTTCTTAGGAACATGCGACAGCAGGGCAACTCAGCGTTGTTGTCCTCGTCAACACGCACGTAAGCATTAATTCCTAAGTCTGATGATAAGTCGACTCGGACGTCTGCGATTGAAGCGATGACCCCACCAAGAGACGTCTGTCTCCGGAAACTCTCGAGCAGATAGCCAGCGTAGAGCAACACGAGCGTCAGGCAACTACCAACTGACGTCCGAGCTTGCAAAGCCATGCGAGCGGCGATAAAGGAGAATCTTAAGGAGAGAAGGGAGGAAATGTTGGCTGAAGCTGCAGAGGCGGAGTTGAGCATTCGAAATGCCTGCCCGAACTTCACCAACTTCAAGACCACGCTCTCAGACGTCCAGACGAGGCCAACTCCTCCAGAAGGCCCATGGAGAAGGTCATCCACGACTTCTACTCCGATCTCTTCGATAGCCATGCCCACCTATCCCACACTATCTCTTGTAGGATGGATGGGTCGTCCCCTGTGTTCTCCCTCCCAGATCCGGCACGCCATCTCGTCGGTGAAGAAACGCACAGCACCCGGTAATGACAGGACCAGAACACCTAAAGAACCTACCACCAGCTCTCATCAACACCCTAACGCGGCTCTTCACAAGCTACCTGTCGGAGTGCAAGGTTCCATCTCAGCGGAAGACCAGCAGGACCGTCTTGCTCTACAAGACGTGCACGACATTGGCACTTATCGCCCGATTTGCCTGCTATTCTAACTCCACAAGCTGTTAACTCGAGTCATCCTGAATATTATTAACAGAACGCTGGACGAAGGATAGCCATAGGAGCAAGCAAGATTTCGGAAAGGATTCAGTAGGATCGACCACATGCACACCATTGCTAAGCTCATCGAAGTATCGCGAGAGTACAAGCTGCCGCTATGCCTTACGTTCATTGACCTGAAGAAGACATTCGACTCCGTCGGAACTGAAGCGGTCGTGAAAGCCGTGCTCACTCAGGGCGTTCCCTACTCAGTACATCAGAGTCCTTCGAGAGCTGTACAGTGGACTCACGGCCAAGATTTCATAAATCGACTACGACGTCGTCATCAACGTGAAGAAAGGGAATACCACATCCCCGAAGCTCTTGAGCGCCACCCTCGAGAACGTCATTCGCGAACTAGAATGGGAAGACATGGAAGTGAAGGTCGACGGCCGGCAGCTGCACCATCTTCGCTTTGCTGCCGACATCGTGCTCCTAACACCGAGCACGGGCCAGGCGGAGCGAATGCTGACCGACTTCGATCGTGTAGGTGGGAATTTCGGACTGCAGCCGAAGACAATGCTCATGAGGAGCTGACAACTTTCCGATGCCCCCATTCTCGTTCAAAGGAATGAACATCTCCATGTGCTCCAGCTACGTGTATCTGGATCGGGAAATCAACATGACCAATGATCTAGCACCGTAGCTAGGCAGGAGGAAACGAGTATGGTTTCCAGCTTCAGTGTGGTTGGACGTTCATTTAATTATTGCTTTTGATGGCTATTTTGTTGTTCGAAGTTTTCGTTGACGTTGTAGTGCACCCTCGCGTGCATTTAAAAAAATAAATTCGCCAAGCGTTTGAAAAATCGAATAGGAAATTTTACCGATCTTAGCTGCTAAACGTGTCCGCTTGATCTGCAGCTAACGCCAGACCTTTTGGGATGTTTTGTACCTTGGGTTTGGATTTAGCACCACAGTGCTTTCACATGCTTATGATTGCTGTCTGCTGGGATGTCTGAAAGACTCTTGTTCTGTGGATATGGGGGAGTGTTGCTAGGTGAACTGCTTATCCACACTTAGATTATTTTGCACTTGTTTGATGCTGTGTCTGTATTTTTTCCACAGGCCTTCAGGTTGTTCACAAGTGGTAATTCTGATCAATCAATTCCACATCTATTTTTGGCTGCGAATTCACCTGCAACTATACCTGTTCCGTAGCACGCCCTCTATAAGCGAAAGTGCGAAAAACGAATCCAACGGATAAATCCATGTCTCCTGCCTTGGACGAGGAGGAAAGAGGAAAATTTCTGCTCCTATGGGGTGCTTGGCTTTTCACCGGTGAACTTGTAGTTTTGATTGTTATGTTTTCTCCAATTCCCAAGCACATAAAAAAGATATGTTTGTGTTTGAAAGCCATTATCCTGCTCTGCCTCAGCAGTGGATCATTTTCGGTTTGTTCTCAAACTTAGTTCTCATGCTTCTAGTCAGCGTTGCGAGCAATCCTCGTATTCGAACATCATAGTTTTCTCGATGCTAACGCTGTACTGAATGATCTCCAGACATGTCTGAGCACTTTTTAGACTACAAGATTTCTTTCGTGGACATCCCCTGAACTCGTCAGATAGATGTGCACGCATTAGAGAAAGTGTACTGGTACTTACGATTAGATAGTGATGCACGTCCTCCATTTCGCAGTCAATCGCATGTTCGTCATTTACAATGGCAGTTTCGCCTAAGCGTCGACATGTCACAAACACATATGAGCTTAGAACGGTTTATGGAGCAGTAGCGAAGCATCCACGATATAACCATAATGTCAGTGGGTTCACAAAGATTTAGACAAGAATAGGGAACGTGGTGGGCAGGGGCAGTACTCGGCATCGTGTCCAGGAATCCCACTGCTTCCGATTTGACCAGGTTTGCCAGGCGCTCCTGGTTTTCCAGGCACTCCCGGTCTTCCCGTAGGACCTGGTTCTCCTGGACTTCCTGGCAGACCAGGTGCTCCCGGTATTCCAACGATTCCGGGCGGACCCTGTTCTCCTGGTGCACCGGGTGTTCCTTTCGAGCGTTTATATGATGTTGCATCCGCTCCAGGTCTACCTGGCTGTCCAGCAGGCCCGGGTTCACCGTCTCGTCCCTTGTCTCCAGGCTCTCCTGGTGGTCCAGGTGGCCCTTTGACCGGGTACGGCAGAGCAGGAACTCCAGGCAGTCCAGGAGGACCTTGCACTCCAGGCAGTCCATCAGGTCCGGCTGGCCCAGGCCGTCCTTGAGGACATTTAACACATCCCAGTGGCGGAGCGCATGCAGCCTCGAGACCGGCGGTGTTCATGTTGTCCAGTCCAGCTGGTCCAGTAGCACCGGGAACTGAAGCACTAGTTTTGGGCGAATAGCAGAATAAGCGACTTTTTTCGCCGCTAAAAAGAGGTGTGGACAGTGCAACAAAGTATGCTTACCTCCAGGCATACCCGGTGGACCTGGTGGTCCTGGTGGTCCCGGTGGACATTGCGGCATTGCATCGCACTGACACCAGTCCGGCAGACCAGCAAATCTAGGTGAACGAGGTTTCGAGGCAGATGGATAAGTGGAGACATTTAGAAGAACGTCGCCCTTTGAAGATGGATCTTCAGTGGAAAAAAGCAACTCCCTGCACAACTACGGTTGGGGTGAAACGATCTAATACGGTCGTTTGTCTCGAACAAGATTCAGAGTTTCTTTTGAGCACCAAAGATTTTCCTCCTCCAGGGAACGAGCAATGGAACAGGCAAGAACTCAAAGTTGATTACCTAAGATCTTGCTTACTTACTACAGTGTATCCATTCTGAGGATGGTAGCTCACCTCTTCTCCCTTCTCAGAAGTGGGTTCTCCTTGGGCTTGGACGGAGGAGTGTGGCTCACTTGTACGTTCATGAGTTCGATCCACGAAGAATCCGTCTCAACCTAACTTCAGCCCAGTTAGTCACTCCAGACAAAGTGCACTGTTTATGTTCGAGCTAACCTTGAAGGTTTCTACAGCTTCGAAGACCTCGTCCTTTAGGTCCATCATTTCCCAGTACAATCGCGGAAGGAACAGCATTGACCCGATGAGAGAGACAGCGCCGGCTGCCAGTGCGACGGACACGACGAAGTGCGTCTCGTGCATCTGGAACGAAGCCATGAGATCTTTGAAGCGCTCGAAGAAGGTGGTTTCGGTCCGACGTCGTGGACGGAGACTGAGGACTCCTGCTCGGCCTTGGCCGAGGGAGAACGAGGCAGCGAACAGGCAGACGTGGCTGCACGGACTGCGAGCCTCCGTGTCTGAGGGCGCGGCTTTATACGCGGGTCCACCCACTCGACTGACACTCGCCGCTCGCAAGAAGCGCGTTCCATTCGAGGCGAACAAAATCGCCAATCTCACATCAATTCCGCCGGCGAACACGCTCCAAACAAACGAAAAGAACGGGCCGCAAAAAGTGCAGGACGTTTTTGGCGCAGAGCCTTGGGCGGGCTTTCGTCCACCCTTCGTGCATTCGAAAAAAAGACACCTCACCCGCCAGCGGTCACATCCCTCCGCTACTCTGCTTGACCTGATTTGAAGAGCTCCAATTAACCCAAGGTTCAAAACTTTTGCAGGTTGAGCGCAAGTCCAGACGGGAAGTTTGGGAAGATCTCAGAGCAGAGCTATGCAGAGTAAGAGTGATTGACTATGAATCCTGGAATAGTGAATTAAAATCCTCCGAAATTATGCGGTGGACATAAACGATTTTTTATGCTTAGGCGTTCCTTTTACCCTACCATGAGATTCGTACGTAGCCTCTGCTGTCAGCGTTTTCGGTTTAAAAAGGCCAATCACCAGATGTTCAGATCACGCATCATACCTACTGTGAGGGTGCCTCCTGGAACTTGGCCCATTGGAATTTTGCATTATCGTTCAGCAGAAAAAGAGTTTGCAAGCAAGGCAGTCTTACCTTTCGGGAGCTTAATCGTGATGGTTGTGGCATCTTGCGAACTACTTCTATTTGTTGCACATTGAAATTTTGGGAGATCGCGTTGCATGAGAAGTCGGGGCTGATTCGCTTTCAATCTTCAGGGTTGCAGGCAATGTTGAGGGATCATCGCAGATGTTTCTCAGTCGCTTACTGCTGATTGTGCAGTTTTCAAACATTCCGCGAAGTTCGGTTTGATGCCCTGGTGAAACCCTTCTGGGAAGTCGGCTTTGTCCTAGTGGGACCTTCACTCTGCAAGTTACACATCGTTAGTAAACTTGAAACTAAACTACTACATAGAGGAAACTCTGTGAACTTGTCTGTTGGAGAGCAGTGTTTGCGATTCCTTATCCGGGACACCACTGTGTGCGTGCTCGATTAGTTTTTCAACTGATGCTCCCCTACAATAGGATTAATCCGAGAAGTCCTATTCAGAATTGCTGAGTAAGTCGATGTGATTTATCGCCGCTCAACTCAGCCCAGAGAATGCGTCTTTCTTCTTCACGCCTCCTTGAGCGGATTAAGAGGATTCTGGTGAAGAATCCCTCTGCTGCGGTTGGTTCTTTTCTCTGGGCTCTCTCCGCACACCACCGATATAGGCAACGCGAAATCACAGGGTTCAAAAGACTACGGAGTACAGCACAGGTGTGGGCAGTACCTTATTGAACAAATGGAAAATCCCAGGTGCTCCGAATAGATTGAAGATATTTTCTTCCCCAGAGTATTTTGACCCGAAGCGTTACAGCTTATGGTTCTCTTTTCTCGGTGACTTTTCACTTTGCATCGTAACCCGGTTAATGCTACGAAGGTAATGGTTTTTCGCTCAAAAATTCTTTTATGTGCGACAACCTCGACGTGATAACTTCTGTCGCAGCCTCATAGACCTCGCCGTTGACATTCTAATACTTATCATAGTGGATTTAAACCGACTTTGCTGGGCACTTCACTTGCTGCCTGCTTCATCACGCTCAAAATTCCGCAAGCGTGGTTAAATGAGTGCTTTAATACGAAGAGGGTGCGCATTCATTCCGTTCCGTATCTTGTCGAAAGGTTCAATGAGTATCTCATAAGATTTCGCCGAACGCTGTGAACTGAACAGACCCATCAGCCCATAAGAACCGGAATAGGTTTGGTCTTCAAAAGGATTTTTGCCGTAACAATTGTTATGCTGTGTTCGTCGTCTTTTGAGCAGCAGCTGTAGCAGAACTGTTTCTTTTTTGCATTTTCGCGTGATCATGTATGGTGTTAAAATGAGGTGATATGGTAGGTATGTATATATCCCTGTCATGGAACAACGTATGCTTTGTATGTAGCAACTCAATAACACCATTCATTTGCGGGATTACATATTCACTCCTTAATCCGCACCAGGGATGAGCGGATTAACCGTTATCCGTTATCCGGTTTCCGGGGGGTTTTGGCCTATCCGTTTTGTTGTTCATTATCCGGCGATTTTTGGGCCGGATAACGAACAACAAATTAGCTGAATCTCAGCTTTGGACGTGGTGATGGGTGGACTATGTACAGAATCCTTCTCGGTCGTAAGAGTGGTCGTCAAAAACAACAGAAGTATTCAAATCTAGAAGGGTTAATTGAAGTTTCCTCACTTGGAAACTGGCTACACAGTTTCAAAGATATCTAAGTTCCATCCTTGCAGGAGACCCGCTAAGCCTGCACCATACTTATATGAAGCCTACTTAGCACGGCATTGCTAATTCATCTCAAGTCACGTGCTGACCAAGAAGGCATGCAAACTCCTACTAGCAATGGTCAAAAGTGGAGAGCCGCATCCTGAGAAGAATTTTTTACCGCCGATTTTTCCATCGTATCACTTGTGGTTGCACGACTGCAGTGTTCCATTTGATTGCAGGCGGTAATGGTACCTTTTTAGCCTTTTTATGTCGTGAATTATCAAAAATACTGCAGTAGAGCAATGAATACTAGCAAAATAAATAGGATTAATCTAAATACATAGAGTAAGCAACTTCTCCATGAAAAATTCTAGGGGAGCAGGAAACTACTTTACAAACTTATCATCGTGGGGGCTGAAGACATGTAGATTTGTTTTAATTTGTGAGTCTTTTGTGAAACTTATCAGCAACATAGAGAACACCTCCGTTTTGGGGCTGGGTTGGATATTCTTCCTCTGCTCCAGAAGAGATGGGTCGGATATTCTTTTTCAGATCCAGAAGGTCTGGATGTCATAACTCTTTGAGTGTGTGTTTGCCGTACACAACTGCTTACAGTTGCTACCCAAAAGTTAGTATTTTATCCATTCCGGATAATTCCACGTTCTTGGATCCTGGATCGAGCAGCAACAACAGTAACGGTTCATAGCATGTGTAGGACAAGATCGTTATGTGAAGTTTGTTTGGCTGGATGTCTCCTGCCTTCTTCTTTCCAGAGACATCGGAAGAATTGCTCCTCCAAGGACTATTCTATTTTTCAACTGCTCTAATTGAAAAAAAGAGTTAAGCGCAGAGTAAGGCTGATAAATAAGGCAATCCAGGTCAAAGGCGGGTATGTTGCTGTACGTTTATCTTCCTACGGATGGGCAGAAAACACCATAGAGCGTCGTTAATGTGGCGACTGCAAAACGTTTGAAAAACACTACTAAAATGTCTAGAAATGGCTTATAAATTAACAGTGCTTCATGCTCTGATCTGTTGTTGAAATTAGTGCAGTTTAAAAAGAGTTAATTTCTGTTGTTTGTTCGTTATCCGTTTTTCCGTTATCCGGCAATTTTCGGGTAAAGTTATCCGTTATCCCTTATCCGGTATTCAAAATTTCATTATCCGCTCATCCCTGATCCGCGCCTCTGCGAGCTGCACGGTTCCTTGGTATTCGCTTCTTAAGGACACTAGTCTTGTACCTTGCAGCATCACTAACCGGAGAGCAATTTTTGCAAAACTTAAAACCCGCTAACACCTAGGTTCTGCTGCGTACTTTATGGCACTTTATGATGTCATTCTCCACTTCCGTAGGTTCATCGTAGGCATTCTTTCCGGACTGCACAGTAACGTTCTTGGTCCCACCTAGTCTTAGTGGTCCGCTCGTACTGGTCCCCTCATTGCTAACCTATTGTTCCCCCTTATTGCCCCCTTCCGGGTCTCAGTTACTGGTTCCTTTCCTGTTTTCCCTATTGACCCCTTGCTGGTCGTCGACCGAGATCAGTCTTTCCAGGTCGCTCTTCTACTCTCCCCTCGAAATTCCCTTTGCTGCCCTTTTCCTTTAGTGGTCCTCTCACGTTCTAGGTTCGTTGTCGGCGAGTCGGATTCTGAATCCGCTTAAAAAAACGCGCAGTTTCCGTTCTTTCAAGCAGGAAGAGACCGCGCCGCGCGTCACCTGCCGTAGCAGCATCCCATATTGAATGGAAAGTTTCACTCGTTCGAGATACGGTGAGGAGTCGAGCGGGTAAGATCAGTCAAACGTCATCGACGGCTAACTCAATTAGGTAAATGGTTGTGGTGCAGACAAATAGATACCCATTTCCCCACGATAATGGTAGATACTTCATTTTACTCGCTTCGCACTAAGGCCTATGTTATACTTCGGTGACGCGTCGCCAACGTCGCCGAGAACTCCGCAGTTGGTGTTGTACTTCTAACGTCTTCCGTTATGCGTTTGTGATAACTTCTTACCGTATCCGCCGAAGTAACCATCGCAGCGAGTTATGCTGCAGCCGGTGGCGCATGAATGTACATCAGCTCGTAGAATGGGTACGGCGACTACAGCTGAGACAAAATCCCGGCTCTGCGAGAGCAGCGAAATGATAGGTTCGGCAGCCTTCCACCTGAGTGAAAGTGACCGCCTGAGAAGAAGCCGAGCGCAAGGGAGGGACAGTTCACCTTTCATTCCCTGGTTCCCAGCCGGGAAAAAGGCAGGGGATAGTCACCGTGGTTGCAGTTATCTGGGTATCTCGTTGAAGGCCATAAATAGGGAGCTGGAAGCAGCCCCTTTCAACAAAACAGGTTCTCTTGACTTCAGACATAATCGAATCTCATCCATGAAATGCGGAACGTGCATTGAAATTGGAGGCCATAATATCTATGTAGAAACCTTAAGGCAGCTAAACAGTCCTCAAGAATTGAACACTCTGACAATGCGTTAAAAGAAAGGTACAACAACATGCTGAGGTACGGGAACGGAGGTACGTACATCTCCAAAATGAATTCAAGGGAAGTCTAGTGTTGCTGGTGGCTTTACATAAACGACCAAATGCCTTATAAGCGCTATGTATTGGACATTATAAGTGGCAAAAGTTGTCGAGCTCACAACTTTTTTCCTCATCTTGCTTTTGTTAATAAATCTTCTTCTTTAATTCTTTTTACCGTTTTCAATTTGTCACTTTTAACTTTTCCATTTTTTTCTAGCCGTGTCTTTCCTTAATGATGCAGCCCACCTCTTTATAGATTCGATTATTGTAGAATAGAATAATGAGACATTCAACTTAATCTTCTGGTTGCGTTCTTTCATAGCCCTGGCCCACCGAATGGGATCCTTTGAGAGCGACCTAGAAGCGTCACAAGCTTCACTCTGTGAGTCTACCTCTTCTTTTTTCGCAAATCTTCTTGCGCCGCTGGTTATAATCCGCTTTTTCTTCATAACAGTCAACCACCTTCAAAAAAATCTCGTCTTTTATCTCCCTAGATTCTTCTCTTTCTTCTTACTATCAAATATACGGCAGGAATCGTTGCCACCCTCCGTCAAGGAGGAAAACAGAGGGTACTGGCGCATGCAGATAAAGCTTCACTTTCGGGCACGTGCTTTCCGTGATTTTTAGGATCCTTTTGGAATCAATAGCGATCTACTCGACTGAACCGCAGATGAGTTGTTTGGTCTTTATTCGCCCAAACAACCAAGAATCACCAAATAAGAAGGTTATGATTGGACCACCTCAGCTGCTGCCGACGCCCGAAGTAGGTGTGGTGCCATCCAGGGGTGCACATTTTACGGTTAACGATTTAACGAATTTAACGAATTAACGGCATTTTTCGTTAAAACCTGGCTTAACGACTTAACGGAAATTTTTAGAAGTTTAACGGAATTTTTAACGGACTTTGTTCTCAATGAGTTTGTCACATTTACCCTTAGTATTCTCTAATGCTGCAGGTCTCATCCTCCCGATCAGGACCGTTCTCAGGAAATTATTGAAATCAGCAAGAGTATTTCAATGTTTTCATAAATTTGTTTTGAATTTTTGGAATTAATATATTTTTGGGGCGTGTGTAGCGCAGTCTGGTGAGGTGCCAGCTGTCGCGTGACCCTATACCAGGTTTCTGGTCCCTTTTTCCGAATCCCCGCCCAGGCTAGCCAAGCCCTCGACCCCTCTGGGGGGAGGGGGGGGGGGGGGTCAGATGAGGCTGGCTTGTTTAGGAAGGACACCGCTGACTTCTTCATCGGCTCCATCGGCAAATGCAAGTTATTGTATGGTCTGATACACATTCAAATCACCTCCACGATATGCCGTAGAAGTATAATAGAATGCGTGGTGCATCCCAAAAGGGATTGAGGGATTGAGAAATGTCTCGCTTTATCCTTATCCTTTAATCCATTTCGGAGCTAGAAATTTCTTCACCGAGCCCCCAAGCACGTCAACGAATCTACATAGTTACTAGTCTAACGTTCTTGTAGTATATGCCCATTCTCACCTGGCGCTGCTTATCCCACAATATTTGGCCGCCACCAGGAACAGTCGAGACGGAGAGAATGTTTTCGGCCGCTGGACGTACTTTAAACGATTTCAGAAAAACGCAGATAACAAACGTTAGAGAAGCTTATTTCCCTAAACGTTAGCATGACTACGACGTGTCACACCTTATGGGCAGTGTGGGACCGCGTGACACAATGCCGTGTCACGGTCCCGACGTTGCAAAAAATGGATTGGTCCCACGCCACGCACCAGCCACTCAAAAATCGTGCGGTCGACAACGTGGAAACATTCCACTGATGGGCTTTTAATTGTATTTTTATTAATTCTTTCTGTGCTTAACCCTTGATGTCCGACGATGTCGTCGGACACCATCATAAAAATAGTTCATGGAAAATTATGAAGCATTGAATTGTACAATATTAATCAGTGAGTCCTCTATTACTACTGTCAGGATGGTCGTTGGGAAACGTCATTTTGTTACTGTTCTTCATGTTTAACAAACGCTATAAATAAAATAATACAAATAATCCGCGCGCGGGAAAAATGCGTACTGTCCCACGCGGCGGTCAACTAAAAGTCTCGCGTGTCGTAAAAGGGTTAATGGGCTGGTGCACGCATCGAGATTGCACATGCTCTTAGAACAGTCAGACAAAAAACTAAGAAAGGTGGGGAGGAACTCCGGGTACCTGCCTGATTGCACATTTTAAGATGCCTTGTTGGTGATCATCTTGAATGATTCCATACCTGTTCTTATTCCACACCCTGTAGATAATTTGTTGCTGAAGGCTTGTTTGTTTTTCTGTATTTGTTGATGTTGAACTGTTTATTTAACATTTTTAACGAAATTTAACAATTACCGAAAAGTTAACGAAAATTTTCCGTTGAAATTTTCGTTAAAAAACTTAAAGCGCAGAATTTTGTGTGCACCCCCGGTGCCATCTCTTGTGACGCAGAATGGCTTTCGTGGGGTATAGAATGGAAAGCCGTAACGAGAACACAGGCAGCCCTTTGTTGCGGAACCCTCACACTGTCTGCCACGCTCTGAGCAGCACAAGCGATTTCGCGTCCCTGTTGCCAGGTGCATGGCTGCCCGTAGCCACAGAAAACGCCGGCGCGTTTAGGATTGTCACCATGTTGCGGTTTCCTATCTCGAGCTTTTCATTTGTCCCCTCCCCCCCCCCCCCTCTCCGAAACGGCAAGGAAGACAGCATTCTGAAGTAACAGGCTCAGTGCTGAAGCCGGAATGAGAAGGCCCTCTCACTTACAATTAAGGGTTTTTGAGCACTTGGGACGAACACTGTGCCCGTAGGATCCGGTCAGCTGTTCCGATTGCTTTTTGTCTGTTGCCCGGCAAACTATTATCCTAGCGCAAAGGGAACTGCGGCCTCCATCAATCAGTTCTAAGGAGAACCAAACAGGTTTTATCAGTTCACATGCAGGCTTCGAATCAATCTTGGAAGAAGGAGCCCTGCTAATTGTTGCGAAGCGGATTTAACACCTCATGGTGTGGAGCAGCCATAACCCAGTCGCCTGAGAAAGTTCAACGATTTTTCTTTTTTCTTCCCTCTGATGACGCATTGGTTGCTAGTTCATAATCCAATAGATAATTTTGCAAGCAAAACATGGCTCACGAACAACACTTCGATCATACTGCATGAATTATTAAATCTACTTCCCGGAACCTAGCCTTTTCGTAAAAAGGTTGGGTATCCACTACAGTTGTGCTGGAATGACCATTCAATTAGGTTTAAATAAGAAATCGATTGATTTTCATTCGAATTTGGATACTGGAATTCTAATAATCAGAAAATCGCATTTTCCGAATGTGTTAGAGTTCAAACGTTTGCAAACTGCAAGCATTTGAGATAGTTCGAGCAACCTAACCATCGTTCTTCAGAAGCGCGTTATTCGAGTATTCGATGAGTGCAATGCGGATGTTGGGCTTCTTTTTAATAAGCTATTTTCGACGAGGAGCTGCATTGTTTTACAAGACATCCTATGTCATACATGGATATTTTGTACAGGAAGTTCGGTAATGGTAAATGCTACGACACATCCCTGTCACTCCATATGCACTGTGGTTCCTAGGTTGTCGCCCAATCTCCAGCAATACCTAACAGGAAAGCGGGGGAAACACGAGTGTATCAGAAACTGCAGACAAGGCTATGCATATTTTGGGGCAACGGCTATGCGCCAGCCTCTCCTAAATATGCTTAGAAAGAGGGCGAAACAATTACTAGACGTCTTGAGCGAGTTTCAGTTAAAAAGACTACTGGATAAAATTTCGAGCTACGGGAGATCAGAACAGTGTATAAAACAACCGCTCCTATCTCTCCATCAATTCTAAAGCTTTCTCCACGGGATCCACTCATAGAGGGTCCTCTCTTCCAATCGGATGCGAAGCTTTCGAATTCGGATCACGAACTACTTCTACTCTTGACAGTGACCACAACTCATCTCGTTCACTGCCGTCCACCTCTGTACCGTCACACATAGGCTTGATCTCTTGTCTCCACCAGAGGCGTGCTACCCTCCGGTAGATATTGGGACCTTGGAGTCATCGTCACTTTTTTCTTCACGTGGGATCGACTGCAATGAAAAAAAGCGTTGCACGCAGGTCGGAGGCCGATCAAATTGGAAGCGTCGCAGCTGGCAAAAACATAAGCTTGACAAATGAATAGTGCCAAAGAAATTCAGTGTTTTGCGATAGGAAACAGCTGGGCGCTATGGTAGTTGGGGGGGGGGGGGGGGGGGGGAGGTGTCACTAACATGAAAAAAACGAGACAAACTGATAGTAAAAAACTAACAAGCAATATTGTAGCTCTGTACTGGGTTCTCCTCCGCGTCCGCGTCAGCGGAGGAGAGCACAGAATTAGGCAGAGGAAGCGACTCCGGGGTGTGAAGCGACTAGCGACCTGTTTTAAAATTGCCTACGTCCTGTAATTCCCTCCCTTGTCCCCCTTACAGAAGCAAATAAAATCCGGATCTGTAGCTGGAACACCTACATTCGCTGTATGTAGCTACTTGCCACGCTTGCACGCCACAGCATGCTATGGTGACCCCCTAACCATCATGGCGCCATACATACAGCTGAAACCTGCCACGCCGAGGTTCCAAGAAGAGAGAGGCTGGAAATTAGTTACAAATTGGCAGTGTTGCAGCAAGGAGAAGTGATCAAGAAATAAGGAAATGAGGAGTAGAAGGTCTACTGAGCGGGGCACAGGAAGATTGTCGAGCTGGCCATAAGGAAAATCATTTGATCATTGACGGATGTGTTATGGATGACAGCGTTGGAAGGCTGCGTCCATGAAGAACTATGACAAAGAACTATGTTTATGACAAGTTTCACTCTTGTTTTCTCATTCAGGGCACGATTTTTGCAAGGAGGATCCTCAACAGTAGTGGCAGGATTTTGATTTGCTTCGGATCATTGATTTCTAAGAAACCAAGTTCTCTGCTACATAATGAAAATGTGTGCTTTATTTCTTAGAGTGTAGAACTTTGAATACGACAACGGATGATCGATGGAGTTTTGATGAAGGAGCGGCACCGCATCTAATTTTGTTTCACTCTTTGTAGCTCTTTGGTTTTCAAATGCAACTCCGAGGACGGTAGTTGTGAGACCCTGATTCGCGGTCTCGATCTTAGTTCGTGCTCAATCACACGAACCGCAAGCGATCCGGTAGCAAACAGGAAATCCTTACTAGAAACCAGGCCGTACTGTTCACACTTATCAAACATCTCCCTGTCTGCATGCTGATTATGGCGATTACCTGGTGGTGGCTACCTTGATCGAATACTTTTTGCAGGTCAGGCGCCTCATGTTGTGGTGTGACAGGCGGCCAATTTGGTGCAATTTGTTTATATTGAAGGAGCTAGTGCAAATTCTACTGGAGATATGCGACCATGAAACTTGCGGAAAGCTCAATGCAGCATTAATTTAGTTCAACCTAAACACGGGTACTGCAATAGTAATCTCGTGTGAGGTGTGTAGTAGCTTCGAAACATACGACGGTTGTCATGTGCGTCGAATTAAGGTTTGGGTTCCGCCGAGACTAACTATGCATTCCATTCTTCCAGAGTCGGTGAATTACTGCCAAACTCTTCGGAAAAAATGGTACACTAACCTTTTCATCTGCTGCCCCGCTGCAATTTACTGTTAACAACAACACTTACCCACGTCGTTAATGTGGCGTATTTTGCATGCTTAAGAGATTTATAAATGTAACTACATAATCCTGAATTGGGAGTTGGCATGCACTGTGGTTTGGCTTCGCTTGTAGGTTCCCTGGAAATAGAAGAAAGGTGTACGATACCTTATCGTCCGCTGCTGGCATCTACAGTGAAAGACGATGAATAAAAGCCGCCCAACGCTAAAGAGTCAAACAACAAGAAGCTGTTTTTAAGCAGGAACACGCTGGCGCGGCTCTTCACGCGCTACCTGTCGGGGTGCAAGGTTCCATCTCAGTGGAAGACCAGCAAGATCGTCTTGCTGTACAAGAAGGGAGACCTGCACGACATCGGCAACTATTGCCCGATCTCTCAATTGTCCGTAATCTACAAGTTGTTCACCCAAGCCATCACGAATAGGCCTAGCAGAACGCTGGACGAAGGACAACCATGCGAGCAAGCAGGATTTCGGAGAAGATTCAGCACGGTCGACCACATACACACCATTACGAAGCTCATCGAAGTGTCGCGAGAGTACAAGCTGCCGCTGTGCCTTACTTTCATCGACCTGAAGAAGGCATTCGACTCCGTCGAAACGGAAGCGGTCGTGAAAGCCGTGCTCACTCAGTGCGTTCCTACTTAGTACACCAGGGTCCTTCGAGAGCTGTATAGTGGACTCACGGCCAAGATCTCTCCATTCTACAACGACGTCGTCATCAACGTGAAGAGAGAGGCTCGGCAGGGGATGCTGTATCCCGAAGCTCTTCAGGACCACCTTCGAAAACGTCATGCGCGAACTAGGAGGAGAAGACATGGGAGTGAAGGTCGACGGCTGGCAGCTGCACCATCTTCACTTTGCTGCCGACATCGTGCTCCTAACACCGAGCACGGGCCAGACGGAGCGAATGCTGACCGACTTCGATCGTGTAGGTGGGAATTTCGAACTGCAGCCGAAGACAATGTTGAGTTGACATCGTGCTCATAACAACGAGCATCAGTCAGACGGAGCAAATGCCGAGCGACCTCGATCGTGTATGTGGAAACGCTGGACTGCAGTTGAGTCTTACGAAGACGATATTCATCAGGAATGGACGAGTTTCTGATGCCCCATTCTCGCTCAACGGAACGAACATCTCCGAATGCTCCAGCTACGTGTATCAGGGTGGCGAAGTGAACGTGGCCAACGACTCAGCGCTGGAACTGGGCAGAAGGAAACAAGCGGCTTGGAGAGCTTTCAAGAGCGTCGAAGAAGTCGTGAAGAAGACGAAGAACGTCCGACTCCATGCCCACCTATTGGACGCCACCGTTTTTCCTGCCCTGACATACGCCGCAGAGACCAGGTCTATACGAAAGCAGAATGAACATGCGATCCGCGTCGAGAAAACGATTCTCGGAGTGACACGACTCACGCAACTGAGAGTGGCCTCCGGAGTTTCGAGCTTCGTCGACGTTCGAAGATCAGAGATACTGTCGCATGGGCAAAGGGGGCCGGCCACGTAATGCGCTTCGCGGGTACCCGCTGGTCGAGAGCCGTCACCGACTGGAGTCCGCGGGATGTCAAGACCCCTATCAACGCGTTGATCGGCCTTCTTCGTGAAAGCCTTGAATGAGCGATATGACGCCCTTCGTGTCCCTCGATCGAGGAGGCTTCGTGTCCCTCGATCTATTGGAGCTCTCTGGCACGCGAAGGGACGAAAAGAGACGCTGCTGGCGCCCGCTCGAGCAACCTGTCAATGGGACGATAGAGATAGAGGTGATGTAGTTATAGCCGAAAACAGCTCAGCACCTCAGTGGAAATCGCTACTTCCCAAAACACATGCTCCACGGCATAAATACTCCTTATTCCTGTTCTTCCTCTATACGTCTCGTTCATGCAGTCGTGATCGAGAGTGGGATGAGGCTGAGAAGCATTGAAGTCGCAATATACTCACAAGAGCAATTTCGGCGATGTCGCTTGACTGCTAGTGCCACGGAATCCTTGTCCGCCAAGCGGATACAGAATAGCTCAGTTTTCGCGTCTGCGTTAGTAGCTCTATTGAAGTGCGAGCAAAAACTGATCCTCTTTCAAGCACTTTTTAACAAGGTCAACAAGGCACGGGTCTGGCTTCACATCTCAACTGTTCGTAATGGGAATTCGATGAATCGCTCAACGATTTAGCAACAAAAGACAGCGGCAGCCGCCTGCTGCGATGCGATGGAACGGAGCATGAGTAAAAACTTGTGACGGCCGTTTCCGTAGAGAGAAATCGCCAACGCAAAATGGAGCTTCAGATGGTCTACCTGAACTCTGTGCTGACATGATGCGACCAGCGAGGGAGGATAGTGGTAGCATTTTAGGAGAAACTAACTTCAAAAATGCTTCAGACTATGTGGTTAGCTGTGCTCAAGTCACTTGTTGAACAAGCGATAGCAATTTCTTCAAAATTAGGCGACTCGCGACTTCTTAAGGTAAGCTCCATTTGGAACTACTCCGATAGAAAAAAATGACTATCCACGGCTAGTCAACAATCGGAAGGTCTCCAATTGGCCATTTTGGGGTTCTACGTTTCGAATATTTTTCGGATTTGGAGCTATACTCATTTCATGTAGTGGTGTTCGAATTGCAGAGATATTTTTGTCTAGCCTCGCAGTATTTCGAATAAACAAACTCCACAGGTGGAATGGCTGTGAGAGTAAAGTAAAGTAACCTTTCATCTTAACCCATCCAATATCGGTCAGGAATTCGTTACAGCATTTGCACGAAAAGGGCAATACACAGCAGAAGGTGTTAGACGGCTGTTTAGTTGCGATTAAAACTATTGCACCCGACGAGGCTCGAGCTCGCTCCATCGGCCTTCCGCGCAGGACACTACGCTAATAATGGATTGTTCTATATTGCGGCAGTGACGGTTGCATTAGAGCCGTATATCCTAGAGGAATTCGGGCATTTGAACGACAACATAGAGAAGACGGCTGATGAACTACGAAGACGATTATTTCAGGCTCAGACTCCTCGCTGGGGAAAAACCTTGGGCTCGTCACGATCGCAGACAGCATCCGGCGTTCTGCCCTTAATAGACATCACGAAAAAGTGGAAACTTCGTTTCGGAGTCTATTTGAAGGCCAAAGGTGCGAACAAACCCGCGCAAAACGCTTCGAAACATATTATACCGGGAACAAAAGTGGAACAGTGTGAGCGACTCAAGATGGATACTGTACTACACTGCTAACGACTGAAGTCTTATTAGGTTTCTCGGTGTGCATTACATAGAAGGAACATAGCCAATTCCATTAAATATAGTGAGGTCAGCGAGAATAAAGCTAAATATATTGGCAGTTGATCTGTAACGCAAGTTTGGAATGGAAGATTTGCAGAGCCCGCCTCTTCCTTTCCTACTGTGACAGGTTTTAGAGAGCCGCTCCCCACATAAGCGACTTTATTAATCCAAAACAACATCCAAGCTAACACCCCACCATGCCTCCCTAAAGGATGATTTTGAAGTGATTACGGATTTGGCGACTTACTGTGTTGTTCGCCAATAGTAAGCCTGTGCCATTAGCACAGTCTGTAGGCAGTGCTACGCGTTATGCTTTAAAGGGAGATTAGCGCATCAGACAGATACGATACATCTCTATTAGATACCATTTTCACGACGAATTGGACACTTTTCAAACCAAATTGGACACTATATACCTTCTGCTAACCTGAAAGTCGCCTAGTGCGCAACCGGCAGTACGACCGAATTTGCGCAACCCCAAATTGCACCATCTGTCCTGCAGGTAACGAAGGATAATGCACGATTTCAGGGGTTGTCTTCCTAATTACCTACAACAGCCGTGGAGGTGAATACATCGGTGAAACAGTTCGCCCTTTCTATGTTCGAGTTAAGGAAGGGAAGAACAGGTAACGGCCATCAACTGATCTGGGCTGTCACTGGGTAATCGAACACATAGGCGTCGACTTTGGGATCACATTCAAAATTCTATCACGGGAGACCTGTACAGCCGCGCGCAAAACCCTGGAGGGGTTCTGGATACAGGCCAGGAGCCCGAGGTTGAATCAGCGGGAAGGGGGAGGGGAATGAGTCCATATAACCCGCGAGCTCACCCCTTACATCAGTCTCAGCTTTTAGAAAGTTTGGGGACTCTACAAGTGTTCTAAATGTTAGGCTGTTGTTGTCTCTCTGTTGGAAGGGTTGCTGTTCGGCGCGGCTTTGAATTTTTGATATTTGACCTGTTAGCTTCAACATATGTCTGGACTTTTTCAGACTCTGAAAAATACGACATCTCCGAAACGTTAGTCGAGCAATAAAGCTTGCACCATCTCGGATTCGAATTGGGTACTACAACAAACAACTTGGACACTCTTCTAAGCTAGCCTTAAGACTTTTGAAATCAACGCTAACTCCTCCATATCAAAAGACCTCCAGGCAGGATAAACAACAAACTCTACAGGACGGAAAAGTAGTCTCCAGCTTCTCTCTTCTTGAAACCTCGGCATGGTTAGCTCTTGATGTTATAAAAATACACCGACAAGCCTCATGTTGGCACATTATTGACAGCAAGTGCTCCGCCACGCCTACCGGTGTTGCGCGCTTCGCGCGATATTGCAGTATCACTAAGCTAAGAACAACCACATCAAGCAAGCTTCTCTGATTATGAAGCTTATTATGTTCCAACCTTGCTCTACCTTCCTTAAGATCAGGGGCTAGGTTTGACAACCACTTACCGGCCGCTAATGGTGAAAAGCACCGCCAAAGCCCAGATACCGAGATTCATTAGCATCAGGTTTGGCGATACTTTTCACCGTTACCGGTCATCAAGCTATTAATGAAACTGACTCCAGTAGAGTAGTTTTGCGGTATGAGGCCATCCAGACCCCTTCCCCCATCACTACGCTCCACATCGGCGTCATTTCCAGACGATTGAGTGATGTCGATGCTTGTGCTAATTCTTCCTTCGTCC
This sequence comes from Heligmosomoides polygyrus bakeri, assembly GCA_947359475.1. Lineage (NCBI taxonomy): Eukaryota > Metazoa > Nematoda > Chromadorea > Rhabditida > Heligmosomidae > Heligmosomoides > Heligmosomoides polygyrus. The sequence continues at coordinate 47,353,100 of OX375865.1, read as the reverse complement.
CCTAAGTTCTTCGGCGACAACTTTCCTGATGTTCCAAAGCACGATCCCCCACTTCACTCTAGCGGCACGTTGACTACAGACATCTTCACTTCTCGTCCTCGAACGGTCAACCTCGGGCAAAAAACGACATTTTCCATAAGTACAGAGCGTCTGCTCGATATTGGTCACACGACGAAAAGCCGTTTTGTCAGGACGGAAGATTTTCACCGCTTCTAATACTATGCTGGACGAAAATTTCTTTACGCACTTCTCTGGTCTGGTCCCATATTACTCATAAAAGGACGCCTGCCTGCTCTTTAAAACATGCTTTATACCATTATTTTACTTTAAAAATGAAATTTTCGTAAAATTTTAAACAATGAATTCACTAATTGTACAGATAAATTAAATATTCTGAGAAAGTTATACTAAGATCTTTCTTGAACAAAATTGTTTTAGCTCTTTTGGAAAGTCTTGTCTAATGTATTAGGTTGTCAGGTTGCAAATGTCGTTTTTGCTCAAAAAATTCGCTACAAGAAAAGAACCATACCTTAATACACGGAATAATCTCCGTTATTACCAATGACATGTCGCCAACGTCCTCGCAAAGAATGGATGCCTTTCTTGAAGAACTCCAGTGGCTGCGACTCGAAGAAGTTGGACACTCAAGTTTCAACTTCGTCACAGTTCTTGAATTTTTTCTTCGCCAAGGCGCAGTGCATCGACCGGAAAAGATGGTAGTCTGATGGCACAAGATCTGGGCTATAGGGCGAGTGAGGCAGAAGTTCCCAACCCAACACCTCAATTTTTTGCCGCGTGCTATTTGCGGCGTGAGGTCGAGCGTTGCCATGGAGTAATTTCACAGTTGCTGTGTTCACTCCTTGTTGACGCAGCGCTTGATCCACGCGGCTGAGTTGTTCTTTGCAAAGGTCTGCCATAGCTGTTTGGTCTGGATCCAGCACCTCAAAATGCACAAGACCTCGACTGTTCCACCAACCACAGAGCATGAGTTTTTCAGTGAATGTTAGGCTTCGCTGTTGTCTTCGGAACCTCACCGAAGCTCAACCATTGCCGTTTTCGTGTGGTAATGTCGTAGTGGATCCACTTCTCATCCGACGTCACGATGATGCCATAGAAACCGCTGTTCTTGGTTTCGCGGATGAAAATTCCAGCATGGCGACCCGTGCTGCCTCGTTTGTGTCGCTGAGCTGATGTGGCACCATCTTCCACACCGATTTGACCTTCCGATTGCATGCAAACGATCGGCAATGGTAGGGTGGTGACAGCCGAACCTCCATGCGAGCTCATGTGTAGCTTGTGTTGGGTCCGACTTGACAGCTTCCTTTAGTTGCTGGCTGTCCACAACTTCAGGACGCAGTTAATGCTCTTCGTCCTCAAGGCTCTCACCACCGCCTCGGAAACGTTGAAACCAACGCTGGCATTGACTTTATGATGGAACTTCGTTACCAAATAGCTCAGACAACATGCGATGGGATTCTGAAGCAGTTCCTCCTTGTTTGAAGTCCTACAGCAAGAAAATCCACACTCGGTGCTTTTGCCAGATCATCGTTAATCTAAAAAAAATTCTTTAAAAGGGTCGACGAATTGGAAGGAAACTTTGGCAAAAGATGCGTTCGGAAACGCTTGTTAAACACTTAAAGTTAAATGATCCAAAAAGAAAAAGAAAAATAGAAGTGAAATGACAAATCGAAAGCGGGCGACAATTATTAACCAACAACTTGATATAAGAAGCGAAGAAGTTCACTTCTATTTGGAAGAGTTCACTTTGACATCAAATATCTTAGACAAGCTTAAAACTATGTCCAATTCGATTTGAACAGTGTCCAATTCGACCTGAAGGTTGGGTAAATAAAGTGAGAACCTTGGGTGTTTAAATTCTTTCTTGTATGATGTTACAGGGTGTTTTGTTGCGATCAAAACTCTTGCGCCAGGCTAGTCTCGAACCCGCATCTTCTGCTTTCCGGGCAGCGATGTCGGCCTTACACCACAGGCGCTGTTTGACAGCACGTAACATCCGCGATATCCTTCAGGTTTGTCAGCACCCACCCGTGGTGATACGGGGATGGGCCAACCGCTGATATCAGCATAGACCCGGCTAAGATGAAGACCTTACTAGTAACAATGCTATAACAACTGGCGCAAGAGTTTTGATCGTAACAAAACATCCTGTAACAACCATATAGCCTCTCTACCAGCCGCTCCAGGCTTAAGCAAAGGTGTTAGAAGAATGCTATAACACATTTGCTTAAGTCTGGAGCGGCTGGTAGGGAGGCTATAAGCTGTTACAGGATGTTTTGTTGCGATCAAAACTGGCGCAAGAGTTTTGATCGCAACAAAACACCCTGTAACATACAAAACTCTCTCTTGTATCTTAAGCGGCAGGAATTCTGCGCATTCAGACGTATTTGCGATATGTCCTCACACAGCTATGACGCGGTGATCAAATCTCTTGCATCAGGAAGGAGGGTTGGGCTTGAACCCACACCCTCTGCTTTCGGAACTGGATGCCAGCCGATTACACTACCAGCCATGTTTCGTTCGGCGCGCATGCTCACGCACCCACCAGTATTACGCTCATTATTGGAATACCTCGACTATGTCTTGTATTCCGCGATTAAGGACGAAGAGAATCGTATCGGCAAGACAAATTGGGAGGGAAGGAGAGGGGCATCGTTGCGATTCGAGAGCAAAAAATCCATTAATCAAATGACTGACAGTCGCCACGAGAACGGGGACATTTCGTCGCAACGAAACATCGTCGGAGTTGAAAAAGCGGATTTGCTGCTGACAACACGTGGCTAAGATCACCTGCAAAATAGGAGTTCTCGCTCGTCCAGATCTGCAGAACTCCTACAACGTCACTTGCATTGGCTTTGCCGTCACTTCTATGCATCAAATGACCTAACAACGGAAGGACAACAGGTCGCACTGCCGCTGCGAGATGAGCTGCATAACATGAGGTGCGGCTTCGAACGTCTCTCTCCACCCGCCTTCCCTCCTTCCCCTCAAACGTACCGTAATGTATAGTAATTGGTCAAGATTTTAAACACATGTCATATTCTAATCAGCACCCCAACCAATCCCCTTGAGTGGGATTTGAGCGAATTTGATTATCCTAACCCCATCACCCTTACCAACCCACACCTGCGATAACCTACCGTAATCAAGCACGATTTTAAAAACGAATGTCGTCTTTGTGATGGTCCTCAAATAGTCATATTAAAGGAACATAGACGAAAAAAATCGATTTCTGAATTTGCAGCACCAGAATTGTGCCAGCGAATCGGGTTTTCTTCCTGGATTGTGCAAGCGAATCGGGTTTCCTTCCTGGAAAGTTTTTTTTCTAAAAATTTGCACCTAGAGCTTTCATTGGTCGAATCGAATCTTTCTTACAAAGCGCAAACGTGCTGCGTCGCCGTCAGGTCGAACGACAAGCCTTGCCTCCCGGCGCACCGCCTCCCTATCCATTGCGCTACCACTGCCAAAGGTGTAATCGAGGCAAAGTGAAAGTGGTCCGTTACTCCGCTTCCCGATGTCCGTTGCGGAAATAGAACGAATATCTCGAGGTCATCGTTGGCAGCTGCACCTCATGTTGGGCAGCTCATCTCACAGTGACAGTGCGACCTGTTGTCCTTTTGTTGTTAGGTCATTAAACGCATAGAAGTGACGGCACCGCCAACGCAAGTAAACTTGTCGGAAGTCTCAGGTTTGGGCAGGCGAGAACTCCCATTTTGCAGGTGATCTTAGCCACGTGTTGTCAGCAGCAAATCCGCTTTTTCAACTCCGACGATGTTTCGTAGCGCTGAAACGTCCCCGTTCTCGTGGCGACTGTCAGTCATTTCATTAATGGATTTTTTGCTCGCGAATTGCAACGATGCCCCACGCCCCCCCCCCCTCCCAGTTTGTCTTGCCGATACGATTCTCTTCGTCCTTATTCGCGGAATACAAGACCTCGTCGAGGTATTACAAAAATGGGGGTAGTACTGGTGGATGCGTGAGCATGCGCGCCGGATCAAACAAGGGGCTGGTTGTATATTCGGCTTCAAGCCCTCCCCTCCCAACTCCCCCCCCCCCCCCCCCGATGCAAGAAATTGGATCACCGCAAAATAGCTTTGTAGGAACATATCGCAAATACGTCTGAGTGCGCGCACAAGTCCTGCCGCCTAAGAGAGAATTTAAACACCTACGGTTTAGTAAATAAGTTTCAGCGCAAAATGAGTGAATTTGGACTGTGTATTTGTAACCGGGCGCGTGGAGCGCAGTTGGAGGAGGCGCTGTTGCCTGCACCCGATACCAGGTTCCTGGTTCGAATTTCCCGACCAGGCTAACCAAGCCTTCCATCCCTCCGGAGTCGGTGAATTGGTACCAGACGTGTCTGGGAAGGATAAAGCGCTGACTTGTTCATCGACTGGTCACCGCAAATCATTGTATGGCCAAATACGCATTCAACTCGCCTCCACGACATCCCGTAGAAGTAGAATGCGTGGCGCATCCCAAAGGGGATTGAATAACGCCGTCCTTTATCCTTTTTTATCCTTTATTTGTTTTTCCTTCTCCTCGATGTTCGGCACCCGTGTGGTAACTCTCTGGAAAAAAGGGACGTTCAATGGCAAGTACCTCGTATGGTAAACCACCTTCACTTGCCTTCAAATACATGCCAACTCTACCAGAACTCTGTTTCAGAACCTCAGAACTGGGATCTGGGATATGGGTTGGAATGTGAGCAAACTTTCTGCGATTTGCTCTGAGCACCATGACAAGTCGTTTTCTTGCGCGATGTTGTAGTGTGTGCGCCGGTTACGAAGGAACGAATCTGGCAGCTAGGGACAGTTCGGCCTTTGAATGCCGATGTCATTGCTATCTCATTTGCATTTCCAGACGTCCGACAACTGACGGCTGAGCGCAGTGCTGGCGAATGCCGCATTGTGTGCGCACGGTACTGGTTTTAGAGGTGATACGTCGGAGGATTCCATGCACCATTTACCTCGATGGTAGCTCGCAGCAAGCAAGCAATTGCAGATGAAATGCCTTTCGTCGAGGGAAAGCGGTCCAGAACGCAGCCAAATGGGGAAGAGACAAGCTGTTGGGCTCGTCTCAGCTCGCACGACACGGTAGGGAGCCGTAGCGAACGACGCGCGAGGAACAAAGCAAATGCCTTCTTGGCTACCTCCCATGCGATGTGTTCTGTCTGCTTTTCACACGTCCTGGAAAACAACACTTATACCTCCGACACTCTCTTGTATAAATACCATTTTGAATTATTGATTCCAAATGCGAGGGTGTGACGGTTTACTCGGTGTGCGTATTAGGAGCGGGTGATGTAGGAGATACACCAAATGATAGTTGATACATGCAACTATTATGTGACAATGGATCTACATTAAAGGCAACAGCAACCTGTGCTCTATCCTTTAACATAACAACTATCTTCATACAATGATCAACTTCCAATTGTGACTACTTACAGCTTACAAGAGGGGTCGTGAAATAATATGTGACAAGAACAACTGTACAACATTTCATGACGGATAGTGATTAATGCACAGTGAGCATATAATTAAACTGTAGAAGAGTCCACATTGCATACGTTGCTATATGTGCTAATAAGCGAAAGAGATCAACGAGGAATTAGACATGTGGATGTACATGCAATGAGAACAGGACATGCCAACATAATATAACACTGCTCAATATCATTTTGCTCGCTCTGCACCATCTAGCTCCTATCATGATCTCCTGTTCATCTATAGACCTTTTTGATCTCAGGGCGCGAAATCGAAATCATTGTGTGCTGAGCACGATCCAAAAAGGTCACTTGCCCTTCAAGAGCTCACAGCGAATGCCGCTGTTCCACCGGGACTATCTTGCCCAGTTGAGCGCGCTTAGGGTCCTCCTGTTCGCAAGAGTTGATCGCGGAATGATTCGCGATCCTCTTTTCGGCATGCTTAACGTCTGGTAGAGTACCGCATACAGCGCTCCTAGGTTGCCCCTAGGCTTAAGCTTTTCCGCGAAACGCTGCTCGCTTAGCTCACCTATTTTGATAACTGCTAAGACAGTAGCTAGGCCCCATGTCTGCACTAGGTTAAGACCGCCAAGAGCAGAATCGCTGAGTCTCTCGCTCTCACTCTGGTATCTTGTTCCAGAAGGAAAGGCAGATCGATTGGCATTAGACTTTCTACATCCTCACTATACTGCACCAAATATTAGCCCTTATGCGGAGGTTTACGCTTAGTGCTACTGCTTACTTGCACTCCGGGACAAAGAAGAGTGTGTACAGTGACGGCACCTGGTTTTCAACATATCCAGGGGAGTCAGTGTTAGATATGCGCCCGCTAGTAGTATAGTAGGCCTAACCACACATTTTTCATAAACTCATCATTGACCTTCGTCGTCCTCCAATTTCACAGAATTCGATATTCTCGCTATATCTCGCGCGTTGGTGACTGATATCGGATCAACCAGAATGCCCAGGATTGGAAGCTGTCAGCCTTCGAGAAGAGCCTCCTTGACGGAAACTTCGACGATAGAGAGTTCAGGGACGACTTCACGGAGGATAATTTCATCGGCCAGGACGACGACGCACCACCAAGGCAGCGCAGACGAGGAGGAGGCTCCAGAAACCGGTGGGGTCGAAGAAATCGTAGTAGGATCTCGACGTCATCCTCATCGTCTTCCACCAGCGAGGACTCCGACTGCTCGTCCGATTCGCAGGACGCTTCTAGTCGTGCAAACTATGGTGCCGAAGACTCGCATCACCAACATTTGGTCAAGAAGGAGACGAGAGGGGAAGGCTCACGAAGAAATTATGGAGCCGCTTCTCCGCTGTCACGAATTTCCAAAAGAATCGAATTTGCAGCGTCGACTCGAGTGGCTCCGGAAATAGTCAGCATAGAGAAGAAAACGTTGCGTGCTCGCGTACGCATTACCGAGGAAATCTTAGAGCAATTTGAATCATGCGCTATGGGAATGTACGTGGGTAGGGAGGAAAAAGTCGCTTACTTTGGGAAACCGCCTCTCATCGCGTCGGAGCTCGCTGCCGTCCCTGTCTTAGATGAAGGACTTAAGGTAAACCAGTTCAGACTAGGAGTGGACGAGCACTCCACTCGTATAGACTATAGACTCTATCGATTCAAGGCATTGCCATTCGGCCTTAACTCGGCCCCATACGTATACACGCGCCTTATTAAGCCAGTAACCGGTCATTTGAGGAACCACGGTATTCGTGTCGTGGTCTACCTTGACGACTGGCTATTCATGAGGGAATCGATAGATGAGCTTGAAGCACACCTATCTGCGGCACTAAAGCTATATCATCACCTAGGGTTGCTAGTTATCCTAGATAAATCTCACCTGATACCAACCCGGTACTTAGTTTCTCAGTCTCAAAATAGATACTAGCAACATTTCATTTTTGGTACAACCGCGATAGGTGTTGCAGATAGAGAGTGAGGCGTCCGCTCTCCTTGACTCATCAAAGGATGTTCTTCTACGAAGGGTCGCTAAGTTCGTAGGAAGAGTCCTGTTCTGTTCTTTGTTTCCTGTCTCATTATAACTGTTTGCTCGGAAGCGTCAAACGAGGGATAGGACGGTATCGGGAAAACGGTGAACAGGAGATCCTTGGTCTTTAGAGAAGAGGTTTCTTCACATTAAGGCCAAAGAGAAGCTCGCCTGCCCATTCGGGTTGCAATGTTTTGCAGGACATCTTCACAGTGAAACACTTGGAGTAGAGATGGACAACACCTCTGCAGTATGGCACATAAACAAGCTCGGTGGCGTGAGAAGCCAGAGCCTAAACGCCGTAACCCGCAAAGTCCTGCTATGGGCGGAAGAAGGAAGCCTGCTGTGGACCTGATTCAAAAAAAAACACGGAAGCGACTGTCCAGAGAATTTAAAGATTCTTCAGAATTCTCTCTCGATCCCACCTTTGTAAAGTCCGTCTTCAGAACTCCAACGATCAATCTGGTGAATCTCGAAATAATGCAAAATGTAGAACTTACTTTTCCGTTTTTCCAGACCCGCACACTCAAGCAGTAGACGCCATCAAGCAACCCTGATCTTCGCCTAAGCATGTCTGCCCTTCAATCTGGTCGGAACATACGCAAGGCGTTAAGAGAACGTGCTCGTCTGATTCTTGTGTGTCCGCAATAGCCCACTCAAGTCTGATGGCCACTAGTACAGCGGTACGGCAAGAATCCCATGGCTCCGCCGCGCAGCCCTCAACTTCTCCTTGGGCTAGAAAGCGAGCCTCATCCATGTCTACAGAAGCCGACGTTTTCTCTTTGACTACATGTCCGATCTGAGTGAGTTGTGGGAAAGCCAAGGATGTTCATCTGCAGCGATTCAGATGATGGGAATGAACTGGCCGATAGCAACGAAAAAGCAGTAGAGCGAAGCCTTGAGAAAGTGGGCATACTTCTCATCCCTCGAGACATCGACAGAACGGCACCAAACCTGAAGCGGTGGTCAATAATAGCAAAACTCTACTCTGCAGGTCGCAGTTACTCTTCGATAAACTCCCACACGTCAGCCATCCTCACCTACATAAAATGCATGGAAGGAGCCTTTTCAGAAAAGGAAAAGGCTCCGATTACACGCTGCATGAAAGGGACTTTCAGGAAGCGCCCTTCGTATTCAAAGTCCCCTCTATGGGATGCGAGCACGGTCCTAAGGTGCCTGAAAAGTCTACGGACGAACGAGCATTTAGCACTAGGAACTTACACTGAAAACCACAATGATCCTGGTGTCTTCTAAGAGAATATCAGAGTTAGCATCATTGAGGCTGGGATCCTTGCAGTTAGGAGAAGCGCGTTGGATGTCCACATTAGACTACATGAACAAGAAGAGACGGGTAGATACAACCTTCGCTCATGGCTTTCCCCGAAGATCCGCTCCTGTGCCCAATAGTCACCTGGAAAGCATACATATCTAATACAGTTACGCTAAGGGCACATACAGGCAACCTGTTTCTTTCATACCATCAGCCCCACAGAGAAGTTTCATCCACGGTGGCCAGGTGGCTCAAAATGGTGCTTCCTACAACAGGGGTGGATCCTATATTTGGAGCACACTCCACCAGGGCGGCGCCCACTTCAGCCTCTTAGGCTTTTGCTATACTCCCGTCCGCTGCAGCAACGTGGGAGACGCGACGGCTCGCAATGCGCGTCGCGAGCCGTCGCGTCTCCCACGTCGGCTGACATAGTCCACGCAGTTCTGCAGACGGATACTTTTGCAGAATTTTAGCGAATCAGCAGATCCAGTGCAGTGACGAAATCGTACTTTGTCCATTACACCCACCGTGAGTCCTGTCGTGAATTCGTTCAAGAGCTCAGTTAGACTAACTGAGAGCATCGTGCTGCAGGAGTGTTGAGACAAATGCAGCGGGGGAGCAGGAGGTATAGGAAAAGGTATCAAATGCCTTAATCGTCGTCGGACACCCCATATACAAGTCCTTCCTTTCTCAAAACGAGTTTACATAGATTTTTCATGTAACAGAACAAAATTATTTGACCTCACAGAGAGCGCATGAGTTTTCTCGAGACAACCCGTATTAGAGCGCAGAAAGCAAAATCAGTGGCAGAGTCGCAAAATCCTAACCCCGCATGAGATGCAATACTGCTAGGGTCGCACGGACCCTAGCAGTATTGCATCTCATCTCATCTCATGTGCTCTCGAAAACAATTAGCTACAATCGCAAAAAAGCCCGCGCCAACAATTTTTGAACCACCCATGACGAAATTGCTATGATGTGATGGCAATGGCTTGTAAACCTTTATGTACACAGATCTCGAAGAATTGAATCAAGCGGTATCCATCCTTCCTCAAGAAGCCTAAAACTGGGAGAGTTATGAGCATACGGCGGATTGCGACAGACTAAGCTCACATCCCCTTTTTGACCGTGCGAGGCGAGCGCTATTCTACGAGAGGATTGCCTAGCTTCTCTGCTATCTCAACAATCTTTTAGATCCAGACACGTTCCAAGAGAGCGAAAATACATGCAATTACCTCATTCTTTGGAAACTCAACAACGTGCAGATAAAACTACACATCCAGTGGTATAAAGGTTATAAACAGAGACTCCGTCCTCCGACGGTCTGTACGCTCTAACCGTGACTGAAGCGGGAACTGCATTGCTCCGGCACAGAAATGTAGATTTCGGTGCCGGCGAGGAAGTTCAGGGGCGAAAAAAATGCGAGGATCGGCACAAAAGTGGGAAAAACGGCCTAGAAAAATATCTCGTCAAAAAACTAGCCGTTTAATTGGCACATTACTGTGCCGGACAAGTCGCAGGGACGCTCTGATGACATGTCCGGCACAGAAATGTAGATTTCGGTGCCGGCGAGGAAATTCAGAGGCGAAACATATGCGAGGATCGGCACAAAAGTGAGAAAAACGGTCTAGAAAAATATCTCCTAAAAAACTAGTCGTTCAAGCCGTCGAAAAAACCAAAAATGAGTCTAGCCACGACGAAAACCCTACATGACCACCCAACATCACCAGACGTGTGTTGAAATTGCTGTGGTATGGTCACGAACCAAGGAATTGTCGAAATAAGTGAGCGGAAGTGCATAGAATAGGGCACGACATGCGCTCTCCCTCCGCGACCATCGCTGCCCGCCGCTCTTCGCATTGCACTGCACTGCGACGAGCGACGGGCTGCGACGGCCGTCGCACGGGAGTATGTTTCACTCCCGCGACGCGGAGGTATAACACCCCTCTGCGACGCATCGCGGGAGCGATGGCGCATCAACTGACAACCGCGCCCCACTGCGCCGTCCGCCACTGCAGCGAAGGCGCGCCGTTGACAGTTGCCCCGCGCCGGTCGCTGGAACGACGCGGGAGTATACCATAGGCCTTACAGAAGCGGAGTTTCCGCCAAAATGATTATGGACGCAGCTAACTACGCCCCGGCTGTGTCTACGTTCGAACGCTTCTACATGAATAACATCGAGGACTCGTTTGGACAAGTGATCTTGTCCAACGTGTAGGTTAAAGAAGCAATCGTAAATGGTATTGAGCAGTGTTATATAATTGTATACTTTCCTAGACAACGAAGTTGTCTAAGAAAACATACAATTGTATAACACTGCTATATCAAAAAACACAACACTTGTCTATTATATGCTGCTATATGTCCTTGAAAGAATTGCATTATTGTACACTACCGTTCGGCCCATCCTACTCGGACTAAAAAGAAAGAAAAAAAGAAAAAAGAAAAGGAACATGTTGCACACAGCAGCGGAGGTTTGCAGTGGGGAGCAGGAACGCAGGGAGTCTATAAAGCTGGCCTCAGGGCCTTTACAAAGAGGTTACACAATCGACAAAATAGAGAAGCTACGCCGGAGGCTCTCTCTAGCAAGATCAATTTCCTAATGCCACTTATCTCTGATGGGGTCAGCACTTCCATCAGAAAGTGCGTGAGGAGAACGGGATTAAATGAATCGGTAATTCTTACGGAATTACCACCCTGTAGTCTGAAACACCGGCAAAAAACCGCGTTTACGACCGCCTTTGCGTTACTCCAAACCGTATGGTGTGTCCAGCTGGTAGGGAAGGAAACTGCGCCGTCTAAGGTACCGTTTACAGGATCACCTGTCAAAGCTGTGGAGAGAACTATATCGGAGAAACTTCTCGCCCAGTCCATGTACGCGCCAAAGAACATCTGGAGTGCAAGCAAGTTCACGGGTTTCCACTGCACTAGGTGGCCACAGGGTCAACGCCAACAACGGAAAGGATTTTGGGGCCACATTCAAAATTTTAGCGCGTGAGCCCCAGACGTCGGCGCAGAAGGCCATTGAGGCATTTCGAATGCAGGCTACTGACCCAAAAATCAACCGGAAGGGGAGTGCCTATATATAACCGGGAAGCTCAAGCCGTACCTAAGACTAGCATTCTAATCAGGGTACGGTTTCCTTTGGTACCCTCACGAGCGCTACTGCCCTGATCGCCTGTCGACCTGTGGTTAGGTGAGGTCGATTGCTGGCTTCTTCTCATCTTGTATACGTCCAATTAGTCTCAAAATCCAGTAGGATTGAGGAGACGTTTGGTCGAGTGAGGTCTGCTTCCTTTCAGGCTCTGAAGAAGGCAATCCCGCCGAAACGTAAGCCTAATAACAGCTGTTACCAACCTCGCCTAGAATTCAAGGAACAACAACAACGAATCCATCATCATGCCGAGGTTCATAAAAAGTCGAACATTGCAATTACTACACGATTTCAAAGTCTTATATGTGTGTAAAATTTACAAACGTGGTATGTCTACCATTTTTCGCCCTGGTCATTTGCACCAAATGCATTTAAAGTACAGCGCTATTTTTAAAATTATGTTGAAGCTGATTGTATTCACAGCAACATGCGTCTTGAAGGATCAGGAATAGCACTAAGGAGGCAGGATAAAATCAAGGGAAATATACGACACCAATTCTCCTAGCGATGCTAGGAGAATTGGTGTCGTATATTTCCCTTGACTAGCTTGACTTTTACAAGGTCTCACAAGCTTCGGCCAATAGGCAATCCACGCCTTCAACATTTCTAAAAGGGTTGGAACCAACCTATATCTCCGAATAAGATGTAAGCTTATCTTGCGATAATTTTGGAATTCAGCCAGAAATTCGCACGGTTTCGCTACATCAGAGTTGAGCCTTATCCGATTTCTGTCTGACATTATCTCAATCATAGGGTTTTGAGTACCTCTTCTGATGATTCACCAGGAAACTCTCTCAACGGTAGGTCGGAATGGCCCAAGTGTTGTATATGGGCAGAATCGCCTCTCTCTGGGAAGCAACAAATTACGAATATCTCGACCCCAATACAAATGTGCACAGAGTTAGGGAGAACAGAAGTTGGGCCGTTGGCGGCGTTAGCCCTATGCCTGCCGCGGAGGGCGAGCTCAAGTTTGCTGGAAACAGCGATTATGGGAATTACGCCGCCCCTCTACCCACTGCGCCACCATCGCTCGCTCGTCATCATTGTTTCCAGCCAGCTTGAGCTTGCCCTCCGCGTGCAGGCATAGGGCTAACGCCGCCAACGGCCCAACTTCTGTTGTCCCTAACTCTGTGCACATTTGTATTGGGGTCGAGATATTTGCATTTTGCCATTTCCCAGAGAGAGGCGATTCTGCCCATATACAACACCTGGGCCATTCCGACCTAGCGTTGAGATAGTTTCCTGGTCAGATAAGGGTGATTCACCAAGTATCCTTCCCTTGTCGCTCCATCACTGGAGGAGCCGACCCTCAACCGCAAGCCACTTTACGCCTCGAGAACAAATGATAGTCCGCATTAAGACCCCATCAAGCGCCACTCATTACATATAGTAAGTTGGATGCGCACCATGAAGCCTTAGAATGGAATGATTGCGAGGCATCGCGCAAGAACTCGCTCGAGCCTTAGGAGAAATCTCGCCAAATAATTGCAAAACCACCTCGAAAACGTCAGATTATCAACTTTCCTGAGTTCCGCAACAAGGTGCGTTAACATCCTTAAAACCGATTTTATTCGAATCATTGCATTTTCTAAAACCGCAGATCTTTGGAAGATTAAGACGAGGGTAATTTTCGAAACCCCGGATTCGGCCGGATATCCGAAAATGCATGATTCGGAACCCATGTCTAGTAGGATCCGTAGAAAGATCAAGCGGTTTCGGACTGACGTAGCATTTGAAAGCTGTAACCGATCGCCACTTTCCTGCCTGCATGCCCCTTGTTTGGTCGTAGCCCATGTCTAAAGCATGAGAAGCCGTCCCTCCTCTAAACGAATGTAAGGTAAGATTAAGGTGGTCTAATTGCGTAGCTGTGAGCAGGGCCCTTAACCTATCCCTTAAAGCCGAGTACGTGAGGGGGAGCCCCGAAGTCGCCGACTGGAACAAAAGCAGATGATTCGTTACAGAGCCCATGCTGTTTGCACGTCAAATTTTTAATCAGCATGCTCATAGCCTTGCATATTCTAAGTAACGTCTTGAATTGCAGGAGTGCTACCACGGCGGCCTGTGTTATTTTGGGGTCACTGCTACGTGCCCCCTCGAGCACTATCTTGCGCATCACTGCCGGATCGACCTTCTCGTGGTGTTTTACCGGAGGGGATGCCCTCTTCTCGGCCTCTACAGCAGTGCTCCCTTCGATTCTACGTTCTACCTTCGACAACGGCCCGAAAAAATAACTCATTGCTGCGACTATTAAAGGCAACGCTTTCTGCCGCCCATCAACCGTGCATTGCGCTACGTAGTAGTTCCTCATTTGAAAAATGTGAAGGTTGGGAATCTTGACGCTTCTTCTGAAGTCCCAAACTTTCTCAGTTCAACTTGATAGCAGGGTAGCGTCGAACGAGCTCTATCTGTAGCCATTGGCTTAGCCGATCACAGCTCCTGCTTCTCCCAGCCCTAGGGGTTCAGCTTCTTTCATCATCGCTGCTCCCTGTTGGAACCTAGCTGCTGGAAAATATGCGTTTCATTCACTTTCACTTTCGCCTTTGCACCTCTTATCTCACCTATAATTATGGCTTTTTCAAAGTCTCTTTATTCAGTGGACCCCAGTAGGCTATTAAAGCGTGGGTGGGAGTGCCGACCGCTCCTGGATGACCTCATCAGGTTTCGTCAGGCGAGGAGCCTCCTGAGTCCTCCCCCTGGTGTCTAGGTCGCGACCTAGCGAGATCGATCGCTCTATAATTCAAAATAACACTTGGTTTGGGTTTCCTCGGTACGCATCTAGTGGGACTGTTGCTGTTCTTTCTCAGTGCTTTTTGCCTGTTTTGACCTCCAGACAAAAACGCATGACGAAAGCCTGGGGCGTGCTCATAACAAAGTCTTGGTGCTAAAAGTGACAGCACTGAATTGCAAAAGTTCTTGTGCGCAGCTATAATAGCTTGCAAACTTGTCTCCCCCTATCGTTCACTAAGCTACACCCTTATTGTGGTAACTGATGGGCGCGTATTGTATCGTTGTTTCTTTCAAAAAGCAATCAGGATGTGTTTGCTTTGCTTTTCTAGCTTTCAATGTTCATTTACATCGATGGTGATGTCAGTTCCTCCACGTGGTGCCACTGGAAACTGATCACTCTGCGAGCTAAGCTAATCACGGACACTCGGATTATGGGGTATGGTTGGTAATTCTGCATCACAACTCGGTCAGCCTTTTATTGTTATCAACGAGACTAAATCCATTCAAGGTGGATGATTATGTGTATAAGTGCCAGAAGATGCTTGCCTCATTTCATTGCAAACAACTCTTTTCTATTAAAATACATTTTTTGAATTTGGACAAGATATCCGGGAAGAAACAATGTTATTGCAACGAAAAAGGATTCTACATATCCTGTATTAGTAATGATTGAAAAGCCATCCAATTTGTGTTACTATTACGAAAATTTTCTGGGTGCTTGTAGCGCAGTCGGAGGAGGCTGCCGCGTGCACCCGATACCAGTTTCCTAGTTCGGATTTCCCGCCCAGGCCAACCAAGCCTTCCATCCCTCCGGGGTCGGTGAATTCGTATGAGACCTGTCTGGGAAGGATAAAGCTCTGACTTGTTCATAGGCTGGCCACCGCAAGTCATTGTATGGCCAAATACGCATTCATGTCGCCTCCACGACATCCCGTAGAAGTAGAATGCGCTGGCGCATCCCAGAAGGGATTGAGTGACGCCGCCCTTTATCCTTATCCTTATCCTTATTACGAAAATCTTCTATTGTTATATTTCGCTTGTTTAGGAAGAATTACTCATCATCATAACGTCATCGTTCTGCCGCGGAGCGGCTGCGTTTTGTGTTTGTCCAAACGTATTTCTTTTTCATTGAATTTCTACTAATTTTTGCTTCACTTTCTTGTTACGGCAGCCTTCTATTGTCCCCTCCTTGCGCTGTGAGGGCTGAATTTTCGTACCATTTTGTTTATTATCCTTGTTCTTCTAGTTTTTTTCCAAGATCAGTAATACGCCGTCTGTCTACGGCAGATCAAATAACATGGTGCGAACGACCCGTAGGCAGGTGACCAACAACAACGGCCTCACCCAAGGAATCGCTGCTCCTGCCGCAAACAGCTCCGATTGTCCCTCCACCGTTCCAAGCGATGCTGACTTCAGCAAAATGTCAGCAAATGACCATATTTTTAACATCTTGGAACGGAACAATGATCCAGTAATTGATCAGATGTTGAGAGCG
This sequence comes from Heligmosomoides polygyrus bakeri, assembly GCA_947359475.1. NCBI lineage: Eukaryota > Metazoa > Nematoda > Chromadorea > Rhabditida > Heligmosomidae > Heligmosomoides > Heligmosomoides polygyrus. Next base: position 47,336,957 of record OX375865.1, on the reverse strand, counting down.
TTATCAGCGAAAATTCCGAAGGAATTTTCTGAATCTGTTGAAGTTGAAAAACGCTCTCGCAGCATCGTTATTGCTGGCATTAAGGAGGCAGTCAGACACTGTTCACCCTCCGAACGTCAAAACTATGTGGAGGGTAAGGTAGCGAGCGTATTAGGTGTTCTACGTGTTGAGTGCAGACCTGTAGAAGTTTAAAGGATGGGTAAAATGAGCCAGGACCGTGCGCGACTAGTTAAAGTAGTGCTTTCTTCCTCATTTCATTGGAGGAGAGCACTAGCGAACGCACGTTTGCTTCGCGCTGCCGGCTTCCCGGACGTATTCGTTCGCAGAAGTATGACAGCGGAAGAAAGGCTCAGGGATTTCGAATTGCGTAAGGAGGCTCGGGAGAAAAACAAGGGCAAGGAGAAAAGGTAATGGGTGGTCTATCGTGGTGAGCTGAAGCACGTTTCCGAAATCTCCCGTAGGGTTCCGGGAAATGTGTGAGCGAGCACGGTGGACCCCCATCATTCCTTTGCTCTCTTCTCAACGCTCGTAGTCTAGTAAACAAGCTGCACCACCTCCATTACGTCCTCTCTGACACCAAGCCTGACATAGTTTTCATAACCGCGACATGGCTTTCATCGAAAGTTCGAAATTCCGAAATTATTGCCAATCTTCCTAAAATACATAGAGTGGATCGCGGTAGGTCTAGAGGAGGAGGTGTTTGCTGTTTAACTAAACGTGGATTTCTTACCCACCCTGTTAACGTGGAATCTCGTTTAAAATCGGGCGTCTTGTGTGTGGACATTCCATCACCCAACATTTCCTCTTCCATACGATTTATAGGTGTGTACCGTCCGCCTAATTGTCTAAAAAGTGATGATGATGAACTGATTGAGTTACTCTCTACTCTTATAGCGAGCAGGACTAACACAATAGTTCTCGGCGACCTCAATCTGAGAATTGACTGAAGTAGCCTAGTCCCACGGAGTCCTAGCGCAGCATGCTTTTTGAAACTTTTTATCGACTCTGGGTTTAAGCAAGCGGTCAGTGAATCAACACCTGCCGACAGTATACTTGATGTTGTGCTTAATACAGCCCCTATTGTCCACCGTGTTACAACACACCCTCGTCTATCTACCGCTGACCACTGCATCATAAACTTCTTCGTTGATTCCTGGAAAGTCCTAGAGACTGAGAATTTACCATTACCTGATTTTGGAGGGACAGACTATCGTTCATTGAATGAAAGCCTGATCCATATTGATTGGCTAAAGCTATTTGATGGTTATTCATCTACGGCGGAACTTTATCAAAGGTTTTGTAGTATTATTTATGATAGGCTGTCTTATTTTGTGCCCTTCACCGTACGAAAGCTACCAAGTCAGCTGTATGTTCCTCAGCATATACGAAATTTACTAGCTCAAAAGAAGAGATTATTTCTACAGTCACCTGACCCTCTGAATGACACTCTTTACAAGAGAGTGTGTTTGGACATTGACTGTAATCTAAGGAAATTCTTGGCTAATAGGGAGCGTCGCTTAGCATCTCACACGTCCTTATGGAAGTTGCATTATAATGAAGACTGATAGACAACCTTCTGTTCTACTTAGTAAAGATGGATCAGAATGTCGCACTGATATCAGCAAAGCTTCAGAACTAGCTGATTACTTTGCATCCGTATTCTCGAACGATAGCGCCTATATCTCCACTCATGTTGAACCTACAACTTCTTGCCATAAATTATGCAATATCTATTTTCATCCTGAAGAAGTTTATAAGGTTCTGAAGGGTTTGAAACCATCAACTACGGAGCCTTACGATGGAATTCCTTCAAATGTGTTCAAAAAATGTGCTAGGTCCCTGAGTAAGCCTCTAGCGCATATTTTCAATGTCTCCCTGATGTTAAGTGAAGTACCTGAAGTGTGGAAGGATGCCTTAATTACGGCTATTCCTAAGACGCTCAATCCTTCATCGGTAACCGATTACCGCTCAATAAGTCTTATGCCACAACCAGTAAAAGTTATGGAAAGAATTATCAGAGATAAATTAATAAACCACTTGAACAGGCTTCATATTTTTCCACCAGAACAACATGGTTTCCGTTCTGGTCTCTCGACAACCACTAACCTCGTCGATAGTGTGTTTGATTGGAGCTTAGCACTCAACCAAGGTAATTCAATTGATGTAATTTACGTGGACTTGTCTAAAGCTTTCGACAGAGTGAATCATTGTAAGCTTCTTCAACGACTTTCTTTACTTGGTATAGGTGAAAACCTGCTAGATTGGTTTTCATCATATCTCAAAGGAAGGCATATGACAGTAAGGATAGGTCGTCAATTCTCAAAACGCTATTGTTGCCCCAGTGCGCTCCTCAAGGAGGAGTGCTTTCTACTTTTCTTGGTTTACACTATAGAGTTGCCCCTTTTGCTTAAGACATCACCATACGTTAAAGTTCAATTATATGCCGATGATATAAAAATTTACGGAATATACAACAGAGATAATTGTGCCGAGGTGACAGCAGCTCTAAAACTTTCCATTGAAAAGCTTACTGTTCGGGCAGTTAAGTGGATCTAGCCGTGAATCTATCTAAATCGTTTGTTGTGCATTTTGGTGGTTTACCGCCCAACAGATACGAGATAGGTGGGGTTGTTCTAAATAATTGTGACATTGCCAAGGACCTTGGTGTAGCCGTTTATTCTTCGCTCAATTTCAGAGTGCATATTGATCAAGTCGTTAGAAAGGCATATACAGCTCTTCTTTCCATATTGCGCCATGTCCATACTAACCCAACACCCAACAATCTTGGTTCGGTTGTACAGATCCTACGTTCTGCCACATTTAGAGTATTGCTCCCAAGTATGGAGTCCCTCTACTAAGAAGCAGGCCCTTAAATTAGAGAGGGTTCAGCAAACTTTCACGAGGATAGTGTGCAGTAGGATGAAACTAAACTCACCGCATTTACCTGAATATGGTGATCGTTTGAAGCTCTTGGACCTAAATACTTTACTGTACAGGCGGATCGTTGCTGACCTCACCTTTTGCTTTCGCCTGCTTCGCGGAGAGGTAAGACTTCCGCCCAGTAAGTACTGGATATTTAGACCATGCGGCGAACGTTCAGATGTGTTCTGGCTAGATTATTCTAAGATTAACAGGAATATGGAATCTAAGTTATTTGATTTTGTTTTCTTAAGATTTGCCAGGTGAATTCATCTCTTGCCTACTGAGTTTCTAGCCTCGAGCAACACTACTGTCTTTAGAAATAAGTTGGCGAAAACTGATTTACTGCAAGTATTAGGCATTGAGGATATACAGTAGTGTTCTCTTTATTTTTGCATTCAGGAAGTCTCAAAATCGCCGCATCTATGCCTGTTATTGTGGTCAACCTGCCGTCAGCCTAGCCAAGCTTGCACGCTTGCACTAACTCCTGTGCTTTCAAGCGGCATGGGTTACGTCCTTTTTTCTTCTTGTTTCATGATTGTCCTAATGAGTATGTTCTTTGCTCTACGCTGAGTTGAGTGGTCTTACTTCTATTCTGTTCAGCTTTAGTACCGTGCTCTATTACTTCTCAATACGTGTTTCATTCCCTTCTGTTCATATGGGATGCGGGGATCTATATCCAACCAACATGCACTATTTCTTCCTATTGGTAGCTAACTATCTTTTTCATTGCCACAAGTTGTCTGTCCTAGATGCCGGTTCCATGGGGCGGCCAGCGTACCCATGTGCCGAAGTGCCGGTATCTACTCAGGGCGTCATAGCTGGCTGACGCGGACAGGCAGGCTTCGTGGGCTACAATCAAATTTAAATGCTTACTATAAAAGATTATAGGTTTTCTGTATTATTCGTTTGCTTGATTGACATTGCTTAGGCTACCTGAGAAGATTTTGCTCTAGTATCTAAGTTGCTCTCCTAACTTTTCAAGCATGACATCATTATATAGGCTCTCGCAACCCAGACAGATGGCTTCTGAGAATCCTATTTAATGTATAACGTTGTCGCTTCAATCTTGTATTTCTGCCTAGTTCTGTTTTTTTTCACGGCTTATTCTGCTGTTTTTTTTTGTTGCTCTCACATATAGTGCGCGTCCTTGAGACGTAAATAAATAAATAAATAAATAAATAAATAAATAAATAAATAAATAACTCCTTGCAGAAGTCCGTTAATGGCGAAATAATTGTGACCACCATTTTGTGTAACTTTCTGAGAAGTTGCTTTAACAACGTAATGACCAATGTTGTGAGGTTTTCCCTTCAGTGTCCCGTACTCCGCTTTCCGCCCATTTTGAGCAGCTCAATACCGCATTCCGTCCTTTTCCCAACAAAAACATCCACACATCCTTGCTCATCACCCAGCTTATAGGCGCAGGACGTTAAAGCTGTTCCCGTGATCTGCGTGTGGTCATTGCTTCTAGCGAAGTTTGTTGAACAGTCGCCGTTGTTCCTTCGTTCGACTGAGCGTTATGTATTGAGCACTATGAGGCGCAGAAATCACAAAGAAGATCGGCTTTGAACGCACTGACAAGAGCAACCTTCTGAACGCTTTCTCACGTTTGCCAATAAAGAATTCGTTCAGCCAATGGCTGAATGCTTTCGCATCCTGCATACTCTCCCAGCTAGAAACCTTGGTAGAAATTTGCAGATCTGCAAAACTATTCTTGTCCGGGAAATCTTCGCCTCTTCTCTCACTACATTCCGGTATCCTTTAGTGCCATATCTTCTAGTTACTCTTCATAGAATTAGGTTTTAGATGACTGCAAAACAGAGCTATGTACCTTTTCTCCATCGCTTTACATAAGGATCCTATGTAATTTGTTCACCTTTTTATTGGTGTCAGCTATGCTAGTTATACGAAGCTGTACAAGTTTTGTTTTGTTCGTTGCTACGTTTTAATTTTATAAGCGCATTAGAGGTGCAGTTGCTGATTAATAAATGTTACCGATTCTCTTCTTGGTTTGTTACCGTAAAGTGCATAGTTGTAAAAAATTACTGCAAGAACAAAGCAACTGAAGCACACTCCCCTCTACCTACAAGTAGTGTCTGAAGAAGCACCCACCGATCTCACAAAGCTCTTGTTGAGTTGGCTCTCGCATGTTGAGGCGGCACGCATTTACACATGTTCACGTAGCTTTAGGCCCCGATCGCGCAAAGCGATGAGTCGATATGGGAGCCTATCATTAGGCTTCGCTCGGGGTGAGCGATGGTACGACATAGGCCTTAAGAATGTTTAAGAACACGCCCATGACATCAAGTAAGGATATCGGTCTTCCAAGCTTCAATTCGAAGAAGCTGGGTAGTCTTGTCCAACTTCTTCGAATCAGTGATTCATGTAAACCCGGCAAATATATGCTTGCCGCGTGGCAGCCAATAGAGGTTTTAGGGTTCACAGAACCAACGAGAATATAACACCTAGTGTAAAATCAGTCCAAATCCGAGATATCTTTGCCTTGTCGACTATCATCCTCACCAGGCTATGTAGGACATACCAAGCAGGCGTGGTCTATTTTCTAGTTGCATTTGCACCGGAGCAGTCATGTCAATAGGGGCTTTGCTTATACCGTCGCCGAAGCCATGTAAGTGCAATGTCGATGCTTAGCTACCCTTGGATGGGCGGATGATGAGGGAGGGAGGGGAGGGGACGTCAATATGTAAAGCGGTAACATATGACGGTACAATGCTAGTTGGTGGTGGCCGCTCTTAAGGGATCTCCCCAAATAATCAAACACATTAAATAGGCAAAAACTTATAGGAGTAAGTAGACTATACCACCGGATAGGCACAGTTTCCGAGTTCCTAGACGGGAGGGGGAACCTAAAAAAGAACGTTCTCGGCAAGAAATGTATTAAATAAGATCACCCTTACTGGAATTGGGATCTATCCTAGTTGGGAAGAGAACGGATCATCTTCCATGCAGATAAAATAGATAACAACGGTGAAATAAAAAAAGGTAAGCCAAAACAGCATCAATCTACTAACGTTTTGAATACGGCATCAAATCAATATTGGATTTCCCCCAACGGAGGAACACGAACGTACGGCTTCTGGTGTCGTATTCATCAACAACGGCCTATATAACTTTAACAGAGAATTCACTGCAAAAAAGTTGGATAACGCCGCTTGTCGCTCACCATATCGCTTAATAAGCCACGCTATCAGTGATTTCGGCTGCAATTTTCTTCGTTAAATTGCTGTAAGTCGTTGATGAATCCGGCCTCTAATTTCAACCTACAGGGCACGGATTCATAGACATTTACCGGCCGGTAACGATGGAACTTACCGCGAAGCTGCCACGCACTGCAATTCGTCAACGCGCGCCGTGGTAGATTTCCGGTGAAAACCGTTCTACCGGTTATCCGGTTATAGCGCCAGGTAAATGACGCGGTTAAGTACCGGAAACCGGTGATTTACATATTGCTATTGCTCTGCTGCTAATGTCTAACCCAGTGGCAACGAGTTGGGTGCGCTGCCAAGTCTAGTCTGGCGCGTGCGCGGCATCCTTCACCGCGTCCTTTTTGAATCACAAGGGCCGGTAAGCTTCTAGCAAGAATTCGGTTAGGTAAATCTATGGTAGCGATATACCGACCCCTCCGTCGATGAGTCCGGGCCCAGGTGAACGGTCAAAGACCTACAGATCAAAATCAGATCAGATCAGAATTACGGTACTCTAGGCGGGAGTTCAAAAGGGTTTTTCTGCTATAAAACGGAATTTTGCCGCACTTTTCACACGTACTCTTTAGACAAGGCCTAACAGGCTTAGTTCTTGTCTGTTACGAGATTCAAAGAAGTATTTGATTTACATATTGCTCTGTAAATCTTTACATGTAAATCTCAATACTTTTAGTAATCAAATAATAGCGACAACAATGATGTAACAGTGTATTTGAAAAAGAACATGATTGTGTTGGAACTATCGTCCAATATCTTCGCTATCTAGTAGAGAGAACCACTAATGCATCATTAAAGTTCGTACTTTGATCCTTCGTCATCATTAAAAAATAAGATCAATCTGTTGTAATGCACACTGTATTAAAACAACTGCGATATCAGGAAGCATCGTCAGTTGCAGGCTTCGCCTGCACCCTACACTGGTTCTTGATGTCGGTTTGGTAAGCCACTGAGGTACGTAAGCCACCTCAATGTGGAGCTGCGCTAGGGATGCTTCCTTACCCAGCGTCGGTTGCGGGATTCGCCCGCAGTGCTAATGCTAATCTACAAGACACTGAGTGGACCCCCCCCCCTTTCTAGACTGGCATCGAGCCAGCGATTGCCTCGTGCTTATGTCGTCCATTATTTCGCATTTTCAGCGAAAGATGATATGCAAGTTTCAAGTGAGGTGAACCTGAGAGGCGTTTCGAGGCAGTACTACAAGCCGTTGGAATTCCTTGAGAGGATCTGTTCGGAAGCCAAGAATGGGGTACGAGCTCTTTAGAGAGGTTCTTCAAAACACTTTAAGCGCTAGTTTGCTATATTTCACCTCGATAGAACGAAGACTTTAAAGTAAGTAATAAGGCACTCAAAGAAATGATAATACCCCAAGCTAGATTAAATAGAACGACAAAAAACCATTATCGAGCGATGGTGTAGACCCTATCCAGGAATTGGTCAAGTTCGAGCATGAATGATACAAATACGTCAGTCCATAGACGGGTGGGAAATCCTAGCAAAGGGATCAACTGTAGCTGGAACCGTAGCCTCACCTGTCACCATGCACCTCTCCCCAGTAAATGCGCGAGTGTGCTCACCCCACGAGACAGATCACCAGCTGCTTGAGCTAATTCAGGGAAGCAAATATTAGAGTAAAACTCCTCTCTAGGCTAAAACACACCTCGGTTCCAGGCTAATGAGGGATCCACCCTCATTTTTCTCTACAAAATGCGGGATGAGAATAAAGAGCTAAGCATGTAAACATGTTCACTTCACCTGCAGGAAGACATTTAAGCCTGTTTTGTCTAGGGTAAAGATGCCTAATTTGAAAGAGGTACATGGAGACAGCTCTCTATAGAGTTGCACCACCACCACCTCCTAGCATAATCGTCAATCCAGGATTGCAAAGGCGGCGTTCGGAGCACGTACACAATAGCGATAGGCTACTATGGCCTCTAAGTCACCCTTACAACTGTGCTGTAGGACTGGCTGCAAGGTCGGATAAATAGTGGAAAGTGGTAACTGTAGAGGGGCACACAAGCTGATAGCTTGTCGAAGCTATCCGCTATGGAAGAGCGTGGGGAGATACAGAGTGAATCCCTTCTGTAGACCTGCGTCTAAACCTGTTCAGCAGTCATACCAGACGAAACCGATTTATTAGGGGGGCCGAAAGTAATGAGACTCTCCATGCCGTGTCCATATATCTCGTGACTGCAGTCTGGTTTTGTGCTTATTGTATTTGTATGTTTGTATGCTACCTACTGAAGGCCACCTGAGAAGTTACCACTTCCGCCCTTTCCAGAAGCATGCCAAAACCGCAGTCTGTCTCATGCCGGAACCCCAGCCTGACGAGTTGACCTGTGTCGCGCAAATGTCTCCCGATTCCCAACCCGGAGCAGCCTGGACTCAATCTTAACGCAGGATGAGAAGTACGCCTTCTACCTTAAACCTGCCAAGCAGCCAGTCTGGGTGAGGCCTGGTGACCTGTTACCGACCTTCGTTCGGCGAGATGTTCACGGCGAGAAGCACCTTCAGAGTTTTTGGGTCTGCGCCCGTGGACCGGTATACTGGAAGCTGTTTACCAAAAGCACGACGATGACTCCAAGGCCATGGTAAACGAAGTAGAAGAGATGTACCTGCGACTCGAACTTATTTGGTCTCAGCGCTTCAAGAAGGTTCTCCTCTTCGACAACGCCGCACCCCATCGGGCAAAAGTGACCACGAATAAGCTGGCCCAGCTGGGCTACGTTCACATGCTTCACCCACCGTATTCGCCGAACATTTCTCCATGCGATTACCACCACTTCTTGGGCCTACGGGACTTCCTGGTCGGAAGGGACACAAGAACCCAAGCAGTCCTTGACAACCATATCGAGCAGTTGATCAACACCAGACCCAAGCAGTTCAGGAAGGATGGGATCAGGAAGTTGGCTGAACGATGGCAGCAAGTCATTGATATTAATGGCACACACATTCCTCAGCGTTAGTTTGTAATTGAGTTATAAAAAGATAAATATTTTTTTTTATTTGTCTCACTACTTTTGCCCCCCCCCTCTAATAGATTGTACATAGGGCCGTGAGTTCCAATTGGGCTAGGTGGCGCCAAACCTTGCGAATCAAGGAAGGACGCTCTTTTCTAAAATGGCTGCACTAGCGGATGGAGGCACATACGAAGGCAGATCATACCAACAACAGCGTATTAGAGTACACCAAAGTATAGAAAAACGAGAAAGCGAAAGACTCAGCAGCGACCGCACATCGCTCCCATGAGCATCACACCCCAGAATTTCAGTGCAACTCGTCGAGAGGGTCTCGCTGTATTCCCATTACAAATGATAAATGCCTTTCCCTATCCACAACGATCATAGTATTCAGCTACTCACCGACCCCTTCCATCGCGTCCTAACCGGATCTGACCTTTCCTTACATTCTCTTGCGCGCAGAATTTTCTAAAATCGCATTAATTGACTAAATATGACGCACTGCATGGAAATATATGGCGTTGAGGGAAGTGGGAGGGCGCAAAACAACTTTAGATTATTAAGGAAGCGCTGTCCTTGGAGATACTCTTCGGTACATGCATAATCATGACAAATGTAAGTGAGGAATAATGAGAATCAGATGTAGGTTACACGTGGTCATCAACAAAAATATGCAACCTACTGTTATAAGATCTTTGTTGCAATCAGAACTATCGCTCCAAGCAGAACTCGTACACGAATTCCCTGTCCTCCGGGCAGGATGTTTGCCCACTATACTATCAGCGCAAAAAAAAACCATGCCTTATCCGAGATATCCTCATTGCAAATGGCTTAAATGACACTCTTCCATGATTTGGGAACGTTGAGTGCGATCAAACAGCGTTGTTGCTGTAATTATGTCCACAAAACAGATGGTACAGGCACAAGACCTTATGGCGCGAGTTTAGATCGCAACAGAAAAGCGAGTAACATTGAATAGCACCTACACCAGCTGCTCTTGGCTTAAAAGATCGATAGTGGGGCATTGCTTCGAATAGTCTGAGTGTCACCCCTCATCTTTTTTGTTCCTGATAGAGGAAATCTCCCAATATACGGCATCTTCTAACGACTACCGGGAGTTTCCAATCGGGCTCGACATATTGCTGACTATGAACACTTTGTGGGTCGCGCACACATGAAAAACGTCCATATGCATATAATTCATTGTCGCACAGATGCCTGTCGCGACTACGAACGAGGCCATAAGAGGGTAGGTCTGATCGCAGACGCGGTCAGCATCTTGCTCTTCTTCTTTCCCGTGTGGGACCGGAACTGAGCCCTGGTCGCGTTATAACGAGAGTCGTTTTGAACGCAGAGTTCTTCCCAAATCCGCGCTATAACGGGAGTAGTGTTGTATCCGACGCGTCTTAAGCGGAGTTGGTTTGTACTGGCGTAAAGGTAAGCTGGCCGGGGCCGGAGAGAGTCGCTTCTTATCCGGAGGCGTTATAACGAGAGGGCACTGTATCTGCGTTTTGAAAGCGGTAAACAAAACCATATGTATTTCTAACTACATGCCCAGAACTAATCGAGACGGACGTGCATAATGAACAATCTGAGGTGTTCTTTGCATTTAGCGATAGAATTTTAATGATGTGAACCGGATGTGTATCACCGAACTTAACGCAAGCGGTGCACCTCCAGCTACATATGTATACAAGTCGTCTGCTTAGAAATGTTTAGAGAAGCTCCGAAGTCGTAGAGTTCCTAGGTTCCTAGTTTTTATTTGCTAGTGAGAGCTCATCTGTTGTGGATTCTTCACAGCGTAAGTCCGTCCGCCGAGTGTTGAATTGCTAATTATGCTGAGTTATGACGGCTGCGAAACACGGCCCAATTAACGAATCCCAAATAGATTTCGACAGCCAGGCCCCATAAGCGCACTAGAAGGATCCGTTCGACAGCCACTTACGTTGGGATCTTTCGGTCAGTTTGCGATGCGGAAGCTGGAAAACGAGGACACAAAGAGGGAAAACAAAGGGCCATCAAACTCGGCATGAAACTTTTGCAGCGCCCCCACAACATACTTCGAACACATCCACTTTTGAGTTCGTGTTTTAGGTCGTTGCATATCAAATAGCCGATTTTGACTGAACATTTTGACGCTCATAACTTTGCTTGAAAGCAATTTTATTAATCGAAATAAGCACCATCATGATTAGTACACTTTTCGCAACCTTATGACAGCTTAGGCATTCCATCTTTGCAAAAATCAAAACTAGGAGAATTAATAAAATATCAGAAGTCATTTTCGACATCATCTCGGTTGCTGAATTATTTATCCCTCAAAATATAGGGGATGGTGGTCTAAATGCTCAAAAAAAAATTCGGTAAGGGACAGATCTGCTGAATATTCTGGATGTGGAAAAGTTTTCTATCCCAACTCATCGAGTTCCTAGACAACAATTTCTTAAACGTGCGGACGTGCAGTAGGAGTGGGCCTCTTGACCAACGCCGGCTGTTTTTCAATCAACCTCTGGTGCATCGCTTCAACTGCGGCACAGTACTTCTCCGCTGTGATAGTCTTTCCAGTCTTCATGGACTTTTAATGGACTACACAGGCCTTGTCCACTACACGGTCACCACGTTCTTTCTCGGATGGAGACTTGGTTCCGGCACCTCCTTCGGACTCTTACTCTTGCCCAGCCAATTTTGCTGAGCGAGGACGATTGCCATAATGGACCCATTTTTGTTGCATGTTACGATCCGGGGCGAAACACATGACGCTGCAGCATCTGCCCGGCGGTTCGTGCGGGATCCATTCATCCAATGTCTTTACTTTTCCGGCCGCATTTAAGTGGCGACTGATAGCGCTGCTGTCAACGCCAAAATGCTGTATAACTCCAACAGTTTGACTCCGCTTCTACCATGGCATTCAGTTGGTCGTCGTTAAAGAGTGATGGCGGCCAACCTCGGTCCTCACCTTCGAGACTTTCATCTCCAGATCGAAGCCTTTCGAACTAGTGGTGTGTGCGTTTCTTAGAGAAATCCTCCCCAAACACAGCTTTGATGTTACGAGCTGCGTCCACTTTTCCATTCATATAAGTGGAGTACCTGAATATCACATGGTTCATACTGTAAAAACGACGTCAAAGCTTGGCAAGAGTCAATTATGTCACAAAAGCCATAAGTGGTAAGAAAGCGCTTTCAGAAACTAAATATATACAGTGCGTGAAATATGAACATTCGTAGCCACGAAAAATTGACCAAAAATTAAGGTAGCAAAATCGGGCATTTCATATGCAACGACCTAATAGTACTGAATGCGCACGTATAGCCTTGCACCTGTGGCACCTGAAGTACATCACTACATGACCACAGCGCGGATTTCGTTTCCCCATGGAGCATCGAAAATAACACTTTTATGTCATGTGTTCATAAATTAGGCAATTTTAACATTTTACTTCCGTATGTATACTTCCATGTCAAGAAGAGCGCCTACCAGATTACACTGGAGACTTTCTAAAGGTCGGAATAAATCTTGACTACAGCAAGGGTTATCCTTCACTGAAAACTTGTAATTCATCTGCAATAAAGTAGTCAATACGGTTTTAAAATTTTATAGAACCTTCGTCGCTAAGAACAACGAATGGTTTTGATTATATTCTAAAGTGCAAAAAAATGCAGAAACAGTTCAGTATATAGCGGTGCGAAGAGATCGCATCTTGCACTTGTCTAGCGCACTAAAAGGCTCATCTAATTATTAAAGTATCTTTTTCCTGTGCAATAAAGATATGCAGTTAGTTTCGTTGTGTCGTTTAGAGTGTAACTGCACACGCAGAATTTTTACTATCCATCACAGACATGCCGAAAAATACCTGCAATTTCAAACGCGCATAACTTCAATTTTTAGCTAAAAGAAGCGAAATTTTGTGAAATTCCAGGCAATCTTTCCATTCTTTGTGACGTTCTCACTGTGAAACTTCAAAGAAAGTAGTACTAAATTTTGAAACAGAGTATTTTGACCTTCTTGGAGAGTGCACGGCTTAATCCTGAAGATGTTTATCTCAACCTGGAAATTGAAGGCGGTTTCGAAAGTGTCCAATTCGCATAGAAAAGTGACACCTTGACATTAAAGTGGAACACATGAGACCCCTAGAAGCAGTCTAACTATGGACCCATAGAAAGTCCTGCTAAACCACATCCCATTTGCCGTTACGATGCGACTTAGAATCACAACCTACTACTCATATATACAGTTAGCGATTGTCCGCCTGGACGTATAGCCGAGGCCTTTCAAACACGTCGCACAACATGCGCGTGAGCTCAGAAGACGTGTCACCGACGTCACACGAGTTGCGGCCGGTTCCAGAAGACGTGTCTTGCTGATCTCATGTTACAATCGCGGGTGAGTGTCGAGGACGTGGGATACAATAAGAAGGGACCGTTAAGGAAAGAGGGGGTTCAATAGGGGAATGAGGAAAGGAGCATGGAAACGGAAGAGGAGACCAGCAAGTGGAACCACTAAGAGGGGTCCAGTAGAAAAGAACAGGCCTCCGGAAATTTCGCGCCTTGATCGTGAAAGGACCAATGACGGGGATGTAAAGAGGATCTCGAGGGCGACCAGGACGGGGAACCAGTAAAAAGGACCAGGAAGGGTATATTCCATGATCGACTGTCGTTGAATCTTGGCATGACGTTGATACCAATAGGACTGTTCGAGCTGTGGAGCCAAGATTGTTAACCACACTTTATTCGGCTAACGTTTCGGCGTAACCGCCTTCTTCAGAGCCTGGAAAAGTCAAGCGAGGATTGAAAGGTTACTCGTCCAAGAACTATTTCAAGTCACAGGAGTTTCCGGAATTAATAGGAAAAGGAGACGAAATGGGAGTGAGACAGCCCAACTAACCTTATGGAAGCAGCCAAGAGGCTGGTGCGTCACCCTCGGATGGAGGCAGTTTGGGTGAATGAGACTACCACCTAAGGTCAACCCCTCAGCGACCCTCCGGCTGTCGCCCTCCGGGGTCAATAAGGGAGACAAGGAAAGGAGTAAGAAAAACCTGACCAGGAAAGAGAACCAGTGGGGGAGGGACCAGGAAGGGAGGACCAGCCTTCCAAACCAAATTAAGAAGACCCTCTGAACCGCCTGTGGTCTGTCGCCGACGCTGCGCTACAAGCGTTCGTGGTCAGAAGATGTGACTCTCAAGCCCCCCCCCCCTCCTCCCCAACCGGAAGTTTGGCGTTTGGTGTCGCTGAGCATATGGTTGTATGTATAGAGGACGGATTTGAAAGCGAAGTAAAAGGTGTATAGTTCCGTTCGAGTTCGGGCAATCGAACAATCTCCATTTTCTACACGAGTCGAGTTCAAAATTTCTGCGAAGTCTGCTGTCATAAAGCGGGGTGGGAAATCAGCACAAGACAACGTCTGATGAGTACGACGAATCTGCAGATCCACAGTGGAGTTGTGGCGCTTTCTAACTGTGGGCAGCATTTTTTCACTGGAGCCACATCATTTTGTCTCGAGAATCGGTTGCGAAGAATATGAGCGCGCACACTGTTTGCGCTGCTCGGTACAATGAGCCTATTTGCTTTTCACGCCTAAAAAGAACTCCAAATTGCTTGAAAAGACTGTAATGCGACCATTTGTGGATCACAGAGAGGTTTGTAAACAGCAGATGTTCGCTCCCTACAATGACAAGTGGTTGTCGCATCATTGAAAGGTATGACCAGTCCAGACAAAGTTGACCGCCTTTGTGAGATTCAAAGCACTCATAAAATCGCTTTGCCGGGTTAACATTGGAAGTACGAAACTTTGAGCACGGGGCAGCGAGTCTTCCGCCGTCTAGTCGCAAAATTGGGCGAAAAAACGCAAAAATAGCGTCGCAAAGCGTCGCATGCTCCTAACTCCCTCAGTTTTAGATTTTATTGAAAAAAGGTTGGAATCTTTGGATTCGCCTCTTCGAGATCTACACAAACATATATACAGCTTTGCCGAAACACCATATTTTCGCCGTGGGTGGTCCAAAATTGAATGGAGCGGGCTTTTGCGACTAAAGCAGCTTATTTCCCAGGACATGCGTGCTTTCAGAGTATCTCAAGCATGGCTTACGTTGCCAGTGCTCTGTTATGCCAGGAATGCCCCGAGAGTGCGCCGTGCACAATGCACACAGAATCGAACCTATCAATCGAGTGAGCGAGCGCATGTCCACTGCGCCTCTATCTTCTCTTACTGGGAAATGCGAAATCCTCTAGACTATTTCGAACCGTTTGGAGAATGTTCTTAGAAATTTGCAGTCACCACACTCAGGATTAGCTCCAATCTGTTCCAGCGAAACTTTGGTGTGCGCCGTGTACAATGCGTACAGAGAAGAACCTATCAAAGGAGTGGATTCGACGTCTGGTAGACTGAACGTTTGGAGAGTTTTATCAGAGACTTGTTGCCGCCCTAGTCAGGAGTTGCTCTAAGGCTGTCCAGCGATCCTTTGGAGTGCGCCGTGAACAATGAGTATAGTTTCGAACCTTTCAATCGAGGGGCGATCGGTCGCAAATTTCACGCGCGGGCGTGTTCGGAGCGCAATAGCTCTGTCAAGTTGGAACCTTTCAGGCTGCAGCCACCCTCAATTATCCAGAAGAAAATCCAAAACCTACCGAAGTCAAGAATTTCAAAAACGAACGTCGGATTCGTAATCAGCGCCCCAAATAACCCCTAGACGATTTTCGACGAAGTTGTTTGCACGAGGAAATTTGGCCAATTTCAAAAATATCGGTTTTCGATGACGTCATCATCCGCGCAGCTCGGCCTAGGGCCCACGTTCTCGATGGGATATTGTCAAAAAATCGATATTTCCAAAATCGGTCGACATTGACACCATTCGATAGCGCTTTTCATGCTGAACGGAAAGGTTTTATTGGGAGTGTCGAAGACTCAAATCTGGGCGAGTAGGAGCGCAAAAAACGCTAACCGCTAGCTTTCGCCGCTCTGAAACGGCAGATATGGCTAAGGCAGTTTAGGCAGCAGAGAAGTCTTGAGGTCGTTATTGTAAAGTACTTTAAGCGCTATGTTCGCGTATGCATTTTAAGGTCGCTAGCTCTCCGCGTCTTCTCGTAGTGGTCACAGAAGTGGGAAAAAATGCTTCACACAAGCACATTGTCCCTCCTAAGCTAAACCATTCGCTCCGAACATGCCCGCGCGTGAAATTTGCGACCGACCGCCCCTCGATTGAAAGGTTCGAATCTGTACTCATTGTTCACGGCGCACTCCAAAGGATCGCTGGACAGCCTTAGAGCAACTCCTGTGTAGGGCGGCAAGAAATTTCTGATAAAACTCCCCAAACGCTCAGTCTACCAGATGTCGAATCCACTCCTTTGATAGGTTCTTCTTTGTACGCATTGTACACGGCGCACATCAAAGTTTCGCTGGGACAGATTGGAGCTAATCCTGAGTGTGGTGAGTGGAAATTTCTGAGAGACAGACGTCTCTTAGTGGCCTTCAGGCTCGCGTGCTCCCTTAGCACTACCCTTAGATGATGCACGAAGCGTATTCTTCGTCAATGATGTGCAAAACGCAAAGATGGACAATTAAATAGCATCTCAAAGTAAATCGAGATTGTTTAGAGAAACGTGCTGACCGAACTTCACAAGCAAGTGAATGAGAAACCGAGTTCTTTCGACGACTTCCTCGAGCATCCAAACCTCAATCGCTTTCCGAACGTGCTCTGTCTCGATCGAAGCAGAGTTAGGGTGAGCAAAGCATACGGAACGGGAGACTACTGCCATGCCAGCTATGTGGATTCACTCGAGCAAAAGAGTGCGTTTTCTATCATTCGTTTCTTGTTGAATATCCTTGTAGAGTGACAACTTCTACACGTTCGCTCATCCCTTAATCTAGGGTGCTACAGAGTGTTCTAAATCGCATAGCATTTAGTTGCACTGAACGTCTGCACAGTATAGCCTGCTTATTTAACATGCTGCGGAATTTTACTGCAATTTGAAAAGAACTTAACAACATTTGTGGAGTTAACACCTGACCAATTTCGTGATCAGTGAAGGAGTGTGTAATATTTTTGGGTAACTCTGTGATAGACATGAATCGGCCCTTATGGCAGCCCCCTCCCAAAACGACTGTCTCAGAAACTTTTCTACGCAGACAGTGGTTTTCAGACGGCTACATTCTCTCTCAGGCTCCCTTTTCCTCAGAAACGGAGGAGCTCTTTTGGAGGATGGTGTTAGATGCCTACCCGAAGATAATTCTTGTTCTTGGATCATTATCGGTAAGTAAGTAGTTATCCGTCCTTAGGATTGATCACCATTATTCCGGCCGAACATTGCTTGAGCATAGCTTCACATAAACGTCCGCAGCCTCTCTTGGCTTCTAAATGTCCCAAGTGAATATAAGTGTTAAGGCTCCCAGCGGACCCTCCATGAGATGCTTCTGGCCTCGTAAGAACGACAAATGCTGCGCAAACGGCGTAAGAATATCCCTCGTCAGTGTGGGTAAGGTCAGTAAAGAGGATGATAAATAGAGAATAGTTGTGACTTAGACTGAAGTTGAAATAAGGTGAAAGGCGTGCATGACATCGACTTGCTAAAGGAAGGCGAGCAGGAGATCTTCAATCTGATGCTTTCGATGGGCAAGACGGAGTTAATGCGCGTACCGCTCGTCAACTACAGAGCGTGGCACGCGGACCTTCCAGTGCCGGACCTCGGCGAATTCAGACAACTGGTGAGTTTTCGACTACACTCGCTTTTGAGCAGCAACCTGAACCGTACTTCAGGTGAAGACCATTGAGAGTAAACTGGAAAAGAGGACTGGTCCCACTGTCCTGGTTTGTCCTAGTGGAGCAACAAGATGCGGCACGTATGCAGCTGTGGATGTCATCCTGAGCAGGATCCTCAAGGAGAAAAGAGTAAACTTATTCTCTTTTGCCACTGCACGGCTTTGAGCAAAGCGTTGGCTTTGAGAGATCATCTGACTTCGGATCGCTTCTTTAGAGCACTCGACGATGCAGTGTCTAAAGACAGTCAAGTATGGCATTTAGAGAGGATCTTCGAGAAATTTCATATTTTGGACCCTATATTATTTAAAAGAGAGCTTAATTATTACTACAAATAATGGAAGAGGCCACTGAGTATTCCGATGAAAGTCGAGGCTGCTACAAAATATATTTCATCTCTCTAAGTTTCTTCTTGTCAGACCTCCACCCTCGTCTTTGGAGGGGTTGGATGCACATTTCGGAGAGACTGACAGTAGTGTACGGAATCTGCGTCTAATTCTCTTGTTCCTCAGTCTAAAATACAATACAAAAGGGATGGAGTAGTTGGCAGCTCATAGCACACCAAGAAGTATCCTCTAGAGAATCGCTGTACTTCAAAAAAATGTTGCGAAATGTGCATCGCTACTGATTAATTCATACCAACGACGATGGTGAATAAGAAACAGTTTCAAGACAGTCTCTGAAAACTTTCTCCGCTTTACACCTCTTCAGCTTTTGGCTGAAACGTCAATTTAAATCATCTAATGTATTTACGTGGTGGATAAAACGTGGAAATTCAGACTTTGGTCATCACTTAAATTTCTTTGCTATGGATCCTTCGCTCACTGATCCGACTCTTACCGTTAGAAATTTTAAGCTTCAGGTTGGAGTGAAGGATACGATAGAAATTATCTTGTCTCAACGGTATGGCTGTTTCCAGCTTATCGAGCATTACAAGACTATTCACGACATAGCACAAAGGTACTAGAATTCGTTTTAAACTAAAGCCCTGTTTTATTCATTTTCGTTCCGCTCCGAAGTGTACAAATAGTAGGCAAAAATGGTACAGACAGAATCCTATCTCAAATAAACTTATTAATCAGGGTTCTTCAAATTGGAAGTTCTTCAAATTGCAGCTGTAGTCAGAGAGTATAAAGAATGAGCCATATGGCGCTGCTTCAGAACGAGCTAAATCCCTTCGCCAACTCCATTTCGCGGAAGTGCTAGGAAAGCACTCTTTCGAAATCACGGACCTGAATCTGGGTCTGGACCTTCCGATATTTGGCTAAGGAACACGGCTGTCCTCCCCATTAGTCAGCTCCGAGAGCTGCTGGAACTCATTGAGGATAGAGTTGGCTTTGGACAGAACCTATAGCGAGTTTCTAACACTGCGTAGAGCTTTCAGAGCGGGCGGCACTAGCACTAGCGATACATTCAAGCGAGGAATGGGAAGATAGGAGCTGAATTAACTTCTCTATTATGCTAACTAACGACCTGCTAACGCCTGTTCAGTGACTCAAATTAATCCAATCTAAATATGACGCAGACATTTTATGACGTGTTAATGTTTTTCCCGCAAAAAAAAATCGCAAAATTGTTTGTAGAAACCAGTTACTCCTAATTATATTAGGTTGTCCTATAAGTCCCCGCCGTTTTTTCTAGATTCGTTGCGGATTTCGTCGACGCTCTCTTGCATAACGCTATACAGTTTTTGAAAGAAAATGATTAGCTCTATCAGGCCGTGTATGGCATTTCTTTTTACCATGAATTTTGCCAAAGTTCAGGTCGTTAATGTGAAAAGTAAAAAAGTGAAAAATTAGCCATTTGCGCACTTGTTCTCTCCGTTTAGGTTTGGAATTTTTTGCGCAGTTTTTCATGGCGTTTAGAAGGCTATGTTCTGTGCTACAAGAATACGTGTGGGTCCTATTAGGTTGGAAAAAAAGTCTCTTCACACTTCGAAATTTTTTTTACCCTTCCCCTTGTAAACGCACTAGCCAATGTTGATTGCTGATTTCGTAATCCTATCACACTTGTCTACCGTTCGCACGCGGACACAGGTTAAGACTCTTCTTGTAATTCGTTATCCACCCAATCTTCCGAACTCAATGCCAGATCTACCTCATGGCCGTTTTCAGCACGGCATTCTTCATGAATTCTTTAAAGAATCCACAGCACGTCAGGCAGCAGACCAAATTAACCATATATATGGCTTGGGATCTACTACTCATCGCGCCTGTTATGAGTGGTTCGGAAAGTCTTTAAAAGGAGATTATTCACTGAGGGCAAAGCATGGTCAGGAAGGCCAACTGGATTGGACGACAGTGAACTACACCATCTTCTTCGTACCGATAGTTGGCAGACGACACGTCAGCTGGCAGAGAAGCTCGAAGTGTCTCATAGGATAGTAGGAATCCATCTGAAGAATCTTGGCTTTCATGGAAATTTGGAGCTTGGATTCCACATGCCCTGTCAGACACTCAGAAAGGTCGACAGCTCTCCATCGCTGCTTCTCTTCTGTCCAGATAAGGAAGAAAATCGTTTCTTCCGCGGATTGTGACAGGCGAAGAGTCCTGGGTTCTGTGTGCCAACTTCCGAGGAGAAGGCAATGGGTACAAAAGGGAGAGAGCCCTAAGTCTGATCTCAAGCCCAATGTTCACGAAAGGAAGATTTTCTTGAGTGTTTGGTGGGATATCAGAGAAGTGATTTATCGGCAAACTCTCAGAAGTGGAGAGACACTTACTGCTGTCACATACTGCGGCCAACTCCACAAAGTCGTCGCAACTCTCTAAGAAAACAGGCCGGAGAAGTCGAAGGTGATGATCCTGCATGACGATGCAAAACTACATGTTGCAAGACTCACAAGAGAAACAATAAAGGAGCTGGGCTGGGAGGTAATGTCACATCCACTGTATAGCCCTAACCTCGTTCGTGCCGACTACCATCTCTTCCGTGCTTTCAAGCAAGAAATTGGAGAGAAATATTTTAGAACTGACGAAGACCTCAAAAATTGGATTCATCAATGGTTCGACTCCAGAACTGCAGTCTTTTAAGCGAGAGGAATTGGAAAATTACCCAGTCTTTGGAGAAGTGTAGTGGGACAAAATGGAAATTATCTCAGTTGATTTGACTTTGTAGTTGTGAAGTAATAAATCTTTGAAAAAAATGCAAGTTTTTTTTCCAACCTAATATTTGCTCACTTGTCTTTTATTGATTTCTAGGCCATCAAATTGGGACGTCCGTAGGAGAAGACTTATTTTTGCCGACAGCTCCTGCTCTTTGGCTGGACTTTTTTGCTCGGTGTTATATGTCGGTCGAAAGAGAATGTCTTGCTCTATAAGAATCCTTGTCACCTTTCTTGATTTCCATCGAATGTCAACAAAATGCCAAAAAGAGAAAAATCGTCTTCACCAACAACTCCTTCTCCTAAACATGAACATCAGGAACCAGCGAGTGACGATTGCTGCCGGCCTGCTTTTCCGTCATCATTCATCACACGGACATATTCAACGATTTTGCACAGAATTGTAACTGGCGATGAAAAATAGTGTTTATACGGTCAACCAGTGTTCCAGTGCCTTAGCCGCACTAGGACCCTGATTGAAAGCAAAGAGAAGAAGGTGCCAAAAGTGCTCATCCTTGTCGACCTGGCACTCCATTTTGATTGCCTGAAAATTAGCAAAAAACTTAAATGACCGTAGAGCAAATCATATGCTGTGGTAGAGCAAGACACCCACTTTCAAGTGGCATATAAAACTGAGCAAGACAGACTGAATAAGGAGAAGGAGTTGTTGGTGAAGACGATTTTTCTCTTTTTGGCATTTTGTTGAAATTCAATAGAAATCAATGAGCGCGACACAAATTCTTATAGAGCAAGACATTTCCTTTCGAATGACATATAACACCAACCCAAAAAGTCAACCACAGAGCAGGAGCTGTCGACAAAAATAACCCTCCTTCTTCGGACGTCCCAATTTGATGGCCTAGAAATCAATAAGGGACAAGTGAGCAAACAGGGCCAACATGTACATATTCTTGTAGTACAGAACATTGCTTTCTAAACGCCATAAAAACTGCGCGAAAAATTCCAAACCTAAGCGGAGGAGAACAAGTGCGCAAATGGCTACTTTTTCACTTTTATACTTTCCACTTTAACGACCTAAAATTTGACAAAATTCATGATGAAAAACGAAATGCAATACATGATCTGTTCTGATGGAGCAAATCATTTTCTTTCAAAAGCTGTATAGCGCTATGCAAGAGACCGCCGGCAAAATCCACAATGAATCGTTCAATAAAACGGCGGGGACTTATGGGGCAACCTAATGCTATTTTCAAGTCGAGTTGGACACTTTTCAAATCAAATTGGACACTTTTCACGTCAAACTGGACACTCTTCTAAGCGCACCTAAGACTTTTGAAATCAAAGAGAACTCTTCCAAATTAAAATGATCTTCATACAGGTTGAAATACAAACTCAATAATATAAAATATCAATATCAATATCAATAAGGTGGTTAGAAAAAATATTGTTCAGGGAAAATTTAGAATAACTTATTTTTGATTTTTTTTTTTACTTTAGCCGCCCGAAGGGGTCTAATAAATTTATAAAATTTTTGCCTTTGAGAAAAATAACACATCAAATTTTTCAATGCAGCGAAGCAGCAACCATCTATTGCACTAAAGGCCAGATTGCGCCATGCACTCAAAAAGCTCGTCGCGGATTTTATTTGATTGATAGTGCAGATGCAGCTTGCATGAAACAACAAGCTGGGGATATGCGCGGGCAGCGCGACATGAGGTACACCCGCCCCCTGCTGGGGGAGTGGCGTTAGGAGGTACACTGCTGTTCAGCGGACCGGAAACTTTTGTTATGCGTGTCAAAGGTTTCGTAAGGCGGCCGTTAGAATCTCGAAAGTCTAGGGGGTTGGGGTGGGTGAACAAGGAGGATGAGAGGAAGCTGGCACGCCCCCAGCAGGGAGCGGGTGTACCTCCTGACCGTCCCCCATATGCGCGTTCTTTACAATTGTAGTTGTTGCACTGCCTACAGGTATGCATAAATCAACATAAATATAATCAACATATACATAACACACCTCTTCGTGTGCCACCTCGTCGCGGTAAAGGGGTGAGCATCACTTTAGTGATGGCCAACGGCACAAATGATCACGCAGTACGCGACGCTTTGTCGTGCATGGGTGGCTCTCAGGTATCCCTGGCCAGGAACATGTGAGTAACGGTACCACAGCCAATTCTCAAGCAACTAGACCCGCGCCTCAGTCCTCCCCGAGCCGGAGGTGGTCTTCTACGACGTCGGCTGAATCCACCTCCAGCAAGGGGCCATCTAATCTCGGAGTTGAACTATCAGGACGTCATTCGAATCGGACTACCAAAAACCCCTCCCACCACGACACGGAGACTGCCTATTCGTCTGCACTTATAACTGTCGTACGATCGCATCTGAGCAGGATCTTCGGGCACTGCTTTACAGAAGCCGCAACATCACTTACGACGTTATCGCCTGCAGGAAACGAAAGGCAGAACGGAAACCATAAGAAGGACCGACCACAACGAGCTTCTCATTATCGGAGCAAAGGTGGACAGAAAGAATATTGGCGGAGTTGGATTTCTCGTCAATTCGACAGTGCCCCACCTAGTAGACTCTTACAAGATCATCAGTCCACGAGTAGCTGTTCTTCGTCTAGAAACCAAAGATCAAGAAACCATATCCATCATAAATGGATATGCTCCAACATCTGCGGCCACAGACGAAGAAAAGGAGGAATTCTACAAGCTGTTCGAAAGGACTGTCAACGACGAGAAGAGCTACTACAAAGCTGTTGTTGGGACTTTAACGCTACCCTTGGTACGAATGACACTGACGAATAGCACCTAAGACCACATGGAACTTCCTCAAGGAACGAAAACTGAGAGTGACTGATAGACTTCCCAACCGTATGCCGTCCCTTCCACGGAAATTCTATATTCAAGAAGCCTTCAAAACGGCAATGGGCCTCGGAAAGCCCAAATGGAGAAATACGTTCGGAGATCGACCATGCTCTTACAAACAGACGCTGGAGTCTGTTCGACGTCTCCGTCAAGTGCAGTCCGCGGGATCTAAGCTCCGACTCCTCGCTTACGAGCCCGGGCGCTTCCATACTACGCCACTCGTTGCCGCGATACGAGCCCTCATCCCGCGCGCGCCCGTCAACTGTGGAGCACGTCAACAGGGCGCCAACACTCGACTTCCGTCGCCCCTAACTCTGCGCAGAGTTGTATTGGGGTCGAGATACCTGCAGTTTGTCACTTCCCAGGGAGAGGTGGTTTTGCCCATGCACAACACTTGAGCCGTTCCGACCTACCTTTGAGATAGTATTCTGGTTAGGCGAGCTTGAAAGAGTGTCCAATTTGACGTGAAAAGTGTCCAATTTGATTTAAAAAGTGTAAAATTTGATTTGAAAAGTGCAAAATTCGAGCTGAAAATGGTATAAGCAGTGACGGCAGGCAACTATGAATTACAATCTTCAGCGCGTGTAATATGCAAAATATTTTCTTTCGTATCTCGAGAACTCGACCTTTACAGGGCGCGTAAAAAGTATTGACGCACCTAGTTTTTGTTTCAGCTCCAACTTTCTCTTTCTACTTTTCAAAGTTTTTGTGTGTTATTTTTGTTGTCTATATCGTGTTCAAAAAATATTCTTATAAAAACTGAAGAAACATGATACCGTCGTGTTACGGTGAGCCTTTCCTGGCTGTTACCAAAGGAAATGAATACTTCATTAACAAAAGAATTAAGCTGTGTTTGAAATGGTGGATGAGAAAAGAGGTCAACAACCCAAACGTCAGCCGCGGCTCTGTCATAACAGATGATGATTACAAGATGTTCAAGCACGATAACGTTCAAATCAAAAATTGCCAACCTCTGTCCCATAACGGCAAACAGATAACGCGCGCAGGTGTGAACAGCTTCTCAGAAGAGCACAGCTTGAACATGAATCCGCTGGATTACTCTTTCTAGGCGATTTTGAAGAATGAGGTTTGTGCTACTTTCAACAGAAGTGACCAGTCGCAGAAGGCTACCCTGTTCAAAGCACGGAACGAAATCCAAGCAGAGTACTTGCGGCGCGTGCTCATGAATTTTTCCGCCGTTTTCGCTCCTGTATTCACAGTAAAGGAGCCAATGTCGACTGCGAGTTATTCTATCGTATTTGTAAGATCATTTTCCATATTTCTCAAATGAATATTTCGAAATTTGCTGCGCATTACTATTTCCACAACCGCCATTTACTGCGTCAATACTTTTTACGCACCCTGTAGTGCTATACCATTATGGCAACAACAATATTAGCCTTAGATGTTAGCTGAAATGTGCTTGTTGGGGCAATTAATAGTCTCACTCAAAAGATGAACAATACGCGTCATAGTCCTGCCCACAAGTGTCAGATCATACATTATATACAGGCACTCCCCTTCCGGTTGATTTTTCGGTCTGAAGCCTGTATTGAAAATGCCTCAGAAGTTTTCCGCGCCGACGTTTGGAGCTCACGCGCTAAAACGTTGAATGTGACCCCAAAGTCCTTCCCGCGTTGAGCGTTCCTTCCCGTGTTGACCCTGTGGCCACCGAGCGCAGTGGAAACCCGTGACCTTTCTTGCCCTCCAAGTGTTCTTTGGCGCGCACATGGAGTAGGTGAAATGGGTTTCGCCGATACAATTCTCACCACGGCTGTGACAGGTGGTCCTGTAAACTGTCCGAGAAACAGCGCAATCTCCCTCCCTGCTAGCCGAACAAACCAGACAGTTAGGAGTAACACAAAGGCGCTGTACATGCGGTTTCTCACTGACTTGACACTCTTTCAGGTATTGTATTCTTTCTGGCATGCCTGAAATCGGCCGTTTATTCCATCACAAATCGGCGAAAGCAGTCGATAGATCAGAAACCCAAAGCGGAGTACGACCATAACCGTACAACATAATCGAGAGCTCGAAGAACAGGAAAGCTGCAACAATTATTCGATTTTAACAATTTCCAGAAAAATAAACACATTTTAAGCTAGCCCATCCTTTACAGATGCACATTAATTCAATGCTTATTCAGTTGTCCACGTAACTATGTCATTTGGATTCGACGGAGACAGCGAATTTTCACGTTTTTGAAGGTGGGTGAATGCGTGGAGCCCTCATTTGCGCTTTCTTTAGCTGCTTACCCTTCAGCATTTGCAGCAGAGTTATCTTGGGCTATTCGGAACACTACGTTTTAGATGCTGCAAGTCACTGCTTTTGACAAAAGTTACGACTTTTTTTGTTCCTTCCCATAACTATTCGAATTATTGGAAGCTCGAAAAACGGTCCACGTAGCATTCCTTTGCAGCTCGAGGGCTTTCCTCTGATATAATATGAAGGGTATCCAAGACACTTGGTATTTTCTGCCATTCTGCCCTGTCTAGGGCTCTGTTAGCTCAACCTAGCGCTCGTCGGCCAGATCTCCGCGATCTCTCGCCTTCTTCACACCTGGGTGTCAGGTGCATGAGGTCAGCCTTCGCATTACCAGGGCTACCCTGACCAGCAATCGATCCTTCACAAAATGCTTTGCACTCTGGTCTTTTGAGCTTTATCAGTTGACCAGTGTATTCTTTGCCTTCTAAGCTTCGTCCTCGGTTATTCATTCTGTGTAAGGTTCATGACCATAACCTCTTTCAAAGAAATTTGTTAGGCAGTCAGGTGGAATCTGAGATTGGGTGTAATCTGGAGATCCGATGTAGCAGGCAAATGACCTTCTACTTAAATAAGGAACATCGAACTTGTTATAAATATTTCATGAGATGTTTGTTGGGCGCCCGGCGGCTGGAAAACTGTTGCGACAAAACTTACTACAGCCAAGACGTCTACTGCGCGCAGCTACACCAACATGTTCTGCTGCCGCTCTCCGCTATATCAGAGCTCCCCGGTTCACCTATGCAGAGAAAATGGCAACGTCGAGAAGGAGTTGGATGACCTAATCGAGGAAACTGACAGTTAGTTTCCTTGTGAAAAGATTCAGGGATTCCCTTATGACAAAAAACTTCGTTTTTAAAAGCCACATATTTAAATGGCATAATTCGTTAGTTTGTTTGAGTTCAAATTTCACATAACAGCAGAGTGAGGAGCTCTGAGTCAGTGTCAGCTCGCCGCGCATGCGACAGACGGAGAAAAACAGTATGCTAAGGGGTGCTTCAATGTGGCCAGCCAAAATCTCATTGGCTTATCTAATGGGAAAGTATTTGTTTACTGAAGCCGCTTACACAGTGTCAGGCGTGTGCAGCGCAACTGGAAGAGGCAACTGCTCTCTCTGCAGCCCGAATCAGTTCATGGTTCGTTGGTTTCCGCCCAGGCTAAACAAGCCTTCCATCCTTCCGAGGTCGGTGATCTTGTACTATACTTATCTGGGAAGGATAAAGAGTGGCTTTTTAACGGATGGCCAGTGAAAGTAATTGTACAGAACAAAGCACTCAAATTGCCTCCAAAATATCCGTTAGATGTCGAATGCGTGGCGCATCACGCAAAGGGATTGACTTACGCCACCGTTTTTCCTTTATGCACTGCATCACGTAGAATCGTAGTAGTCGTAGTCTACTGAACACCAAAAAGAGAGACGTAGCTATGCAACCTTCTCTTCTATCGGCATGAATCACAGTTTGTTTCTTCGATATTGCAGTACTTGAGACTGATGTGAACAAGTAAAGACCAGTCTTTGGGCAAGAACGGGGCAAGAACGCGGTGGTATAAGGCTCAAAAGGCCAGGATGCAGGGCATTTCGTAAAGGATCGATTGGGACAGGATAGCCCTGGTAATGCGAAGACATGACCTGGACCTGACACCCAGGTGCGAAGAAGACGAGACGGCGCGGAGATCCGACGCGTGCTGTGCTCAGGTCGAGCCTACAGACCCCTAGAACACGAGTGGTGGAAGAATGACAGGAAATATCAATTGTCTTGGATACCCTCATATTATATGAGAGGAAAGCCCTCGAGCTGCATAGGAATGCCACGTGGACCGTTTTTCGAATTTATGATAAAACGGGGAGTTATGGGAAGGAAATAAAAGGCAGTGGGTTCGAGTCGAAAGTAGCGAATTGCAGCATCTAAAACGTAGTATTCCGAATGGCGCAGGATAATTCTGCTGGAAATGCTGAAGGGTGAGCAGCCAAAGAAAGCACCAAAGAAGACTGCACAAATTCACCCACTTTATAGAGCAGCTGAGGCCCTTTAAAATCGTGGAAATTCGTTGTTGCTGGCGAATGTAAATGATTTCTGGAGATAACGTAGGTTCTCCCCAATCTAGGATGCAGTTGGAGAGCTCATAGCGCTCGCAATGAGTGATTTCGAGGTACAAAAAGACAACTGAAAATTTGTGTTCAGAATCTCCATAATCGTCGTTCTTCTATCACCCAAACGACGGTTCTTCCCACCAGAAGCTGAACAAAAATGCATTTGAGCATGACTATCCAGCTTCTGGCAGGAGGAACCGTCGTTCTTCGCCTACTTGTAGCATACAGTGACGCAATTTCCTACCGCTGCGCAGCAAGTGGACACTGTCAGAGCATCCGGTTCCTTCATTCCCAGGTTTGGGTGCAAAGATGTCCACAGGGTGTAATTAGCGAAGACGCCGTGCGTTTGCGACCGCCCTCTGGCACTTGGGAAAAATGAGTGCTCAAAATTTAGGTAGAACAAAAATAATTCAGTCCGTTAAATAGCCCTTCCCAATCTGATCCGATTTCCGTAAAAATTTCTAGGAAAGGATGAAAATGAATGGAGTCATGGCAAAAGAACAAAAAGTACGCGGATAACGCGCCTACCGCGCCCTATTTCCAATCCTTATGGTGGGTATTGTAATCCGCGGAACATTCCCTTCCAGCAAAAAGCAAGCTCACATCTGAGCTCTCAATGTGGCCGGCCCAACAAATTATTCGTCAGATCGGTCGCACGTATGAACGCGTCAGCCGTTACCTCCAAAAAGGATATCAAACTGCATCTGCTCCCGGCCTTCGTCGTGTTCTCAGCTAGGCGGACAGAAAAGATTTCTCGTCTGGTGGCGAGTTTGGCGTGGTCTGACAAAATTCGCTCTATGATGGGTATCACGGCATCAGAGACTACGAGTTGGCGTTCCATCAAGTCGGTACAGCACATCCGCAGAGAGTCCATGAGAAAAGCACCTCACATTCACCTGTCACCTGTATCACCTGTTGTGCATAGGCGTCACTTGTATCAGGTGCCGTCTCGTTGATCATCGACTTGCTCGAGCAGGCGCCAGCAGCGTCCCCATTCGTCACTGTCGCGTGCAAGAGTGCGCCAATGGATCCTCCTCGCTCGAGGTGCACGAAAAGCGTCATATCGGTCCTTCGGCTTTCACGAAGAACTCCGACCAATGCGTTGGTGGTCGTCCCGGTGTTCTCATGACATCCTGCGGAATCCAGTCTGTGACAGCTCTGGAACAGCAGGTGTGCATTATGTGGCCGGCCCGCCTAGGTTATACTGGCCCATGTGACAGCGTCTATGCTCTTCGAACGTAAACGGAGCTCGGAACTGCGGAGGCCTTCTCTCACCTGCGTGAATCGTGTAACTTCAACCATCGTCCTCTCCACTACACGCTGCGGGACGCGCGGATCGCGTGTTCATCCTGCTTTCGTATGGCCCAGGTCTTTGAGGTGTACGCCAGGGCAGGAAGAACGAGAGTCGAGTAGGTGGTCACGGTGTCGGACATTCTTCGTCTTCTTCGCGAATTCTTCGACGCTCTTGAAAGCTCCCCAAGCCGCTCGTTGCCTCCTGCTCAGCTCTGGCTCTAGATCGTTAGCTATATTGACTTTATCGATATCGTGCTCATAACACCGTGCATTACCCAGGCCGAAAGAATGGTGGCCGACTTCGATTGTGTAAGTGAAAACGTTGAACTGCAGCTGAATCTTACGAAGACGACGTTCATGAGGAACGGGAGGAACGAGTTCCTGATGCACCCATTCTCGTTCAACGGAAAGAGCATCTCCGCTTGCTCCAGCAAGGATTATCTAGGTGGAGATGTCAACATTCTCAACGACATAGCGACGGGGCTGGGCAGGAGGAAACGAGCGGCAAGAAGAGCTTTCAAGAGCTTTGGAGAAGAGTCGTGAAGATGACGCAGAACGTTCGACTCCGTGCCCACCTTTTCGACACCACTGTTCTTCCTGCCCTGACATACGCCTCAGAGACCTGGGCCATATGAAGTCAGGATTAGCTTCAATCAGCATCATGCAGCATGGAATCGAGAGGACGATGCTCGAAGTAACATGAGTCATGCAAGTGAGAGAAGGCCTCCGGAGTTCCGAGCTTCGCCGACGTTCGAAGATCAGAGACGCTGTCACATGGGCCAAGTCGTCGAAAATTAGGTGGGCCCCCGCCTAATGCGCTAAAGCATACACCCGCTGTTCCAGAGCCGTCACCAACAGGATTCCGCGGAATGTCAAGAGAACACCAGGACGCCCACCAGCGCGTTGGTCGGTCTTCTTCGTGAAAGCCCTGAACGAAGGATGTGGCGCTCTTCCTATCCCTCGACTGAGGAGGATTCATTGGTGCACTTTGGCATGCGACAGAGACGAATGGACGACGTGTTGGTGTTCGCTCCAAGCGACTCGATGATCAACGAGACGACACCTGATACAAGGGACGCCTATACACTTCACAGACAACGCTGGACCAAAACTTCACATAACATATCTATCAGTTAGTCAATACATAACATTGAGAAATGGAGAAACTCCTTCAAGGAATAATCCTAAGGAATCACCCCGGATTCCAGTGTTGGAATGGTCAAGCATCGTTGCCTAACACCTATAAGTCACGGAACGGGCTTACGAGCGATGCTGTAAACCTCTCCCTAGTGGGCGTTCAGAGCGCTCGCATAGCGACGCGAAGCCCACTGTCGTTCTGCGAGGGTGTTGATGCTGTGAACACCATGCGTTCGAAACGATAGCGTTGAAGCTAATCACCGACAAAAACCGCTCAGCAATGAACAGCGATATCATCACCGAACAGGTATGAACACCTCGCGACGGTGCGACGTCGCTTGACCGATATGGGAGATTATCATTGTGTCGCGTCGTGCCGCGATGCTGCTCTGAACGTCCCTTTATTGTCATCACTTTTTCGGGAAATGAAATCGTCACTTCAGTAAGACAAACTGTGAGGATTGCATATGTTTATTTGGAGCTGTTACGCTCGATCATTGTATCCAAGACGATATTGAGCAGTCAACATGATATGTACAAACGAGAACACTGAAAGAATCTCGTTGAGAGCAAAATCACACTCGTTGGGCCTCCATGTGCGAAATTGGCACACTTCCCAGAGCGGCATGTAGCGACGTGAGCATATTGAACAAATTTCTACAGAGAGCAAAATACTAGTAATTACTTATCGCACGCTAGATTCGCAGAGACCAAGTAGTCGTCCGATCGATCTGTAGAACCGAGTTTGTGACATGGAGCTCGTAAATGCGGAAAATGGGATTCTTACCGTTTGCTACGACAAAGTCCCGACGACGGACTTCGGTTGCAGCAGCAGCTTTGGAGGGGAGACGGACAGCAGGCCTGATTCTGAACAACAGACAGTTGGATCCCGCCGCTGCGAACCGTTGCTTTTCCGACAAACCTGCGCGTTGCAGCAGTGCTGCTGCTGCGGCTGGCAGCACGACTGTACCACTTGGTTGCAGCACAGAGAGTTCATGGAGGGACAGCATGCTGGCGACTGAAAAGGGGGCGATAGCGGTTGGAACCGTGCGAGCCGGAGATGGTGGAGCCACGACCATACCAAGAGTGGTTTGGCATGAAGTGATTGCTATAGTGATCTCGAAAGAATTCACCGAGAACGCCGTATTCTTTCACGTATTGCAGGAAGTGTGCGACCGCCAACTACATGCACTACATAGTTGGGTGCCCTATGTTTCTACTACTCAAATCTTTCTCATTCAAATGTTGATGCATTGCGAAGGGATGCGTTTCTTTGATGCCGTTTTGTGTGTGTTAATTATGGTAGAACGTTCTGAAAAAGTTTTAATTGCTTCTAAAGCGTGACTATAAGTAGACTGTAGCTTATCATGGCAATAAACTATCTGTTTACCATAATTTAGCTGAGTATGTCCGTAGCTAACGAGTAGCTGTTGTTTGCAAGCTACGGCGTATGCCAGCCAGTGTATCTACGTTAGTGCAGGAAATATTCTTAGCTAGTGCTCCCTGCTCTATGCTCGCTTTGGTCAAAACTCTATGGGAACTCTCACTAACGGGCAGGGACACTACTGTTGTCGTCAATACTTTGCTGGAATAACAACTGGGAGCACAGTGTTACATTGGAGACGTTTTAATAAATCTTGCTCCACTCGCTGCAGCCCTTCACACAATGACTCTTCTTAGAATGACTTCATTTAACTTTTAGGAGAAAACACTCATGCAATTCTCAAATGTTTTGCGATCTTGAAGAGAATTAACTTCCGCTCCACGTAAAAACTACTAATGATTTCTGAAGCAGACCCTTCCTCTCGGAAATGATTTCGGAGTGAACTGAAGCAGGGTAGCATTCAACCCAAAGCTCTAAAGAGGCTAGGGTATAGTAGCAGGCTTACTGAGAACATGGATTGAGAAACTCCTGGCGCAGTCCAACGGAGGAACTTAGACCACAGAGTTCATTTTTCTCTCCCGACAGTGCAGCTCCACTACTGTTTCAAAGTCACATCTATTCTGCAGTCACCAAAGCCCATTTCAGGTCAGAGTAAAACCACACTAAGTAGATGTTCAAAGAAAACCAAAGAACACAACTGACCCTCATCTGGCAGCAGTTGCCACCTCCGCAACCCTGAGATTGTGGCGCAGGCTGACAAGCTGATGTACATGTCGGCGAGCAGGCTCCTGAACAAGATGCATACTTTTCACTGATCCAAAACTCCTCAACTGAAAGCACCTACCACATCCGCCACCTTGTCGGAAGGATGGCTGTGACCTCTGGCAGGGATCGAAATTCATAGGCATACAAAAGCTGCCTTGAGAACTGAGCAGCTGTCCACCACAACATCCCTTAATTGATAACAGCTTCCGCAAGCTATTCGCAATTTGAAAAGGCGGCTAGTCGAGGCTTGAAGTCACATTTCTCTGGACAGGCTGAGGTACCTGCTGAGTTTGTGCGATGTGTGAGGCGCCCTGATAGGGTTGCTGGATAGGCTGGAACACCGGCTGCGGTTGTGGATAGGTCGCGTAGGGCTGCAGAAGTTGTGCAGGCGGTTGCAGGAGAGGCTGTTGCACCGGAGGTGGCTGTCCTTGGAAACCCTGATAGGCCTCCACAGCTTGCGGTCGTGGAGGTTGTGGTGCGTATGGTTGGATGATCCGAGCGCCGGTGTTGTATGACGACGGATTCACCTGATCGCAGAAACCTCTTAGTGCGGCATTCCCAAACAGATGGAATTAGCTAAGCACAGCAAACGCATAGAATGTGGAAATGTTCTCTCACGAAACCTGGATCTTTGGAGGGCTGTACGTTGCTTTAACCCTTTCGCGGTTGCCTTCCGAATAGGTTCTGTAAAAAGGAATCGATAGAGAAAATCTTATTTAGCGATAACGGTCGTAAAATTTGCACACTCGATGTTTAGTCACAAAAGGTGCAGAGGGTTTCCAAAGAACTGCCAGAATTTCAAAGGCTGTTAGTTATCCTCTCTCTTTCTCTAAAAGATAGGCATACAGCTTTTGAGTAGTTCTGCTTTTGAGTAGGTGGCACTGCTGAAGGTGCAACAGCATCTTTTTCTTAAAGTAGAAGAGATCTCTTCCATGTAAGTGCTTTGAAGCACCATTTATTTTCATTCATCTAGCTACAGCACTGTTCGTGTAAACTGCCAACTTCTTTACCTGTATGCATTCCATTGAAATCATTCGAACGCCTGAGTGAATCATAAAGCCTGACTGACTTGACTTTCAAACAAAATATTTTGTTTAGGAAGCATGTTCTTCAACAGAACATCCCTACAATCGAATTTTGTTGGGAGGGACCTAGTATATCGGACCTACTCTCTCACCGGATATGAAGTGAAAGATAAAGGACGGAGTTAATCAGTCACATTCCTTTTGGGATGCTCCGCGCACTTCACTTCTAAGGAGTGTTGTGTAGTAAATTTGGATGCGTACTTGGCATATACAACGATTTTCGGTGTCCAGCCGATGGATATGTCAGCGTTTTACCGATCCCAGACAGCTCTGGCACAACTCACCGACGGAAGGCTTCATTGGCGTGAGGGTGGCGCCTCCTCCGACTGCGCTACCACTCGCCTAGCCTTGGAAAAATCGGTGACTCATGGTGCGCCAAGCGATATAGTGCTATGGTCAAAATCACGCATGTATGTCACCCACTTCTCCTACCTAACCTATGAGCTCAACATGCACATCTTACCACTTGTACTGAGGCTGTTCACCTCAGGAGAAGTAGAAAGAAGTGAATGTTAGCTTTGAGCCTTCCGTATCTCAACAACTGTGTCTGGGAAGAGTGCCTCCTATACTCTTCTCGGATGGGGAATATCCAACAGATTCGCCTGCACAACGTTGAATTTTCTTGAATCTTCAGTAATCTATTCATCACCAGCACTGACTATTTCTGATCGATTAGCGGAAACACAAAGGAATGCGACGTCATAATTTCGAGCCTGTCGACACGCTCGTTTCACTGTCGCAGGACTCTGGAAGCGCAGAGAAGCTGAACTGCGTCAGCAATCTTTACCACACCCAAGCATTTGGTCTTCAAGAACTACACCCCTGTTCGCCTTCTTTAGAAAGAAGAGATGGAGCTACGTACGCAAAAAATTGCACCTGATATTCAGCAATATGTTCTCCTTAATCAAGGTCTTACCTTACTTTACGTCAAGTGCAACTGCTCTGCTGTTTCGCAGCACGAGGCTGTAGTCGCTCATTATACGTTCTATTAAAAGTGCTTTAGCAGTTTAAACACTTCAAATCACGCTGCTCCGCGAAACGTTGAGTGTTTAAACTGCTAAAGCACCTTTAATATAGCGTATAATGAGACGTCATGTTTACTGGTGCCTTTTTCCGATGTATGTGCAGCTAGTGATATCGCTATTTTTACATTTAAAAGTTCCAAGAACCCCAACCACGTTCTTCAGTCCTTAATGTGATAAGGATGACGTCTTCTTTTGCAATCGTGAATTCACTTTTCACAAAATCTTGGCAATGTTCTCATCTCGATTCAACAAAAGCGGACCTTCGATTTTTTCGCTTATTTGGTGCCTTTGCTGGCCTTATTTTCCTATACCCGATGTTGTTCTTGCTATTGTTCCAACTAGCAATGCTCGTTAGCAAAATAGCAAACACATCATCCAAATAAACACCTTGCGCTGATCTTCTCATCGCTTAGGTGCACAACTAAGGTTTGCCGGTTGGTGGCAGGCCGCACTCCTCCTTAGCGAAGTGACATTTTATGAAGAAACAAAATCAGCGAAACCAACTATGCTCAAGCAGAAAGCGGTTGATGACGCACCCATACTCATGGATCACATTACTAGGGCAGCTCAGATTTCTTAGGAGCTGAGAGTTTTTCGGTCTTCACAAGTTGGTCTCAATTCAAATGCGGTCAACCCTTTGCTTTTCCCATTTTGCGGTAATGATGTCTCCACTCCAAATAGGACAAATCAGTGAAGTCCTTACCCACGGTTTGGTGCCTCGATGATCGTGGCAGGGGCAGGATTCTCCTGGTGGTCCTCTTCCAGGTTGGAATAGCTCGACTGCTCTGCTTTATAGGACGACTGCTGCTGTTCTTCCGGTTCATCAGGAAGGGAAGGCTGCGTCTCCGGCACATAAGAAACCTTCTGAGACGTTGTCGAAGACGGTTGCTCGTGGGATCCGTGAGATGGAGAAGCGTTTATGTATTGTGGAACGTCAATAGGAGCACGATTCTCCGAAACCACTGGAGCCGGACGAGGTACCGGAGCAGTGGGAGGGACATAGGCCGCTTCCTGTGCCGGTGGAGGGTGAGACTCCTGCTCAGATTTGCTGGAGTATGACTCAACGGGCGCCGATTCTTGACCACCCGAATAGCTCGACGGTACATAGGAGGCCTTCACAGCACCTGATGATTCGACTTCTCTGTAGGTCGACGCGGGGACGGGTACTGGAACGTGCGCTGCATCTGGCTCTACATGATCCTCGTCCAGATTCCTATAGCTGCTTTCTGCTGAGTTGTCACCCGGTTGTTGTACAAACGCTGGAGCTTCTGGAGCGCTTGGTGCAGCTGGGGCTAGTTGCGCCGGTGGAGGCACAGTCACAGTATTGTCGGTTTCCAAGTACGCGTTGCTTCCAGATGAGCTTCCCACACTTGGCTGTCCTCCTGAAACAGATTTTTTTGCAATTTCTCAACAAATGTCTAAAAGCTTTTCAAAAACTGTCTTGCAGGAGCAGCCTTTAAATTAGCTTCACCTGTGTAAGTGGTCGCGGAAGCAGGCTGTCCTCCCCCGGAACTAGCAGTGAGAGTTATCATGGGCTGTCTTTCCGGTGGAGGAGGTGCGACTAGCTGTGGAGATGGACCTTGTGACTCAGGTGCAATTCCGTTTCCTTTCAAGTAACTGCTATCAGGTGCAGATGGAGCAGGCGGTAGAGGCGGAGCAGACGTTGTTGAAGGAACGGTAGCTGGTTGAATTGGATACACACTGCTGGCATACGGAAGTGGTGAAGTAGATGACGCTGGAGGCTGAGGAAGCGGCTGCTGAGCTGTTGAGGTCGACACTGGTGGAAGAGCTGGTGCAGTATGGGGTGCTACTACTGGGGAGGGAACTGGTTCGCTGTCTTTCGCATAAATGCTACCAGATGCAAATTCCGAGGCAGATCCGGTCTCGACTAGTGCAGTGAGAGGCGGTGCAGGCGGCGAGACATCTAAAACATTTCGTTGGAAGACGTTTCCCGTGACACACTAATTAGACAGATTCAGAAACAATAACGGGTTTCCCAATGCATGAATTATTTCAAAATTCGCTTCCCGCACAGGCCAAACAGGTTTTTTAAACCTCTAAGCAGTAGCTTGATGAATAGCTTGTAAAGAAGGGTTAAAAAGTTTACTTGTTTACCGTATGGTTGCTGCAAACCATTGTATAATAGGTTGGTACATAAGTTCTCGATCATTGTGAGTGTACTCACATTGAAGAAGAATTTTAAGGCCACTGTGAGCACTGCGCACACGCGAAGAGAGCAGCTTGAAAAAGAAAAGAATGCCCTGCAAAACCTTCCCTAACGTTCACCACAATCTGGTCACTAGTTGGTGTTATAGCACCAAATACCGACATAAGTGTGAATACTCGTAAATGCGATCCTTGACTTACAAACGACTGGCGTCCAAGTGACGCGAAGCAGCCCGGGTTGTAATGATGCACCTACTCAGAGAGTCTGTTCTTATAGCTCATTCCAATTTTGTTTGGGCGTTTTTTGTTGACATTCTGATGTGACACCATGGCAGAAGACACAATCATGTGCACATGCTTCTCGAGTTCGACCTACGTCTTTGTCTGACTTTTCCATTTCTTTAACATTGCAAGGGCTGCCGTTTGATATCAGATCTGCTTCACAGGGAGGGGAGGCACGAACAATAAATCATCGAAAATTAGCTCCTGACTAGGAGGTTGGGCTCATCACCTCCCACCTAGAGCTATCTTGTGACATTCCTACTGTCCAAGACCGCCCCACTCCAGCCCCCAAAAACACATTCGAGACGGTCCTGTAGGAAAAGAGAGACGACCATTCGCTCACCCACATTCTGCATATTCCGTATCACCGCCACGTCAATCTATTTATTTTTTTAATTAGATTTATTTATTTATTCATATTAATTATTATTCATTCATTATTTAATCTGTTTATAAACAATCCATGCTAACCCCACCGAATAGAACTGATCTAAAGTCATGACGGAATATCATTCATGATTGGAAGCAGGGTATAGAACAGTTACTGGACTAATATGGAATGAATAAAACACTGATGTTTCTATGGGGTTTGCACTGCACGTCATAGTGCGGAGCAAATGAATGTACAAAGTACAGTAAAAGTGCACTTGTAACATATTTAAAGGAGAGGTCGAAGTGGATTTGACAGCTTCGGTTTCCCTTTACAGAGCTGTGATTCATCGCATTCACCCTACCTACTCCGTCTAGAATGCTTTGGACTCTCGGAAACACACGTTACAGAACTGGCGAAGGGTGCCCCAAGCGAGGGCGGATAGTCGCCAAATAGTAGTGCAATTTTAGATTCATTTTTCGACATACTATTTTTAATTGCTGCGTTTAAAGTGGACTTTTACAAATCAAACTTTTCCGTTTAAACCGTATTTTTCTAAAAACCAGGCACCTTCCAAATCTTTAATGCTGGTCCTTCAAGCGATGTAAGCCTCTTGTTGGAACACCATGCAAAGGTTAGAATAGGGCACTTGAAGCACAATTTTTTACTTTCTTGTAGAATTCGATTTGAAAGATGTCTGATTAGAAGGAAAAATAAAAGAAAGACGGGAAGGAATTTGGCAAGAAGGCTATCCAGGCTGAGCCGAAAATAACACGTCAAATAAATAAATGTGGTCATCTTTAACTAACATTAGCGGAAAACTCTGAAAATTGAGCTGTACTGCACTGTACGTTAGGTAACTTGCGATTTATGGTTTTCTCGCAACTATGATATACGACTTGCGATTTACGAAATTTCGCATTTCATTTACGCACTACGACCTCTGTACCCCAAAAGATGCCACGCTGCGTTCTGGCCGAGCGCTCAGGTCGTAGATCTAGGTGGCACTAGATGAATTCACGGCAGTGCTGGCAGACGTCTATTCCAATAAACAGCAAATTTTGAGAGCCCGCCTTGGAGTTACAATTAGTGTTGAAAATATCCATATGTGCGGTACCGGACGCGTCTTTTGAACGGACGCCGCAAAAACCTCGATTTTGCGGTTTTTGCGTCTTTTTGATAAAACTCGCCTAAAAATCATCCGCTTGAAAAACCAAGAGCATATTTGAGCTCAGGAACTCGAGCTCTATCGTTTGGAATAGATATTTGCCATGGAAATGTTCGAAATCGAAAACTTGCGCTCCATTGCGAAGGGGGGTCGCGTACATCGGTACATCGGTATCGATCGCAAGCCGTCGAAAACGGTTGCGTGCTCACAATTCCTCTAACTTGAGGTTTTTTGAAAAACGATTGGTAGCGTTCCATTTGTCTCTTCGAGATCTACACAAACATTAGACAACTTCGCAAGAACGCCACGTTTTCGCAGTGGTTGGTCAAAAATGACTGGAGCAGGCTTTTTGCGATTGGAGAAGCTTATATTCCAGGGCTTGCATGTTCGCGGAGTATTTGAAGCATGGCGTAAAGTGTTCTGTCATGCCAGAACTTCTCTGAGAGTGCTCCGTGCACAGTGCATAAAGTACCGAACCTATCAGTCGGGGGTGGGGGACAGCTTGTAGAGTGAGGCTGATCACTTAACTCCCAGCTTGATCACTTAACTCCCACCCTGGTCGGTTAAATCTGCGAGAAAATCGATAACATCAATCGATAATGAGTGCTTTCCTCCGTGCTGTGATTCGCTTAACTTAAGCCCTGATCGGTTAAACCTGGGAGGTAGTCGATAACATCAATCGATATTAATTGCCCTCACAAGGGAAATGTCTGAAGCGTTTGTCTGAACGGGGGATAGCGAGTCATATAGCTGGAATCCTCAACCCTCAATTTTTTTGAAAATGTGATTATTTTTTGCCAAGTCGTTAAACCCATGGAGTGAGTGGTCACAATGGGATACGGCGCAGCACGCTTTTGGGGGTCTTGTACGCCCGCATTCTTCTTCAGCCAGTGGCTCGGAGGGCAGGTGGGTAGAGGGTTAACTCGTGCGAGAGAGGTCAGGGATTTGGCTCCTCTGCGTTGCTGCACTTTTGCATTTCAACTGATTGGTTGAGAATTGGGGGATTCTGACGTCTATACCATTTTCAGACGTTTCTGCGCATTTTTTCCAGCGGTACGTTGTGGTATTCAACATGGTGGTGTATAAATGTTCAACACCAGTGATAGACAGGTACAAAGTGCATGAAGCACCACTGGGCACCTTACGGGTAGCGTATAAAGGGTGCAGCCTCCTCATAGTCTGTTTCCATACATGCACGAAAGGTCTCGGGAAAAACGATCCCGCTCGGATTTTCAAAAGAGACCAGAATGTGACGTCGGAGGTGGTTCAAATGAGAAACGAGGTGTGCGGATCCCGCAAATTAAGCTAAACGACATCGATACACTCCCTAATCTTTGCCTGTCACCTGGAAATCAGAGGTCTGCTGAAGGTTTTCTAGAGCCTAACACCAACAATGTCCGCCGACGGTCGAGTGGTGATCCACCTGCTCACGCTGAAGTATGGCCACCTTTAGGCAAGGAATATTTGAGGGAAGAAATCAAGCCGGCCGAACGGATGGCCAGCATACTCAAGACTACAAAGCACGGCAACTTGAAGTTGACGAGGACGAACAGCTGGAAGTGGTGGAAGAGGAAGAGGAAGATTGGGATCCGCAAGATGAACTGATGGACGTGGAGAGGCAAGCAAGCAGTGGACATATGATAACGTTTTCGGGTGGAACTCTTGTTTCGGAGGAAAGGGTACATCTTCAATTGGATTTCGGTTGCGTGCTCATAGCCATGGAGGAAGACACCGCGATTCACTACACAGGCACTTTGTACCTGTCTATCACTGGTGTTGAACATTTATACACCACCATGTTGAATACCACAACGTACCGCTGGAAAAATGCGCAGAAACGTCTGAAAATGGTATAGACGTCAGAATCCCCGAAATCTCAACCAATCAGTTGAAATGCAAAAACGCATCAGCGCAGAGGAACCAAACCACTGACCTCCCTCGCACGAGTCAACCCTCTACCCATCTGCCCTCCGAGCCACTGGCTGAAGAAGCATGCGGGCGTAAAAGACTCCCAAGCGCGTGCTGCGCCGTATCCCATTGTGACCCCCTACTCCTTAGGTTTAACGACTTGGGAAAAAATAAACACATTTTCAAACCAGTTGAGGGGTGAGGATTCTCCATATATGACTCGCTCCCCCGTTCAGACATACGCTTCAGACCCTTCCCTTGTTAGTCCCAGCTGCCATTTTAGAGCTGCGGATGGCAGCGGCGAAGTTTCTTCCGCCCTTACTCGCCCACATTTGAGTATTCAACACTCCCAGCGGCACCATGTTCAGCTGTAAAAGCTCTATCTACCGGTATCAATCTCGACCATTTCCGGGAAAACTAATTTTTTGACAGTTCCCATCGAGGACGAAGGCGCTCTTCGTCGAACCTGCGCGGACGATGACGTCTTCGATTTCGAAATTTGCTAAATTTCCTTGCCCAAACTTCGTTCAAAATCGTCTGAGGGGTTATTTGGTGCGCTGATTACGAATCCGATAGCTGTTTCGAAAATTCCACCGATTTTGGCATGTTACAGCCATTTGAGGTTGGTAGGGTCAGGACCATTGACCACCCACAGTTATCCAGAAGGAATCCAAAACCTATCGAAATGGGCGGAATTTTCAAAAATGGACAACGCACCAAATAACGCCCTAGATGATTTTGCATGAGGACATTTGGCCAATTTCTAAAATATCGATTTTCGATGACGTCATCGTCCGTGCAGACTCGGCGAAGCGCCCTCGTCCTCGAGGAGAATTGTCAAAAAAAAACAATTTTCCCAGAATTGGTCGAAATTGAAACCCTTCGATAGTGCTTTTCGAGCTGAACGCAACGGTACTATCTTGCTTGTCAAAACTCAAATGTGGGCGAGTAAGGGCGGAAGAAACTTCACAGCTGCCCTCCGCAGCTGGAACTAGGGCGGGTTAGGCAGCTGGGGAGTTATGGGCGCTTTGTCGTAAAGTGCCTTAACTGATTGCTAGCCTACGCATAGGCCGTTAGGTGATCGCGTCCTCTCACAGTGGTCGACTGAGATCGGAAAAAATCGTGTAACACACGGTTTACCTGCATTTTCGCACCGCTGTAGCTTTGTTCAGTCATAAGCTACGTCGCTGTGTTTCAGCGCACCTACTGCGCTTTCTACTGCTTGCAAAATCCACAAGTCGCAGCCGGAAAGATTCAAACGTGACAGAGTTATTGCGCTCAGAACACGCTCGCGGTGCAATTTGCGAGCTGTCGCGACACTCACCGATTGATAGGTTCGACCCTATATACATTGTGCACAGCGCAGTCCAAAGTCTCACCGGGACAGAGTGCAGTAATTCCTGAGTAGGGGGCTAGGAATTTCTGATAAAACTTCTCAAACGCTCATTCTGCAAGCTGTCCCTCCCAACCCCCCCCCCCCACCTGATTGATAGGTTCGATCCTTTATACATTGTGCACGGAGCAGTCTCAGAGAAGTTCTGGTATGACAGAACACTTTACGCCATGCTTGAGATGCTCCGAGAACATGCAAGTCCTGGAATATAGGCTTCTCCAATCGCAAAAAGCCTGCTCCAGTCATTTTTGACCAACCACTGCGAAAACGTGGCGTTCTGGCGAAGTTGTATACATGTTTGTGTAGATCTCGAAGAGACAAATCGAACGCTAATCAACCATTTCTCGAAAAACTTCAAATTAGAGGAACTGTGAGCACGCAACCGTTTTCGACGGCCTACGACCGACAACTCGTTCGCGACCGCCCTTCGCAATGGAGCGCATGTGTTCAATTTCGGACATTTTCATGGCTCCATATGAAACATCTATTCCAAATGATAGAGCTCGAGTTTCTGAGCTCAAATATGCTCTTGGTTTTTCAAACGGATGATTTTTAGGCGAGTTTTATGAAAAAAGACGCAAAAACCGCAAAATCGAGGTTTGTGCGGCGCCTATTCAAAAGGCACGTCCGGTACTTAAAATAGGAGTTGCAAGTTAATGTGTACTTAAAGTACCAGGCTGTCCAATAATTCTTGTCCGAAAATTTTCAAAATTCTATAATTTTCCTTAGAAGTGTTACAATATCAGGCAAGTGTAAAAACCTTCTAGAAGCTTCTCCAGAGTGCCACGTTAGGGGTATATAAGGCGCAGTCGCCGCGTCACCAGTACAAGCTAAAATGGACCAAGGTCGAATTCTTACGTTCGTGTACTACGAGTGGCTGCTGGGCAACGACACGGGCACCGTGGTCGCCAACATCTGCAGAGTGTGCCAACGCACAGTCAGGCGCTGGTTCAATCGTTTCGAGAGCGGCGACACGAGCCTCGAGGACAGGGAACACCCGCTGAAGATCATGTTCTGCTGCTGGTGGGACGCCAAGGGCATGCTGTACTTCGAGCGAGGCAGGATGGTCACCGCCTCCATCTACACCGATCAGCTC
Source organism: Heligmosomoides polygyrus bakeri (assembly GCA_947359475.1). Lineage (NCBI taxonomy): Eukaryota > Metazoa > Nematoda > Chromadorea > Rhabditida > Heligmosomidae > Heligmosomoides > Heligmosomoides polygyrus. Next base: position 47,293,756 of record OX375865.1, on the reverse strand, counting down.
GAGAAACTAGCCGCCGCCATCTGAGAAAAGCGTCCCCGACCGGCCTCGGTCCACCTGCTGCACGACAATGCGCGCTCCCATGTGGCGAAGGAGACCCAACAGAAGTTGGCGACGCTCGGCTGGGAGACGGTTGCCCATCCGACGTATTCCCCGGACCTCGCCCCCTCCGACTGCCACTTGTTCTGCCCGCTGAAGCACCATTTGGCCGGAAGAAAATTCACCAACTACGACAACCTCAAATCCGACATCGCGGACTTCTTCGAGTCGCAGCCCCCGGAGTTCTGGGCGAAAGGCATCGGCGACCTGCTAAATCGATGGGCCACTGTTGTGGATAACTGTGGTGATTATATTGTTGATTAGACTTGTTTCTCAATAAAGTTGAAAAAAATGGTGAAATTTTCGGACAAGAATAATTGGACAGCCTGGTAGGAGAAGGACACACAGCACTACCACTCACTATCCATCATATCCCCAGGCCTCGTCTTCTCGAACTACCGAATTCTCGTTAGCATTCAGTTAAATTTAAATGGCATGCGCCGTATAATTCCTGACGATATCTAGGAGGCGCTTCATGTGCTCTCCAAGGCGCGGTTTTCTACCTTCTAGAGCAGAGCCATCCATGACCTTTCGACAAGTTGACAGAGGTCGCCCGACGTTAGTCGGACTTACTTTCAGACATGGCTCGCTCTCGTTGTTTAAATACTGATGCCCCAAATGCCCGAAAATTTGTGCTTCAACTAACAGCTCCCAAATACGCATACTATTTGCCCCCGCGTTCACATCCAGGCGTGTAACGCGCCCCTTAAAATATATCCAATAATCCGATCTTTACCTTTTGATCTTTTATGCTCCCTTAATCAAAGTTAACTCTGACATTGTCGGTCCCAAGAATGGACGAGTAAAGAGGAGGGTTGGGTCAGCAACTCGCTCCTTTAAAAGCGAGCACGGTGGAGAAACGGCGATGCATATGAAGGTATGCGGTTCATTATTAACGTCGTCCCACTTTCAAAATTTGCTTTGGCCGAATAGCTGACTTTAGGATAAAACTATTTTATGCAAGTTCCGTCTGTTACAAACCGCTATTATCCCTGAATCCACCCTAAAGACCACGACTTTATTAAAGAAAACACCCACCTCCTCTGTAGGAAACGCTCTCAGTTGCAACTGAACTGACTGATGCAGAAACTGACGGAGCGGCAGAGAATTCGGACAACGGTGGAGGTGCAGCAGCAGGAAGGCTTACTGCTGGTGTCGGTGGTGGTGCAGCTGGGATTTCGGAGTGCGACTCGACAGTCGGAGCTATAGCAGCTGGTGCCACTTCGACTGCAGCAGTGACAGGTGGATTCGGAGGTGCCTGATAAGGTGAAGGGGCTGGTGCAGCAGGAAGAGGATTCGGAGCGGGGACGTAGCGAGTGGTCGTCTCGACGAATGGCGCAGGTGGAGGAACAGTGCTTGTGGGAACAACAGGCGGTGCTGGACGTTCCACTGAAGGCGATGGAGCGATAGGGGCCTGCTCTACAGGTGAAGAAGGAGAACCACGATCTGTGCACGGGACGCAACCGTTCTTGTCCAAACGACCTGTGACGGATCCGTCGACCTTCCTCGGGATGGCGTACTCCAATACTCTTGGTGACGGCGCCTCTAGAGCGACACTTTGTGGGGGTGAAGACGGCGGAAGAGAAGCTGCTGGAGGAACGGAAGCAGCACTGAGCTCATCTGGAGTCGCTTGCAGACCTGGAAGAAGGCAACTTATTTCAGTGAAATGCGTCCAATAGGTGGTGTGTGATAACAAACGATTTTTTGCCATTGCTATGCGGGGCCCGAAGGACAATAGCAACGAGTTTATGCTGCAAGGGGCCACACAAGTAGCTATTCACCCAACTGCAGACATAGGTGCAGCAATAATGGCATAACAAAGAACTCTTCTTATACTATTGCAATGTCCTTTCGTTAGTACTCCTGTCAAGGCGTCGTAATTTAGATTCTAGTATGTTGAAAGCATTAAACTGTCCAGCGCAAGCAGCACATTAACATATTATTGTTCATATCCAGTAGCACCCAGGACTGCAAAACTTATATAGTGCAATGTCAGAATATGTTTGACCTTTTGTGCAGGCTTCTCCTTCTCGAGAAAAATGCGAAACTTTTAAGGTCTGGTCACTCTCTGTCACCGATTTTGTGCAAAAAGCACTTGTATTCCGAGTGAGGTAAGATGGTTTGCTGGCACTCGGCTGGTGAAAGGAAGAATCCAATGCAACTCCCCAAATTCTTCTATTAACTAAGTCAAAGCGGTGATTCGTCCAGGGGCGAACAGACGCGACGTCGACTGATAGTGGAATTGGTGACCGTATCGGCGCCCGCTGTAGCGTTGGTGCCGTGTGTAATTGGGTGGGCACCGTTTCTCGACGTTCGCAAATAACGGCTCCAGATGATTAGTCGTTCCTCATCCCGAGAGGGACAACTTCATCCAACTCAGGCAACCTGGCAACCTACGCGCCGCACTTCGAGTACTGCGAATGCGACATGCTTTCGCATATAGGAATCCGAGGACCGACCTGGTAGTCTCACTGGACCAAGGTGTACTGCTTGCTATAGTGTGCCCATATTTTGTGGCCAACCCTTCACTTCTACTACGTGTAGCATACCATCATTGCTTGCAAAAGTTCAATGTGTGCGCCCTCAGAAGTCCGTATGTCGGCACAGCAAGCAGACAAATCAGTTGATCTTTCTCGTTGAACGCGTGATCGAAACAATGTCGTACTTCTCTTTATTTGAGGAAAGTGCACAGCTACGGAAAGTCGGAGTCCAAACCGCCGCTTCAAAGCCTCTGGGAGCTCGTTGGCTGCACGCCAAAGAACCTACATAAGCTACACCGGAAAGTATTAGGTTGAAAAAAAGTCTTTTCATTTTTTTCAAAGATTTTTTATTTCACAAAGTCAGACCAATTGAGATAATTTTCATTTTGTTCCACTACACATCTCCAAAGACTGGGTAATTTCCCAATTCCTCTCGCGTAAAAGACTGCAGTTCTGAAGTCGTACCATTGCTGAATCCAATTTTTGAGGTGTTCATCCGTTTCAAAATATTACTCTCCAATTTCTTGCTTGAGAGCATGGAAGAGATAGTAGTCGGTAAGGGCGATGTCAGGGCTATACGGTGGATGCGGCATTACCTCCCAGCCCAGCTCCTCTGTTGTTTCTCTTGTGAGTCTTGCAACATGTGGTTTTTGCATTGTCATGCAGGATCATCACCTTTGACTTCTCAGGCCTCTTTTCTTGGAGAGCTGCAGCTACTTTGTGGAGTTGGCCACTGTATGTGGCCACAGTAAGTGCCTCTCCACTTCTGAGAGTTTTCCAGTAAATCACTCCTCTGATGTCCCACCAAACACTCAAGAGAATCTTCGTTTCGTGAGCATTGGGCTCGAGATCAATCTTAGGGTTCTCTCCCTTTTGTACCCATTGCCTTTCCTTCGGAAGTTGGCATACAGAACCCAGGACTCATCGCCTGTCACAATCCGCGGCAGAAACAATTTTCTTTCGTATCTGGACAGAAGAGAAGCAGCGATGAAAAGCCGATGACCTTTCTCTGTGTCTGACAGGACATGTGGAATCCAAGCTCCAAATTTCCATGCAAAGTCAAGACCCTTCAGATGGATTTCCACTATCCTATGAGACATTTCGAGCTTCTCTGCAAATTGGCGTGTCGTCTGCCTACTATCGCCACGATGAAGATGGTGTAGTTCAGTGTCGTCCAATTCAGTTGGCCTTCCTGACCTTGTCCACGAGTGAGTAATCTCCCTTTAAAAACTTTCCGGACCACTCATAACAGGCGCGATGAGTAGTAGATCCCAAGCCATATATATTCTTAATTTGGTCGGCTGTCTGACGTGCTGTAGATCCTTTAATGAATTCATGAAGAATTACGTGCCGAAAATGGCCCTGAGGTAGATCTGGCGCTGAGTCGCGAAGAATAGGTAGATAATGAAATACGAGAAAGGTCTTGACCTATGTCCGTGTGCGAACGGTAGACAAGTGTGATAGGATTACGAAATCAGCTATCAATATTGGCTAGTGCGTTTACAAGGAGAACGGTAAAAAAAAATTTCGAAGTGTGAAGAGACTTTTTTCCAACCTAATAGACGCCACTATACAATTCGGGAACTGGGGTCCTATATCGATTTTTAGCATTCCGGTCGGGGCGCCTGTGCCTGATAACTGCCTTGCTACCGACTGCTTGGTCCGGCTGGCTTCCAGTATATAGGACTAGCTCTTGGTCTTCCCTCTGACTGTACGATCGAAAAAATTTCATGATCTTCTTAGGAGAAGAATACGTCTGACATTGAAGCCAAGATTTTACTTGACCTCTGCATTCCAGAAGAGGCGATACCGCCTAGCGGTTGCTCATTAAATTTCAGTGAAACCCAGTGTGGAGAACAGGCAATACCTGGCTACAAAACCATGGATATTTGTGCAGCTGAAGTGTCGTTCTCAACAACGTGATGGGAAGCAGCTCATGGAGCATCCAAAGGCACTAGCTGCTCTGCAACCACCGTTGAGAACTGAGCATATACCCACGTTACTTGTTGTGCGCCCCGTAGGCCTGCATTTTGCATATCGATGCTGCACATCGCCACCCTTACAGCATGGGACCATCTGATAACTTGCCTACATATTGAAATGACAAAGCATGAGGACAGCGCTAATCAGTCCCTTTTAGGATGCGCCTCTCGTTCTAAAGGCTTTTCCCATCTTTTATGATGCTTCGCCTTCTGCTCGCGTGGGTCCTTTATTGATGTGCATTTAGTGTTCCCTCATTAATGTGTTCGTTTCACGTCTAAGACTCAGGCGTAAAACGAACAGATTTTTGTGACTTATTTCGGCCAATGGGATAAAGATAAATGTTAGCGAGTGTCCAAATCCTAGCAATGTTAATATTGCCACGCTTACGGAGAAATGTCGCGGGGCAATTTTAATGGGAATGTTCTGTTAATACACTTGTTAGTAAAACAACCTGGCAATTCTGCGCACGGTTTGTGCTGAGCAACGTCCGCTGCCGCTGTAATGGAGTGCACACGAGTCCTCGGCGGAGCGAGTGGAGGAACGTGGGTGTGGACCGTCGGAGCTGGCGCATCCTCTGTTATCCGGTTAGTGAGCAGGTTAGGCGACGCCGGCAGCGGCATCGGAAGAGCGGAGAGTCCTTCAAACGATCAACCAGCAGCCATACAGTTAACGTCAACACACATAAGGTGGCGGCTCTTTAGCCTTGTTAGAACATCCACACATCATTTAACCATCCACCCGTTCAATCCCAATGAGGCGGAGGGGGGGGGGGGGGGGGGGGCACAGCGGCCTCGGGCGTGAAGCTGTCGACGCGCCTTTTTCTCGTCTTTTCGTCCGGCGTTTTTTCGTCTAAATTTCCTCTTTATTTCTTTAATGGTTTCTTCTTTAATGGTCGGAACGCATGTGTGCGCGTCGACAGGTTCACCGTGGCGATACGTACAGGGATGTCTGCGTGCTCCACGTATCAACCCATGCCTGCGGGCTCCACGTATCGACCCACGGCCACTGTACGGCTATCCCTGTACGAATCGCCACGGTGAAGCTGTCGACGCACCTTTTTCTCGTCATTTCGTCCGGCGTTTTTTCGTCTAAATTTCCTCTTTATTTCTTTAATGGTTTCTTCTTTAATGGTCGGAACGCATGTGTGCGCGTCGACAGGTTCACCGTGGCGATACGTACAGGGTGTCTGCGTGCTCCACGTATCAACCCATGCCTGCGGGCTCCACGTATCGACCCACGGCCACTGTACGGCTATCCCTGTACGAATCGCCACGGTGAAGCTGTCGACGCACCTTTTTCTCGTCATTTCGTCCGGCGTTTTTTCGTCTAAATTTCCTCTTTATTTCTTTAATGGTTTCTTCTTTAATGGTCGGAACGCATGTGTGCGCGTCGACAGGTTCACCGTGGCGATACGTACAGGGATGTCTGCGTGCTCCACGTATCAACCCATGCCTGCGGGCTCCACGTATCGACCCACGGCCACTGTACGGCTATCCCTGTACGAATCGCCACGGTGAAGCTGTCGACGCACCTTTTTCTCGTCATTTCGTCCGGCGTTTTTTCGTCTAAATTTCCTCTTTATTTCTTTAATGGTTTCTTCTTTAATGGTCGGAACGCATGTGTGCGCGTCGACAGGTTCACCGTGGCGATACGTACAGGGTGTCTGCGTGCTCCACGTATCAACCCATGCCTGCGGGCTCCACGTATCGACCCACGGCCACTGTACGGCTATCCCTGTACGAATCGCCACGGTGAAGCTGTCGACGCACCTTTTTCTCGTCTTTTCGTCCGGCGTTTTTTCGTCTAAATTTCCTCTTTATTTCAGGAGGAAGATTGCAGTAGCCACAGTAGGGGTTCAGGTAGGCATGTTATGTTACAAGTATTCATCTCTATGTAGTGTTTCAACGTGAGTGGCTCCCCCTCATTGGGATTGAACCCATCCAACCGTAAGAAGCTGGGAGTAATATCTCCAAAGCACTAACACACAGGCGAAGGCTGTTCTTTATCTGCCCCATCCCCAAAACACTTCAGCTGGTAGTGAACCAATTTGTTCTAAATGAGAAGTTTATCGCTCGGTGTTTGTCTTGATCAAAATTCTTCATGAGATCAAGGACTCAATCAGCTTTCATCTGACGACTGCACCCACTTATGTCTAGTAACAACTCCCTCCATGGAAAAACGCCTTTCGCTATCGCTTACACCTAACACCGCTCTCAATGTGGTTTTCCAGTTGCGAAAGTGATGGCCGCAACTGGACAATCCTCATTCTGCTTAAGAGACTTAGGGTTCGGAACGGAAGGGCTCAAAACAGAACACGGAAACGGAAATTCCGCACATCCCTAATTGGTGTTAACTTTTCAAAGAACGCGGGAGCAATAGGTTACTATAAATGTGCTGTCGTCAGATTAGTCTTATAATGTCCCTACACCAGCGGTTATGCATATTCCATTCTGGTTTTAATTGATCGGTTGTTTTCGCACACCTAACACTACATAGGAACAGTGGTAAATAGTACCCCGACAGCTGCGCTACCAAGGAAAACTGACCAGAGAAGCAATTCTTTGGAAGCAATTCTTTTTCCTTCTCTATAAGGACTTCTCAAAACGGTTTCTGACGTGGTTTGTGCACCAATCTCCACGCTGGCGTCATGACCATATTTGCATTTTTGCAAGGCAGTTCAGTAGTTCGGGATATACTTAGTAGGCAAGGAGCTGTCTGCCAATATACCAGGAAGTAGCATTCGGAGTTTTACTAGACCAGACATGCTTCAGACCCTCGAATAAAAGTTTAGGAGAAGATGTTGGACCCTAAAAAAAGGAATGTATGCAGCAGAAGAGAGGATGCTCCGACAGCAGTGCGACAGAATACGTGGGAACTCAGACGTCAGCGAAGAGATGAAGACGGCTTTAATCCAAAAGAAGAATGGCTATAGTCGTATGGACCCACAGTGAGAAGGTTGGAGAATATTCTATTAAATCATTGAAAAGGGCGCTTGATTTCCAATCATCAGCAAAGAGACCGTGAGAAACGTCTTAGAGAACAATTAGAAAACGTCATCAAGGAGAACTTTGCCGAAACCGACGTTGCAGTAGAAGATGTCCTTGCGAAGTTTGGGGTGATTGCAGAGATAAACAACGACAACGACACGTAACCTTCCATACGACTGTACAGCACTAATCGAAGAGGAGGTGGGAGCCCATAATGATAGAACCCCTAGGAGAAGGCATGGAGGAAGATGCACTAACCACGCAGGGGGAAAATCGAAACTTTAAGTGAGGTAGCATATGCCTCACATTAGCAGCACCGCACTACAAAAAGTTTTTCAAGGCCAGCGGCCAATAAGCTCTGTGGCACTGCCAACCGTTCATCTCGCTTCCTCTTCTGTTCTTGGCAAGGAGGAAAACTCAATGAATGGGCTTCAAAAGATTCGACATTTTGAGAGTCGAGATCCCACCGTTCAAAAATATTATTGCGGCTTCGCATTCGGAAAAAGTGAGCGGATAGGATATCCTATCAACCCGTTGATTGCTTCAGTCATGAACAGGTTAGGAACAACTTGACTGATGGTAAGAGGTTAGAAAGAAGTTCACACCGTGTTAATTGGATGCAGTTAGCGGTCCGCTTGCGTTTGATATGGAATTGAAATCGAGCACCTCAGCCAACCTCCATTTTTGAAGGGTTCAAAAGAATTCCTTGAGGCAATCTGTGAAGAAATGAAATCCTCTGAAGCAGTCCTCTTCAAAATATGCAGAAGTCGTTTTAATCAAAGATCTAAGACAACCTCTACAATACCACAACATCTTTTGCTAATTCAATTCTTCACCCACAATTGCGTTCTCGATAAAAATTTCTTCAAAGCTGACCAGAAAGTTCAGTTGCACTTGCACTTGGAAACTCGATCCAACTGTCCCGCATTCATAGTACGAAATGTACTCTAGAGCACGAAACAGATATTTTCTTACTTGGAGAAGGCACGCCTATAGCCGCTGATTCGTGGATCAGCAAACATGTATGCAGTTTTCACAATCCGCCAGCTCACTCTTTGATGACGCACATGCGAATTTTCTGTTATCGAGAAAAACGGCTAGTGCTCACCATCATATCCATTGGGGAACTCCTCCGCATTGCTGTTACTGCCAGACCAGTCAAACTGTGGCCTCGTGTCTGAAGTGTGTGGTGAAGCGATGACGACGAAGACGGAATCAAACACCCACCTCCTGAATATCCGCTCTGCTCAACCGGAGACGACGCACCAGCTGCGTCACCACTTCGACCACTATCGTTCGCCTGGAAGCCAACAGTCCGTTAGGCGGTAATTTTCTGAAGGCCTTCCCGTCTCATACGTTTCGCATCATTCAAGACATTCTAGCAGAAGAATTACGGTGCGCGACAGAACCGTACCCCTTCGTATGAGACGTGAACATCAGAATGTATGCTGTGGAGCACATCGAAATATATTGGGTTGGCCCAACCACAAGAATATTAAGGGGCCAAAAGTAGTGAGACACCCCATGCCGTGTCCACATATCTCGTGGCTGGAGTCTGGTTTCGTGCTTATCGCATTTGTATGTTTGTATGCTACTTACTGAAGCCCACCTGAGAAGTTACCACTCCCGCCCTTTCCAGAAGAAGACCCCAGTCTGTCTCATGCCGAAACCCCAGTATGACGAGTCGACCTGTGTCGCGCAAATCTAGCCCAATTCCCAATCCCGAGCAGCCTGGATTCAATAGTCACGCAAGATGAGAAGCACGTCTTCTACCTTAACCCTGCCAAGCAGCGAGTCTGGGTGCGCCTGGTGACCTGTTACCGACCTTCGTTCGGCGAGATGTTCACGGCGAGAAGCACCTTCAGAGCGTTTGGGTCTGCGCCCGTGGACCGGTTTACCGGAAGCTATTTCCCAAGAGCATTACGATGAACTCCAAAGCCGTGGTGAACGAAATAGAAGAGATGGGCCGGCGACTCGCTCTTATTCATTCGCAGCGCTTCAAGAAGGTTTTCCTCTTCGACAACGCCGCAACCCATCGGGAACAAGTAACCACGGATAAGCTTGGCCAGCTGGGCTACGATCACATGCCTCACCCACCGTATTCGCCGGATATCTCTCCATGCGAGTACCACTACTTCTTGAGCCTATAGGACTTCCTGGTCGGAAGGGGCACAAGAACCCAAGCAGTCCTTGACAACCATATCGAGCAGTTGATCAACACCAGGCCCAAGCAGTTCTGGAAGGATGGGATCAGGAAGTTGGCTGAGCGATTGCAGCAAGGTCGTTGCCCTTAATGGCAAATACATTCCTCAGCATCGTTGAGTTGTAATTGAGTTATAAAGAGATAAAGATTTTTTTCAATTTGTCTCATTACTTTTGCCCCCCCCCCCCTAATAATATCGCATTTTAACCGCCGCCTTCAATTTAACATATCTCCGCCTCTCGACCACTGTTCATGTTCAGTCATAGCCTCTAAAACCTGCAAGTTTTTTCTGACAACGCGTTAAAGCTAGGCTACGCTAGATGTTTCACAGGCATGAAATCCAGTCTTCTGAAGTCCATGAGGTCGTGGATGTTGACATCGCCATTAGCTCAGTAAAGTAATTTGATCCACATCATTAGTGAGGAATATGAAGTATGTACACCTTGCTAGATGGTAACTATTGGGGTACTCGATAATCAATAAAGTTCTTTTCCATATTTTTTAGATTGAATTTTTTATATTAACAGCCAACATTAATCAATGATATAATAACCGCTTGGTTGGAATACCTTTTGCCATCAAGTTGAAAAAATCCACGTTCGAGAAAGCCTTGGTTTTTAGAAGCAAAGAGCTGGTGCAACTCATGCAAGAATTAAAAGCTTTACCATTCAAGTGGTTTTGAAGGGAGTAAAACAAATGGTAATCTGGTGGCGCTAAGTCGGGGCTGTGGGGTGGACGTGGTATCAGCTCCCAATTGAGCTCTGTTAATTTCTGACGGGTTATCAAAGAGGTGTGATGTTAGCGCTGATGGAACATCACGCCTTTACGATTGGCCAGTTCTTTTTCGATTTCTTCGTCGGTAGTTAACGATAGCAAACATTCGAGTTGATACTTTGGTTTCTTGGGAGCAGCATTCGTTTGGTGAGGTGTATTTCCCTTAATTCGTGAGAACCCAAACGTCTTGTTCGTTTACGTAATGATGCCGTTGTAAGTGCAAGTGATCGGCTGAGTTCGGTCTGTCAAGCCCCGCTCATCGAGTTGCCTCAAGATTCCGGTTGTATTCGATTAACGTCATTTTGTCGTCATTAACGTCATTATTTTTTATTTTGTCGCCATGAGTAGTGATTGAGCACCAGTATGTGGTGCATTTTTCACATTAAAATTTCCAAAGCGAAAGCGAGCAAACCAGCGCGGACAATGGCGTTCAGTAAGACAGTCATCACCCCAAACTTCACATAATTTCTTCCGAGCCTCTACCGCATTTTTTCCCTTTCGGAAGTAAAATTATATAATTTCCATGAAGGCTCTCTTCGATTGTTCATTCTCAACTCAAATTTTTTACCAACTTGCTTTTTTATTATTGAGACTCAATTTTCAAAGAAGATAGTAACCTTAAAATTAGTACATAATAATGTATGCTACGCAATCACCACTACATGAAAATATGCAGTTTATGCCATGTATGAGAAAAAACGACTCTAATTATCGAACAACCCGTACTTCTGAGTACGCCAAGTGCACAAGCTTCCCTTGCCCATTTCGCTGCTTCTAGAGAATTTCCAACCATGTGCTTTAGCACCAAGGTGCCACTGAATCTTTCCTGCTGTCCATAACAAAGTCACTATCGGACCTGCACCCGATGGCAAATAATTTACGACACGAGATGTCCTCCATTGTCGAAAATTGTTGCCGCGTTGCGACGGAGAATTCTATTTATGCAGCGACTAGCACCACTTTTGGGTGCAAATTAGTCTCTGGATGTCATTTATGAAACCTACAAATCAAGCTATTTTATGCTTTGGCTTACATTGTCGCGGAACGTCCATCTCTAATAGTTGGTAACGACGTGACGGAGAAATGTCCTTCTGCGGTTACACAAAATGAGGGCAACCTCCTACTCGTATTTGGCACTCTTTTCTCTTCCATGCCCCCGTTGTTGATCATATACCGTTGCACAATATCAATTTACACTTTTAAAATCAAACTGGACTCTTTTAAAAACAAATGTGACATTCTTCTAAGCTGCCTAATGCCTTTGAAAAAATCTGAACACCTTCCAAATCAAAACCATCGTCTTCGAGATCAAATTAGAGACTCTTCAGACGGTTAAAATATTTTTTTGGGCAACGGAGATTCGTACACTTTTCTTTGGAAAATTTTAAAATTCACTTTCTCCAAAAAGTAAGTACACAAACTGAAACTTCATAAAAAAAATTTTATGGAAAAATAATGAACTGAGCTTCATTATAAACCGCAAGACGGCTACATTTACGCAATTTATTCAAAGAAGAGATCGCGCCGTACACTCGGCTAGATCTTCGCGATTTTTATGAATGATAGCAAAAATTCTCTTTGCGTGGAGTAACACAGATGTAAATGGTACAACAGAAACAGTTATAAAAACACATATCTCTTCACGCGCCTGTTTCCAGTAAGCAGCATTTACACTATTAATCACAAAACACAACAATCTACTCTAGTGCATAGCGCGACCTCTTCAAGTCATTGTTACCATTGCGCGCTCTGAAAAGATTAATTCACTGTTTGTCCCTTAAAAATAAAACTTTTATAAAATTTCGAGCGGTGTGCTCACCTATTGGTGCAGGTGAATTCTAAAATTTCAAAGAAAGTTGCACTAAGTTTTCCTTAAACAAACAATTGTTCTAAGCTTCATGGAGATGTCGTCGTTACTTCGAATTTATCAGCTAGCCGAGATGGTACAGTTTTTCCTAGAGATGCGGAGAAGAACCGAGCCTTCTAGCTTCGGTTGCATGGTTCTTTTTCTGGTCCACTCGGCCCTTTGAATTTGTTCTCTCAGTTTGAAATGGCGCTTGATGGGATAATTTAAGGCGTTTCTGGCTTTCCAGGCTCCGACGAAGGCGAGAAGGCCGAAACGTCAGCCGAATAAAACTGTACCATCTCGGCTAGCTGACAAATTCGAAGTAACGACGACACATCCACCATGCCGAGATTTATGGAAAGTCGAACATGGAGCTTCTTGGAGAGTTTCTAATCTAATCTAGTAAACACTGGTTTAATTTCAAAGATGTTCAGTTTGATTTCAAAAGCGTCAGGCTTGTTTACAAGCGTGTCCATTTTGATTTGAAAAGCATCGAATTCGACGTGAAAGTGGCATATGTTTATGCATTTATATTCATTCGTCATCTGTCTTGGCTAAGAATGGTCGCGGACAAAGCTTCGAATCAGTCGCTGTTCCCAGTGCAGTCCAGCCGGACGAAGGCGACGAGTTGACATTATATTTATTTAGGTAATATATACATGGACGAAAGTCGGCACCGCGCGCTGTTCTAGTCTTAGGCCACCTTGCCTCCCTCCACATCACTTCATTCATAAGCAGCTCATTAGAACCCGACATCCATTAACGACTTGTCAACAGTTGAACGCACTGACTTATATGAGATACCTGATGCTAAAGCTGCACCGCACAATTGCTCATAGTATTCTATCGGAACGCGGTTTCAGATCGTTGATTACTGCTCGAGACTCCACAGCCGATTTCGAGCTTATAAACGAAAATTCGAAGAAGCTAGGAAACCCTGTCGGAAACTGTAGGAATTTCAGTTTAAAATAAATTCAACGCTCATTGGGTCCTACTCTTTCGAGAGATATACCACAAGTTTCTAGACATTAGGAAGTTCGTGCTGCAAGCACACACCTCGAACATGGAATGAAAAATCGAACATTATTTCAGGACCAACTTAAGAGACGCATCAAGGGTGCTGGGTGCCTTATGGGATGACATTTTCAGCAGGCCGAGCGATACGCTCATCGCCTTCGCCGTCTAGCAACAGGAACACTCACAAGCGCTTCCTACGATAAGTTCTCTGCCTTTTTTCACAAGTTGTTGCGTGACGAATGTTTATTCCTATTCTCCCCTTAAAATAGGATTCTAGTGCTTAACCTCGACTAAGAATCACTTTCCTCATTTTTTCATATTCTTGAGATCAACCTCAACATCGTTTTTGCTCGTGTACCTCTGGCTATGCCCTGCAGACGCTAGCAAGAATTTTCGTCAAAAGAAGTTCCACCTGGTTGCCGGCCTAACTGGAAAGGAAGTGGAATAATCTGCCCGAAAAACGAGACAAAGAAAGCAAAAATTTCGCACCTCGTTGAAGAGTGTATTTACCATTCCCATATAAAACGTAAGAATCAGCTAACAAAGTCCTGATAATTCACTCCTACTAAATTCGCCGTTCAGGTAATGCACGGACTCGTTTAGAACTAGATATTTGTTCCAGTACCGTCACGCAACACCCGTCTCTGCGGCAAGCGAAGGAGAGGCCTAGCGAGTGGCGCCTTCAAAAAGATAACATTTGCGTGTTCAAGACAAGAATCCGCATGAAAAAGCGGCCGTCTCGTGGATACCTTTAGTCGCTGACCACCATACTGAGCCGCCTGCATAAAACAAGTAACAATAGGGTGCATTCAATACCAAACAGGAACGCACGCAAGGCTGAAACTGGTTGTTCGCTGTAGGAGCGCTGTTCGTAAAAGTCCGATCGTCCAGGCCTGTCATGTTATATTGAGCGATAAATTTGGTGGACATTCTGGAGCCTATGTCTTCTGAGAGCGCCGTAGAAATCGACAAAGCGACAGGCACTTCGTCACGCTTCAGTGCTACTGGCCCAATGGATCTAGGAAATGGCAAGTGCACGCTCCGCAGAGCCTATGCCCGCAGCGACTTTCATGGGATCACAACGCTAGCATGTCCAAGCAAACACTCGATTTCCTCCACCACCTCCATTTCATTTGGTTTCGTTCCAGTCCTCGAGTTCACTTGGAACTAGAAAGGAAGAAGGATAGAAACTGGCGTCAATTATTTCCTCGCAATACGGAGCCCACCATACTTATTACTGTCGCCGTTCGTTCTTACTTACAATTAGTCCTTTTATAACTATTATGTACGTCAGAGCTTCCCACGTAAGCTTAGTGAAAGATTGCTAATGGCAGTTGGCAGCTCCGAATCTTTCTGGGAGAGTTTTTGATTAAACGAGCAGTGGGCTGGTGGGGAGTGCGACTCTCCATTACGCTTTTCCCGTAGCAGCTCCTTCGGTTTCGTTTCTGGATTGAGGAAGGCGACTAGCACACGTCGCCGCGAACCACCCCATGCATCATTTTCATTTGATCCCATCGGGTACGGCGGTGATTGAAGCGGTGGGTCAAGTGTACCCAGGACGAACGGGAGAGAAGCAATACGTCGTCCAAACGAGGGACAACTCAAGAACTGGGGCGAATCGCTCGCACCTCGTCGACCCCAAAGCGCTTCGGTGTCTCCACCTCAGAGCCCTGCCCCTAGATGCGACGGCTTCCCATACAATCGAATGAAGTGGTTCCACTACATAATCGGCAGATTAAGAGGTCCCGAATACGGAGTCACCTCCCACAATCAAAGCGCAAACGGAGGTTAGACGTGGCCCTTGTACTAGGCGGATTTGTTCCTGAAAAAGCAGCTCGCACTGCTTGTTGAACTTAACTCCCTCCGACGGCCTAAGCCGCGTCGTCAACGCCTCGCTGAAGACGACTTCAAGCCACGAATTATGCCATTCAAAGTACCCGCGGGGCGTCCCGCTACAGATGTCTCCTTACGGAGCGCTCAAGGAGCGGCGAAAGTGAACTGAATCCTTCTGAAGAAACTGAACACACCAAAGGTCGAACCAAGGGACGGGCGATTTATGCAACGACAATAGGACGGCAAATTTGAACACTCCTTGAGGAGGAACGCATGCCAAAGCTGCTCACCAGGGCTTTTACGCAATTACGATTTACGGCGACTTTTGGAGAGGTTTTCACGATTTACGACGAAAACTGTAGGTTTCCGTAAACCGTAGGAAATCTTGCAATGTCGCCATGCTACGCAAGAAGGGATATAGTACACAATAATGCCAACCATTAGTCTAATCTTCGACCCATTTGAGGTGAATGCTGACAGAGTTCCACCAGAAACGCGAACCATGGCATAGGACACCGGGATTGTGTGGGAATCACATCACGTGGTAAACGAGGTGTAGATGAAGAGTCTGCTATCATTTGCCAGTTGATTGGCGTGCTTTTCGGGTATTTTCGAATTGGCCACAAGACAGTGAATGTTTGAGCTGCTGGAGTGCCGTACTCAAGAATGCGATGGAAGCAGCTCATGGAGCATGCAAAGGCACTAGCTGCATGCTCTGCAGCCGCCGTTGAGAACTGAGCACATGTCCACGTTCCCTGTCGTGTGCCCTGTGGGTTTGCTTTTCGCGTACTGATACTACACATCGCCGACCTTACAGTATAAGACCATCTGATAACTAGCCTAGATATTAGAAGGATGAAGGACAAGGAGAGCGTTAATCAACCCTTTCGGGACGAGCCTCGCGTTCTACATACTCCTACGGGATGTCGCGCCACCCGATGTACAATTCAGTGCATCATCCTTCCCAGACCAGTCTAGTACGGATTCACCGACCCTGAAGGGACGAAAGGCTTGGTTGGCGGGTGATCGCCACAGTCAGCACCTCTCACGACTGTGTTACCGCGCGCCTAGCGAAAGATGATTTCTCTGAAATCCCCATTCTAATCGCAGAATTATTAAAAGTAGACGCAACCTTTGTACTGCAGCATCTTCACATTCAACAGAAATTACCAATCCACCTTTTTCCTATGACTTCAAAAGATTTGGATCACTTGCTTCCAACGAATGAGAGCAATGAGAGTACATATTGCACATCTGAGAGCTCTTGCGATTGACGCTGTACGAAATGTGTGATTTTTTAACGCACACCCACTGTTAGATCCCGATGTTTTGTAGGAGGTAACCAACCGATAAACGTAGATGTTTAGAAAATAGTGGGGATAATATCGAAGCGTTATTTGTATGAAAGTCATTGACTGTTTGTTCGGGCCAATTTTGAAGATTAACAAACGCACAACGCTTCGTTAATCTTCCAAATTTGGCGACAAACTCGCTACATAGGTGAATCCACTGAATTGGTCCTTACCATTAGTTACACCATTAAAATGGCGTGCGAAGGAGCCAGTTTGATAGCGAAGGTCCGTCTCATGGGTAGGAATCAAAGAGGGCCACTCGTTCACAGTGGCAATTGGTGTTGTTTGCTGAGATCATGAATTACTCATCACCGGCAGATTTTTCTGGAGTGAGCAACAAAGGACGTCGCCCCCGCTGCTCATTATGCGCGCCCAACTCTTGAGGTCCTAAGCGAGCAGCAGTCGACGCATCCAGCTGCCCTACAGTGATCCCCCGGAAGAGCTGTCCACATTTTCTACCTTTCATCCTTGGAAATGGACCGATCCAACGTATTGTTCGGCGGACGCAGTCGGCACCTGAGCGCTAGTGACGAACAAGCTTCGGCTATTTTATTGGGTGCCCGAGCACTTGATAATGTGAGCAATTTTCGTGGTTGAGGTCTCTGCATAATTTTAAACTCTCCATAGCAACTTCCTCCATAGCAACTCTATTCACCAGAATCTGGATCTGGCAGGTCAGCTAAGGGGTTTCACATCTGCTTGAGTTCATATTTGGTCTGCCAGTACACTGCCGACCAATGAAAAGAAATCCTACTCTTTAAAGCGGTATCAAACGAAGCCTGTTGAAACAACCTTCATTCGGTACCACTTCTACTGGTTTCACTTCCATAACCAGCCTCTGCAGCGAACCTGATAGTACATGTTCCAGATACCCTTTGGCGTTCAAAAAGCTCTTGTAGATCTCGTCCCGGTGAGAATCAAAAGTGAAAGATTACGAGCATGCATTCAGACTGAAAAAGTAGGAAAGGCGAAGTGCAGTCCCAACTAACCATAGGATTGCAGCCGAGAGGCTGTCACGTCACCCTCGGATGGAGGCAGATTGAGCGAGTGAGACTCCCCTTCTAGTCATCTCTTCAGCGACCATCCCTCTGTCATTATCTGGCGTTAGGCCGCAAAGATCAGCAAAAGGGGCGAGCTCCTGAGTTACCATCACGCGTTCCTCTCCTCCATTCATTACGGGGCTCCTAGCGCTTCAAGAGTTCTGCGTGCTGTGATGTCGGCCTCGCGCGCTAGTACTGTCGCCGCTACACCAAACATGGCGCCAGCCTGACTTCGCAGCCTGTGTTCTCCTAACGGTGTCGAATGCTTACACTTGTTAAGTCCATCCATGTGCTCCTTCATCCTTACCCAAAGCGGCCTGCCTGTCTGACCGATGTATTCCTCCTTGCACTGAGAGCAGGTTATGAGGGACACCACCCCCGAGACCACGCAATCTCCTCCTGCACCATACGGACACACCACACATGAAGGAGTAGTACAAGTGCAATCATACAGGCGGTTCCGAACGAGCTGCGCCTTGAAATTATTAGGTGGTATCTCAGTTAGCCCAATCAGGTCGTCCAATCCAGCTCTACGAATACAGCTTCGTACTTGAGCGCTTAAAGCATCCGAGATAAATGGGACTGAGAATGCAATCTTGGCGCGTTCCTGGTTTCTGCTCATTCGTGCACCTGCAAGCCGACGGTGTTGCACACGCAGGATTTCAGCAGCATGACCAATATACCCATTGGACAATGCAATGCGAGAAGCCATCTCCCTTGACGAACACCTGAAGTCTTCATTAGAAGACACCATGGTCGCTGTGTGGAACATTTTCCTGATAATGGCCCTTTTAGTACTGCTCGGATGCGCAGAACGGAAATGCACCAAGATGTTCTTGTTACTAGGCTTTCTATACCACTTCGTGTGGAAGGTGTTAAGAGAGAAATGCACTTGCACGGCAGCCAGTTGTTTGTCGGTCTCCGCTTGATGATTGAGCAGGTCGAAGCAGGAATCCGCTTCGCTTTGTGTTGCACAAGCTACGAAACAGTCATCTATATACCGACAGTAAAGTAGAATAGACTGATTTTAACGGTTGCTCCTCGTTGCTGAAACAATTCGGCTGCTAAATATTTGACGCGCGCTTGCTGACCGCTGGCAGACTCCAGCATTAAAGGAGGATAGGCTTGTGCCCCCGCCCCTTGTGCCTCCCTCTTGGACGTACATACAACATAATATATTGCGTCGTACCGAATGTTACCACAATTTAAGTGCTTTGTGCTCCCCTTTGTCTATGTATCACATTCCACGACGTTATGAGTAGTTTTCTTAGCTTTACATAGGGAAAACGTATAAACCATCTAGAAGATGTAGGATGCCTTAAAAAATCGAAGGGTTTAACTCGCTTTTCGTGAGGGCCGAGAATCCGGATTTTACGTCGAAGAGGAATATATAGAAAAGAAGACGAAAAGACATTTTCCATAATATAGCCCTCCCAAGATTTGAAATATCAAAACTTATCTTGATGAACCGTTTCCTTGGGAAGAAAAACAAGCAATTTCACTTGTACTCCATGATTTGCCGCCTCGGCAGACCGACTGCCAACGGCAATCTCGTCTACATTTTCTCTGCGGATTTTGATTCACTTTTGGTGCTTGTCAGCCTATGAATGCTGTGGCAGCTAATAAAGAAATCTGACAACCTAGGCCTTAGAGGCTTGCGAAACCGAGGATGTCGGTTTCGCAGAGTTTTCCTCTTCGGCTTTCTTAGAGAGCCTTCAGAAAAGAATGCCCACGTCTACCAGAGGATGACAAAAATGTGTTTCGACATTGCATGAGCTCTGTGTGCCCAACTGTTCGTTATAAGGAAATTGTTACTGCATTATTATTTTCTTCAGTGGAGCTTTGTCATATGTACTATTTCTCTCTTAGTTAAATTCGCCAAGTATGAACAAAGTTGTTACCATTCGAAAATAGAAGTCGAAACGGCGGAAAACCTTCGGTCGACCTAACTAACTGGATGGGAATCACTGATGTCACACGGCCTCAACCACTCATCCCAACCATGAGCGACGAACTGCTAGCCAACGAGACTGCGAAACTGGCTCTAATCATAAGGACAGTCTGAAGGAGTCCAGGTCTAGACGACACGGTTGGAATTTCAGTAGCTAGTGAGGTGACCCATGCAAAGGCCTACCGATATCGCCACTTCATCGTTAGCCCGATTTCTCCGTAGCCAACTTGTTGACGCATTACCAACCAGATTTCGCCAGCGCTTCGCTTACGCGTCCGCAATCGCTTTGGTGCGAAAACATCCGCAAAACTCTCAGCACCTTCAGCGCCGAAGGCGACACGGCGGTCTTCACATCGCAGTTTTTCGCGACCCTCTTGAAGTGTAATAGTTCGGATTTCCACCTTTAATGGCTTAGGTCTCGACTCGGTTGCAATTTTTCAGTGAGCAAGAGCGAAAATAATAGGGCGCTTTTCTCGCAGTGCTTGGCAGCGACCATCGCAGAGACACCTTGGACCTCCGCCATTGATGCTGTCCGGGTATAACTCTGAACGCAGCTATGCAAGTGGACCTATTTCAGCGCTCCCAGCAGTGCGAAAAACCGTCCACAATTTACTGGCAATAAATGGTGGAGCGGATTAGATACCTGATAGGAGCCTCCACCAGATTTTCCAAATTTGGCGACCTTGGCACGATTGAGCTCCTGTTTAATGATTCTGTCAGCGATTTTGCTCGCCTCGTTCTCCAGCGAATCCTTCCCAGACGACTTCACTCCTGCAAAAATTCACTTCCTTCACGATTTGCTTAACCTATGGAGGGTTTAACCTTGGATGAGTTTGAAAAATATTTCATGCTGCCTTTCTAAGAATATGAAGTTGCAAGACACAAGCAAGGGGAACGAGCGTTGTTGGGAAGGTTTAGGTGATGATGAAGTAATATGATTAAGGAATAAAGAAAGAGTCGCTGTTAACCAACCCTTCAAGGAAACGCCGTGCATTACATTTCTTCGAAGTGCGCAGTAGCTGTAGGAATTGACGTACAAACTACATAACAATTTGTGTCGGCTTACGGTGGATAAATCAGTCGCTGTCCTCTAAAAGTTTCGATTTTTTCGAATCTTCGATTGTTTGGCATAAAGCGCAGTGCAGTCGGAGGAGGCGTTGGTTCCCTGTGCGCTCGAAATTGACTCAGGACTCGGATCCCGCTCACGCAATCCACCCCTGGGTGATATGGTACGAAAGATATCCGTTTGGTATTGAATGCGACTCTGACACGTCTATTTACTGGCTACCTCGTGCCATTGCTTAGGCAAAACGCTCATTGAAACAGCCTTTCCCGAGAACGAACAACTATGCCCGAAGCATTCCACTAACGGATTGATTGATGAAGGCCTTTCTCCTTCATGATACTTTACGAATGTGCCTGAAAGCATCGCCAGCACCTCCTCGTTCATAGCCTCGCATTCTGGTAGCTTGGAAGTGTTTCTCTGGTGTGGTTAGTTGTGCTGTTTGTTTGCACCCTTGGAGTGAACTCGCGCATCTAGAGCACGAGACCCCGTGGAATAATGATGGAAAATAACATGTTTGAATTCTCCAGAAGTCTCATCACTTGGCTTTAGTGGGGTGCTTGAGAGCTGCTCTCGGTAATGGTGCAGAACTCTAATCTAACAATAAGACTGCTCTCCGAACATAATAATAGGTTGCTTCTGGGCAGCTAGCAACACGGAATAGACAGTAAGGGCCTACGAAAAACTACGATTAGGACTTTTCTAAGATGACCTTCTCAAGCGAGGATCATGAGTTGCAAAATACAGAGGGTGTTTCTTGATTACCAAAACAAAAATCTGGACAGTAGCGCAAGAGAGATGGATCACTAATAAACACTAATAAAACGTCTGAATGATGCCCGCTCGATTTACATGAAATGCTGGTGATTGCAACAGAATGGCCACAATCCTTTACGAGCAACGCTACTAAAAACCGAGCAAATAAGGAGATATTGAATGAGAAATGAAATAAAAATGTGATTTTGATGTAATGGAGAGGGAATTTCTGAGGAAAGCAGGAAACAGTGACCTACGAAACGGCAAAGGCGTTGACACCAGAACAGTGAACGACTTCCACCAACTGGAATGAGCAAATCTGCACTAGCAGAAAGAGATGAATTTAAGAGGAATACACTGAGGAAATCTCCATTATAGCCCTCACTCACCTCTTGGAATCTCATATGGCTTTCCTCCGTTCGAGCCCTTGTTGAATTGACTGATTATCTGAATAAGTCACTCTCATCCTTCTCATTCTCATCAGTCAGACGCAAACAAGTAGCTGCTCACCTTTTCAGACTGTCCCAGATTCAGAATGGTGAACTTATGCTTCGAGTGGGTTGGTGCATGTGGGACCCACATCGGAGCTTTTTGGAGGTAGTTGCCCACAGGCAGGACAGGCTCATGCGGTTGGAAGGCTACTCCTTGCCCCTTTGGGACATATGTCTTCTTGTGGTGAAGTGAAGGCAATAAAACAGAGGAAGGAAGGTTGAACTTCTCATCGTCGCCCGAAAATCTGCAATAAATCAGGCATTCTTCTCGAAAACCCTGTAGTTTTCCAAAATTAGTAGGCACTGGGCTAATATCATTTTTTTAACCATATGAGCCAGTTCTTCAGAAAATCAGCGTTGCAACAAACAACAAAAATCTGATTTGACCTATCCAGCCGAGCAGGAGTAGGTAACGGTGCAAAATTATGATAGTATTCATGAGATGCAGAAGAGCGCTAAACCGCTACATGCGAAATTGCTGTGGTTTTTTAACAGCGCAGAGCTAATAGAGCTATCCGGTCAGCTACTTAATAATAGAGTCAGCTGATAATGAAGTGGTATAGCCATAAGCTTCGAAACAATGTTTTGGAGAAAACCGGGCAATGGGAGACATGAAGACGAACGAAGCAAGACTCACGTCAACGGTATATCAATTAGGTCGAGCGCTGGATAGTGCTTTACCAAGGAATCGGAAGCGGACGGTTGGTAGATCGTTCGCTTCGCCTCATGAGCTCCGTTGATGTGAATAACAGCCGCGCCAGACGACGGGTTGAGAGCCCCATAGGGGGAGAGCGGTTGCGGCACAGTAAAAGCCTCCTCGGCCGAGATCCCGGTAGAAGCGGAGAGGAGTATGAGCAGCGGAAGCATCATTGCGGCGATAGCATGAACTGGAACGGCAGCGGTGGCAGGGCGAGACGAGACAGTGACGGCGGTAGCCGGCGGCGGCGGGCTGGTGGACGACGCCCAGCAGGGCTCTCTTCCCGAGTGGGCGGCGTCCGACCATTACCAGTCGGATGAGAGAAGGTGCCGGTCGTCCACCACACATCCGCACCGAGGTGGCCGAGCACGGAAGTCGACTGTCAGCGGTGAACAGGTGGAGGTGGCCAGCGAGGGAGGTGTAGTTGCAGCTCCAAAGGAATCCGTCCGGAGGCGACACCAATGCGCGGAGGCACCTCTCTCGTAACCCGATGTCTCATTCGATGAACGGGATCCTTGTCCGCTTCTAAAACACCCTACCGTCAATTTGAAATCGACCTGCACCACGCACCACCGCTCACTGCACGGCTACGGCTGACAGGGAATCACAGAACAGGGCTCCTGCAAATGCATCGCCTGCTGGATAGGGAAATCAGTACAGCTAACGATACTGCTCGATCGGCAAACTGGTGCCGTCCTTCTTAGGAGGGGATCATTCGCTGCCTTGCTCAGCAGCTCGCCATCGCATGTCACTGTACAGACCAAATCCGAATTCAAGCTTCCTCCTAGAAGTACATTGCATGCCAAAGTGATTACTTAATGCCTGGTCTATTCCACTGCTCTCCAGGGATTTATTTCAAGTTCTGGGTTAGTAGCACGTTTGAGTAAATGCCCTGGAAGTGTCTCGAAGCGCACACCATTAGGAAAACTCTACATTTTCTAGGGTTTCCAGATACAGCTGAACTGACGGCTCTGTCCAGAGGAATCGACTGCCTTGTTCTTCCTTTGTAACATAATTAGTAGGAAAAATGTTTGAAGGAGAGTTCGCAGACGGGAGAAGTTAGGTGTTTACTTGTCGTACTCGCAGTTGGCTGACTGCCGTTAATCAAGGTGCTTCAAAATATCCCGCACAAGTAGAATAGAAAAGGAATGTTTAATGCCTCTATTGTACATCCTCATCCATAGCCACCATGCTATCCACCCTCTGGGTTCCTGCTCCGACTTTACCCAACTTCCTGAAGCAAATTGAAAAAACTGATATTTATTTATTTATTTATTTATGCGCCCATAGAGGGCACGCTAAATTTAAGTGATCCATGGCTCAACATTTGACTTCCATACGGTTCTTTTCGGCATCCTCTCTCTTGTCTAATATCGCCGCCCGCCGCTAATCCTCAAATGCTTGTTGTTAAACCGGTAGCAGCGGTCGAAAAAGGAGTGCGTTCCGTACGAGGTCAAGTTCGATATCTCCAGATTCCTCGTCGCCGGCCCCGTTCAAGGCGTTCGCGACTCATGAGCCTCTCCTAACAATGACGTTCTTCACCCGAGGGGAGACTGCCCGGCGAAGACGGAGGGAGTCTCCTCGCAGCCATGTGCGCCGACTCCGTTGCTATGTCGGCCGGGTGCGTCGAGTCCCACGCAGTGGTCTCGTTCGAGGAGGTGGTGTAGTAGTGCCTGTGCGTGGCGCCGGGCCCTGACAGCTCTTTCGGTGTGCGGGAGGCGAGACATTTCGCACGCGCTTTTCCTTATGGTTAGAAATCCGTCGCGGATCTCGAAGCAGTCGCGATGCTATCTTCGCCCACTCGCTTCTTGCGGTGTTATTGACGAGGGCGAAGAATCTCGTGATGTCAAGCCTTTCTTGCAATTAAAACATCTGAAGTCACGTTGCCACGCAAAAAGGAGGGACTCTTCAGGAGCCGCTAAAAGCGCTTTCCGGTAAAATGGTAGTTGCTCCCAAAAATCTATCACCTGTACCTGAACGCCAGGCCAGAAAGCCTTGAATGGTCACAATTTCCAATCCTTTCATGGGAAGTTTTAAGACCCCACCAGCGAAAAGCCTTCAGAAGGAACCAGCTCCGAGCCACTCCTGGTTCTGTTCGGGAGCCGGCGCCACCGATACGAAGTACGTTGCTTTTGTGCAAAAACTCGTCGAGATCATTCGCTAGCGGAATATTTACAAATGACTTTTCTGGACCAAACAGTTTCTCTCTCTACTCCAGAAACAGCACAGTGATGCCAAACTTGACTCAAGAGTCTTCTTCTTATTCTTCAGCGTTTGTCCCGCTTAGCAGCGGGGTCCGCTCTTCTGGAATGATGACGCCACTTCGCACGATCAAACGCTTGGTCGGGGTGGATAACAGCTTCCTTTAAGTCCACGTGCAACGTATCAAGCCAGCGTTGCCTAGGTCGTCCTTTAGGCCGTTTTCCGGGCACATCTATGTTGAGGCCAATCTTCCGAACGGTGTCGCCGTCCGCACGAAGAACATGGCCATACCACCGTAGGCGAGCTTCACGTAGCTTGTCAGCAATTGGAGCGACGCCAAACCTTTGACGTACGGAGTCATTGCGAACATGATCCAAACGCGTGACACCAGCCGTCCAGCGCAGCATTTTCGTCTCCATCACGCTGAGGCGGCTCTCAACTTCCTTCGTTGCAGGCCAGCACTCAGCACCGTACATCGCTAGTGGTCGGACGAGGTTCTGTAGATCTTTGATTTTAAGCGCTCCGGTATCTTTCTGTCGCACAGAACGCCTGTCATTGAGCGCCATTTGGACCACGCTGCGCTCACGCGTGAGTTCACCTCGCACGTCAGACTACCATCAGACGCAATTGCACATCCAAGGTACTTGAAATGTGTCGCTCGTACGAGCGCAGTGCCATTGATCTCAATGGACCCAGTCTCGTTTACGTCTGTCGTCAAGTACTCGGATTTTTGGACGTTTAGCTTGAGCCCGAACGCCGCCAAGCGGTCACACCAAGCTTGCACTTGTCGCTCAAGTTCGGCCTTGTCTTCACTGGCAAGCATTACGTCATCTGCATAGAGCAGCGTCCAAGGAGCAGGCTTCTGAAGGTCTCGCGAAATGGCATCCATTACGACAATGAAAAGAAGTGGGGAAAGCGCGGAACCTTGGTGAACACCGACGGAGATTGGAAACTCCGTGGATGTGCCGGCCGGCGCTCGCACTTGACTCTTAGGACAAGAGTAAAGAATGCGCACCCACTCGATCAGTTCTTCAGGGACACCGTGCTGTCGTAAGGCATACCATATGACCTCACGCGGTACACGATCAAATGCTTTCTCCAGGTCGAGGAAAGCAAGATGCAGCGGTTTTTGTTTCTCGCGATGTCTTTCCACAAGAAGACGAACAGCATGAATGGCGTCGATGGTGCCACAGCCGGCTACGAAGCCACACTGGTTGGTGGAAAGCCGGACGATCTCGCGAATACGTCCATCCACAATTCGCTCAAATATTTTCATACTGTGCGAGAGCAATCGGATTGGACGGTAACTTGTGCAGTCCGCGGGACTGCCCTTCTTCTTCCAGATCGGGATCGTCGTGCTTTGCTGCCAACTACCAGGAACCTTCTTCTCCGCAACAACCTGGTTGAAAAACTTCGTTAGCCATTCAGCAGGATTCCAGCACCTCGAGTTCCATAGTTCGGCCGCTATGTCGTCAGGGCCCGTTGCTTTGCCTGGCTTCATCTTCTTCAAAGCCGCTTCCGTCTCCTCCACAGTGATTTTCTGCACAGGACCGTGCGTAGGAGGGACGCAAGGGATAGGCGGATGGGCAAACTCTACTGTTGAAATTCTCTCGAAGTAGTTATGCCATCGTTCCATAGCCCTTTTGCGGTTCATCAGCATATGGCCATTCTCATCGTTGATGCCAAAGAACTTTTCGATGTCCTCGCTCTGACGATGGCGTGCTTTGGCAAGCCGATAAAGTTGTCGTTCACCATCGCGCGTCTCGAGTTTCTCGTTGACATACTCATAATGAGAAGCTTTTGCAACGGCAACAGCCTTCTTAGCCGCCCTCTTCGCTTCTTGGTACATACGCCAATTGTCGGCTGTCTTGTCGCTGAGAAAAGCGTGATATAGTCTTTTCTTCTCTTTGACTTTTTCCTTGACGTCGTCAGTCCACAGCCAAGTCTGCTTCTCAATCTTACGCCGTCCAGGCTTCGTCATGCCCAGTTCGGAACGTGCAGCTTGTAGTATCGAATCGGTTGCACGTTTCCATGTCTCCTCAACATTGGTAACCGTCGGCAACCGAATACGAGCAACAACAGCTGCGTCCTTCTCTTTCATCCGCCACCACTTGATCCTTGATGGTCCGCATCGCTCGACCTGCCTCAGCCTCGGAGGGGCGATCTTAAGTGTGCAGATCAGCGGACGGTGCTGCGTGGCGACAGTCTCGTATGGCACAACCTTCGCATCTGTGACCAGCCTTCGATCGCGATGCTTGACAAGGATAAAGTCAATCTGTGTCTTGGTATTCCCGCTATAGAAAGACACGAGATGGGAGTCACGCTTTCGAAACATTGTGTTCGCGATGGTGAGATTATGCGAGTCCGCATACTCAAGAATTCGCTCACCATCAGCGTTACGTGCTCCATAACCGAAACCGCCATGACAGCTGTAACCATCTTTCGCAGTCCCAACGTGGCCGTTGAGATCACCTGCGACAACGACAGCGTCTTCTGGCGGCACCTCTGCTGTCTTCTCATCAAGCAGGGTTCAAAACTCGTCCTTCGCTCGCTCGGAGCAGCCTGTCTGCGGAGCGTATGCAGAGAAGAAATGATACATACGCTGTTCAGCAGCAACAACGACCTTCATCAAGCGGTCACTGAAACGTTCCACGCTTGCAATCGCATCTCGGAAACGTTCGGAGACGACCACACCAACACCGCTGGTGGTCCTGGGACTGCCGCACAGAATGGCCTTAAAGCCTCGGCCTATGTCCCTCGACTTGCAACAGGACCACCTCGTCTCCTGTACCGCACATAAGTCGATTCGTCTTCGCTCCAGTGCTTCTACCAACTCGCACGAGCGGCTCGTCAACGTACCCACATTCAGCGTAGCAACGCGGGTCCTGCTTACGTTACGGGACTTTTGGACTTGCTCAGTTGCCCCCCGATGCCGTCCTCGCATCAGGGACCCTCGCATACTTCTCACACTCGCCGGGCTTTGCGAGTGCGCGTCGGCTCCCGCGGACGCCGTAGCATTATCTCGACAAACAGTTAACGCCATCAACCATGTGATGTGACATGGAATCTCCATAGGCCGGCCTGTCACAAGGGCCTGTCGCCTGCAATCGAGTGTCCGTGCTTAGCTTAGCTCGCATAGCGAACAGTTTCCAGTGGCACCACGTGGAGGAACGGACATCGCCACCAAACTTGACTCAAGAGTGATCTTATCAAAATCGTTCTGAAAGCGAGAGAGTATTATTAAACGGATGCTCTGCTTTCATGGGAAACACAGCCTAGCAGTGATCCACAAGAGTGAAACAAATCTGTCCGCAAGCTTTTGGCAAACACTATTTGAACACTGTTTGAACAAGTCGATCAAATGCAGAGTATGAAGAGGACTGCGAATGTCCACAAAAGGTTCGCTTTGGGCAGGACTGGAACCTGCACACCCTCCCGCTTTCGATAACGACATTAGCCAGCACCGTGTCTACGCTTACAAGAAGAAACAAAGATCTTACCAACAAGAGCGTCACATTTCCATCCTCGGAGGAGTTTTTTTTTCATCCATCATCGCAGAAGTTCGCGCTTTTATGAGGCATCCAATCAAAACCACCCGTTATTCGAGCTCAGTGAACTGACGACACCATTAGTGTGTTATCAATTTCCTAGGTGTATGCTACGCCTGCCTTTACGTGGGCAAAGAATACTGGCTTAACTGGGAAATGGTTTCACCTTTCCGAGAAATTTCGAACGAAGACCCATGTAGCTGTCAGCAGCATGGGATAGCGATTAGAAAAAAGTGGTTGAATGTCGTAAATCATCTCCCGAAGGAACTCGGACCTGCCAAACAACCAGTTGTTCGGCGATTGAAAGCAGCTTTGTTTTTGAATTTTCGATAAGCCCTTTTGCGCCCAATTTGTGCAGCCACCTTTTCCTGAACGGTTCGCAGAGAAAACGTTGCTGTAAGTGAACAGTTTCTTCTCAACGTATAGTAGGTTAGATAGCGAATACCAGATTCATGAGCGGTACTCCAAACAACCCAAAAAGGATAAGGATTAAAGGATAAAGGATGGCGTTACTCAAACCCTTTTGGGATGCGCCAGCGCATTCTACTTCTACGGGATGTCGTGGAGGCGACATGAATGCGTACTTGGCCATACAATGACTTACGGTGGCCAGCCGATGAACAAGTCAGCGCTTTATCCTTCCCATATAAGTCTGGTACCAATTCACCGACCCCGGAGGGATGGAAGGCTTGGTTGGCCTGGGCGGGAAATCCGAACCAGGCACCTGGTATAGGGTGCACGCGACAGTCGCGCCTCCTCCGACTGCGCTACACGCGCCCACTAACCCAGAAAGGGTACCCCAAAATGCACCCCAAACGACCCACATATGTGAAGCTAATCCAATATCGTTATCCCGCACATCCTCACCATTACACCCTCGCTTTCTTAAAGCTACCGTAACCTATTCGAAAAAAGTTCAGAAATCGGCATCAGATTCGAGACCAGGGACCAGATTCATCAACGATACCGCTGGTATCATCTCACCGCGGATTCACCATACCGGCCTACGTAGTATGTGACACAGAGAGATACAGAGATACGGGCACGACAACCGATATATCGTTACCGGCCGGTTAGCGGTTGATGAATATGGCTCCAGAAACACGTATAGCACGAGCGCGCCACGTCAAGTTGTGGGCGGATTTGTGGTGTTGCAATAATTCCACATTTTGTTGCAGGATGTTTTGTTGCGATCAAAGCACTTGCACCAGGCGGGACTCGAACCCGCACGTTCTGCTTTCCGGGCTGGTGCTACGCCTTACATCACCGGCGCTGTTTGACCGTACTAACGTACGCAATATACAGATATCTCAAAGAAGTGTATACACTCTTTGAAATATGATAACCTTGTTCTAAAGAAGAGGTACTAAAGAAGTTAAGGGCTCATATGTAAGATTAGGAAAACAGAAATTTTCTGCCATGTGAGAGGCATGGAATGCGTCATGCACTCGTCTGAAATCTTCCATTTTACCCTCGATTGATTGTGTTTCGCATAAACACATGTTATAGTTTCTTCACAAAGTGACCGTTTCGATTGAATTGTGCTTATTTTGGAGTTTAGAACTTAACTACGCATTATAACTTGCGAAAATGGAGGGCATTCTAAAAAATAAAGATATTATGTGAAGGGTCGTAACGTTGCTGCTAGTAAAGCATTTGGAGATATTTGAGGCTAGCATGAAAGCGCAGGGTAACGGGGTTACTGTGACGTGCAAGTAGTCAAGATTGCGCCATCCCCCGCCTGAAACCTTGCATTTCAGACTCGATTGATTGTGCATGGGCTGATTGCTTGTTACAATCTTGTTGCTACTTGGTCACATTAACCTGTGCTGTGCTTCTTTTAACGTTTTGGACTTGACAACCTCATGAAAGACACGTTACATGCGAGTTTATTGATAGCACTTACAAGACGCATTCTGTGGACGAATGAAGCAACATTTAAGCTGAATGGAGAGGTAGTTGGCATAACTGCAGCTACTGGACGACGAAAAATGGTAGAAGAAGCACAGCACAGGTTAAAGTGACCAAGTACAACAAGATTATGACAAGCATTCAGCCCATGCACAATCAATCGAGTCTGGAATGCAAGGTTTCAAGCAGGAGAATTACGCAATCTTTTCTATTTGCATGACACAGCAATTCCGTCGCCCTGCGCTTTCGTCAGTCTCAAATATCTCCAAATGCTTTACTGGCAATGTTACGACCCTTCACATAGTATCTTTATTTTTTAGAATGCCCTCCATTTTTCGCAAGCTGTAACTGTAATTAAGTTTTAAATTCTAAAATAAGCACAATACAATCGAAACGGCCACTTTGTGAAGAAGCTGTAACATGTATTCAAGCGGAACACAATGAATCGAGTGTGAAATGGAAAATTTCAGATGAGTGCATGGCGCATTCCATGCCTCTCATATGTCAGAAAATTTCGTTTTCCTAAGCTTTCGTATGAGCCCTTGACTTCTTCGGTACCTTTACTGTGAGCGAAGTTATCACCTTTCAAACAGTGTATAAATTTTTTTGAGACACCCTGTACAACCTCTATATCGGCCGATTCAGGCTTAAGCAAATGTGGTTAAACAATAGTTGGTATAGTCCACGGTTTTCTAGTGATTCACACCTCTTTGGAGTCGTAATTTGTGATGAATAATGCAGATCGAGATGTGAAGCGAGTGGAAATGCAGTTAGACAGGCTGGACCGGCGGAGGAACTAACACACTGGCGGCTTAGCTCTTCTAGCCTGGTTTATAGTGGCGCCGTTACGCGGCGCGGCAACACAGTGGAAGTGGATATCGGGCAGCGCAAAAATCGATATCTATGGTAATCCTAGTGTCGCGCCGCTTGGCGGCGTAAGCATAAACTAGGGCTTACATGCAGTGGGATATTTTTAGAAGCTTTAGAACCT
This sequence comes from Heligmosomoides polygyrus bakeri, assembly GCA_947359475.1. Taxonomy (NCBI): domain Eukaryota; kingdom Metazoa; phylum Nematoda; class Chromadorea; order Rhabditida; family Heligmosomidae; genus Heligmosomoides; species Heligmosomoides polygyrus. The sequence goes on along the minus strand of OX375865.1, from coordinate 47,262,535 downwards.
TCGCGCACGAAGCATTCGATGCCACTGCTATACCTTCAGCACTCCCAATGTCGAAAAATGCAGCCTTCCCCAACATCAAGCGCTTCGGGAAACATAAATGGGAGATGCTACTAGTTGCTTAATTAATTACCTGCCGAGGTGGGAGTAGAGGCATTATCGAAGATCACATTCCAAGGCTCTAGATTGCAGAGCAGTTGTAGGACATGCAAGCTGCCTCACACCAGGCGAGAACACTATCACTACAGAGCGCCGACATCTACCCATCACTCTTGTTCACAGCTCAGCAAGGCCAACCAACTGCCAAGGCGCCAAGCGTTAACAGCTCAAAAGTCGATCAGGAGCTGCCCTTTGTAGAGTTAACCCACACTCTTGTATTCAGCATCCCTCGTTCCATCGATGCCTAGATCTCCATTCAAGGTTAGAATCGAATTCATTGCCTTTCCTGGTAAGGGTTGCAGCCATTTTCAGTTGTAAAGTTGCACGTATCGGGGCCCTGAGCGAAATCGTACCTTTACACAGACAAATCTTCCCAATAAATCTTTTAAAGATTTACTTAATACCTTCTTCCGGTCTGACAACCCATTGCGCTTTCGATAAGGGGTGCGCACCTGAATACCTCGGATTCGCTCCGCTCATAATCTGAACGGCTATGACTTCGTTCACTACGTTTGGGTCGACGTAGCTAATCTGGTTCAGGATCTCCACCTTGTTTAGTTCCTTGAAAATAATCGCCCGTCACTTCCCTCCGGTTCTTTTGCATATCCGCATCTTTCAGACTGTGCAACAACAAAAACATGTCCACATCAATAACACCTAAGCTCTCCAGGTGCCCAACAGGTCCCTGTAGGTGTCCTGCTTGGTCACCTCGCCCACAGTTCCCTGCTGTCTCCTTGATTGTTTGTTCATCGTTTCCTTTATTGTTTTAGCAGTCTTTTGGACTGGCTAGTGCCGGTCTTAAAGCGATGAGAATGCTGCATGACATGGCATAATGCTACCCTCCTCACGGCGATCACGTCCTCCATGTTCTTCAGTTCATTCCCACAGATGCTGTTCCCCGTCCCTATTTTTTACGTTTTTGTAAGACCTCATCTTCGCATTTGCACCAATTTCTTCCGCAACCGCCTGTGGGGAGGTGTTGTCTGTCGCGTAACCCTAACTTTGGAAGTCGAACAAAAGCCAATGCTAGTGCTACAGGGCGGCTTTACACCACTTTACCATAAGCAGCAGTCTTCGGTTCAGGTCACCTGTACAAAAGGCAACCGAGATGTGGCTCTCCTTTTGTAGCGGGCAATGAGAAGGAGACGGTATTTTACCACACTACAAAAGATGATTTGAAGATGCATAACAACACTGTAAGTAGAGTGAAGTTTGGATTGCTCCCAGTTTTGCTCCCGAGAGCCTGTAGGAACCCATGCGTCAATCGATCGTCATGACAAAAGGACAAAGTCAGTTTCTGCATCCTTTTATTACGATTTATTAACCTGCCTTACTTCGGCGCCTTCACCTTTTTGGGCAGTAAAGGTTTAGAACGCTTAGAAATTATTCTCCCAAAATCCAGATTCGTAAGTTCAGTACGTATCCTTATCCGAAACAGAACCATTGTTGTGGACACAGCAAAACGACTAATCTTAATATTATATTTAGAAGGGATCAACTGCAACGTATGGTTTGCCTTACGGGACGATGAACGGAACCATAATGGAAGCTCACGCAGAAACTTCCGCCCATACGTTTACTTGTCAGAGTGGGTGCCAGTCATGCTTCCTTCCATTCCCGCTGCGTGCCAGAGTAGGCCAAGCAGTTCTCACTGCTCGAGGGTCACGAAGAGCACCATATGTGTCGTTCAGGGCTTACACATTAGGCAAAGGCACCACCTCAATTTTGACAGATCGATCCAATACGTTAGCGACGTTTTTCGGCTACTAAGTAGCACCATCCTCCTTAAGAGGCAGTCGAAGTCTAACTGCTCTTCAGAGAGCGGCTCGATTATTCTCCAGAGGCGGGAGTCACGATTGGAAGGGTAATGGGTTAATGATAGTCGATAAGTTTACCAACAGAGGATAGTGTTCCAGAGAGCACGTCTCGTATTTATACGACATAATCCAGTGAATGATAAATCTAACCCACCATTCACCTGCCTCCACACCTTGTGAATTCTAGGTAATGCCTCAATGTCTACCCTCTACCATCATAACCCTGAGTGAAGTCATTCATGAGTCCGGCCTCTGGAGTGCATACGGTTCAAGAACACATCCCTATCAGGCGTGTATAGAATACGTGCGTGTACGTTTCTCTGCACTGGGACACTAGTCGACTAAATAGTCTACGCTCAGCTTGGTCGTTCGACCGCCATCCTGATAAGCGCTCTCATGGATCGGCGCCAATTTCAGTCCGAGCGCTTCCACAAAGGAGGGCTGCCGCCCACTAGCGTCGTGGTGTCGTCGATGTGGTTGTTCGCTCTCTATCTTGGACGGATGTTTGCTAACAATGCGGTTCGCAGTAATGGCGGCTATGGCGAAAACAAGTCGTGCACGCTAGCGAACCAGTTGAGAGCGCTCATCTACGGCGCACTAGCTCGGCCAAGCGCAGGGTTAGCCGCCGAGCGCCGATCTTTCAGCATATCTCTCGAACTGATTATTCGATGCTTGCTGATTCACCGACAGACGACACAGACCTCGGAGAACGTCCGGATGGGCTGCCTTCAGAAAGCATCCTGAGGGATAAAATCTCTGGTGTGAACTGCACTCCAACACCTATTAGCCCTCCTCAGTGTTCCACCCTTCCAGTTCAGTAATAAAGTTAGTGCAGGTCCCTGCTCAAAATCAGCTTCTGAACCTGAGGAGGACAAGTCCGATACGCTCAGCTTGCCTTTAAACACAACATTGTGGAGGGTTGAGTGTAATCAATTCATATTCATCAACCTATTGAGCCCAATGTTTCCTCTAGTTCTTGCAGTGATCATATATCAACATAGAAATATCCAGAACACAACTAAGTCCTTGCACCTTAATTAAGTCAGACATTTGATTTTAGCGTACTACGTCACCTTGTGTACGAAAACTATTCGAATGTACATGTAGTATGTACTGTCTCAATCCGTCTTCATGTCGCAACATAATAAAACCTGAAGCAGTACAGAACAATTTCACCAAAAATTTTTGTTAAGCAGATCTTGGTTCCTGTTCTTTATGTTCTTCACCGTAATTAATTTACTTGCTGACATTACTCGCAGAATTCTGCATGTATTACGTTAATGTTTCGGTTGAATTTCGTGTACAAATAAATAGGCTCTTTCCAATCTGCCTACCTGATGGGCCGCTCGCCAAACTCCTTATTTATAGGACTAGCTTCGCATTACCTGGAAGAACGACACCAGCACGAGCTACTTGATGTTCCTCGCCGTTAGGCGGGGTCAACGCTGTGAGTTGTATCCGAGTGTTCGGTCTTATTACAGAGCTGAAACGCTGCACTGAAACACAGATCCACAGATTCATAGATTTAGAATATAGATCCTTGGATTATACGACCTTTTCTCCTTGCCGCGAAAAACCTAACCCTGCGCGAAGGACGCAGCGGTCTGATCCAGGGGTGCGCACAGTCCTGACCGTTAAATGTTTTTAACGATTTTTTAAACGGAAAATCGTTAAATTAAGCAAACAGTTAGCTTGAACTATTATTTCAAATGAAAAATTCAGAAAAAAACGGTTCATGTTCTTACTTCAACAGGTAAACAACTAAAATTCAACGAATGCAGTTTAATATGTGCGCTGCGCTCAGTGGATATTCGTCTCGGCATGAAGACCGTGTATGTCTAGGCGTAGGCACAAGAGCTTTGATCACAACTAAGCATTCTTCTAACAGCTTCTATATTCTATAACAGCCTCTAGGCCTAAGCAAAAATGAAAAACGTCATTTGTTGTTAGCGTTTATCGCAAGGTATTTAAAACAAGACGATTAGGCCTTTTCACTCTGATTACAGTAAGAAACTGGTTTCACTATATAGAATAGTGTGACCTGATTTGGTAGGACCGAATCTTCGAAAGTGCTCCGATGAAGCCTGGTCACCCCTACCTTTACGTGTCAAGAAACAAATCGTGAGAGTCCCAAACCGAAGTGCTTAATTTGCAGAGACCATAAAAAATCAATCAGTATTGGTCGACCATCAGTACCATTTAATATCCGACTGCAATAATATACCTATAATTCCTGTAATCAACTGTCACCACGTTACCACGACGTCTATGCAACGTCATCTGGACTCCAGCCCACTGGCACGACGTTTGTAGCACTTCTTCAGAAACCCGACATGATGAACGATATTGAGAGAAAATACTGGTTCTCTCTTACTGCACCCCCCCCCCCACCTCGTGCTGGTTCCCTATACTGAACCTCCTTAACGCCTCCTACCTCCTACTGGTCTTCTCTTCCCTGATACCCCTTTACTGGTCCCGCTTGCTCTGAATCCCTACGCGCGTTGGACGACGCCTTCAACAGGTCTTCTGAATCCCGACGCACTTTGGACGACGTCTGCGGCACGTCTTCTGATTCCCAGCGTTTTGCACTTGATCCTCATCCATACCTTGACGCATTGCTCGCTCAAAATATCGTAAACTTGGACGATCCGCCGCCAAGGATATAATTCGCCAGAAATATCCCATGGTTAAGCTCAGAGGAAACCCGGCTGGCATACGCCGCATTGTAGTAGGCATCTCTTGGCTTCAGGTCCTACTCCCTGCGACTGACAACGTGACCCACGGATTAAGCGAATGTGTTGTGTTGTTATTTCTAACGTTATTATGTATCATGCTAAAGGCCGCCACAGACTTCTGCGGCGCCGCTGCCCTATGCTTAACCATAGGGCAGAGACGCAGAGCTCGCCTCCAGCGGCGCCGCTGGCCGGCCGGCGGCACCGGCGGCACCGGCGGCGTCGCTGGCGGAAATGACTTGAATCATTCCACCCGGCGGCGCCGCTCCAGCGTCTGTCTGTCTGCGCTCTGCGCTCTGCCCTTTCGCGGCGGGACCCAGAGCGGAGACGGTCGATGCGGGCGCGCGATCGTCATCGGGGCGCGTTATTGTTAAGCACCAGTCGGTCCCCACTAGAAACAGTACAGTACCTCGCCGTCACCGCTCCCACTGATGCTGAGTCAAGCCGCTGAGCGGCGCCGCTCAGCGGTTTCGCCGAGCGGCGCCGCAGAAGTCTGTGGCGGCCTTAAGGTACGTCCAGCGGCGGAAAACATTCTCTCCATCTCGACTAATCCAGGTGTCGAGCAAGAGTATTTTGGGAAAAGCAGCGTTAAGTAGGGATAGGCATATTTTACGAAGAGTCAGACCAGTATTTTAGTGGATTCGTTGCGTGTTTGGCGCTCGGCGAAGTACTTTTCTCGCTCACAAATGCAGGGAAAGGACGGCCTTACTCAATCTATTTTGGGATTACGCCAGGCATTCTACTTCTACAAGATGTCGAGGAGGCTACAGGGTGCGTAAGAAGTATTGACGCACTAAAATTAAACGTTAGAAATAACAACACATCATAAATTTTAATAAGTTTATATACAAAACGTCAACAATGATCTAGCGAACTGAATAACATCACTTGTATTTTATATGGGCTTCTTTGCTGCGAATGCAAGGGCGTAGGCGACAAGGAAAGGCATCGACGGTGCGCTGCAAGTAGTCCATGTCGATATCGTTCTATGCTTTGACCTTTACTGACTTGATACTTTTTTGCATTCAACTTGTAGAAGTGTTACATACTCATCAAGGGCCTCTAAAGTGCTAATTCTGGCGCAATGTTCGCTGCAAGGGAGGAGCATCCGGCCAGTGTCACGGTTTGTACATTCATCACAAGCGTCTCTCGTTTTCGTGGATACAGGAGTAAGATAAATCAGTAGAATTATCTGTATTGATGTCTTAAAGGAGCAATTGGTTCCTTGGCTCGAATCCCACCTCGAGATTAAGCCGTATCTTCCGTAGCCGTAGCCTTCCAGCAGGATTAACTTCTGCGCAGAGTGGAGGATTGCTAAGGACTGGTGCCGCGCCAACTTGAAGGACTTCATTTCGGCAGAGGAATGACCCGATTTGAATCCGTTAAATTACTCTATATGGGAAATTTAGAAGAACAAAGCTTGTGCTACTTCCCACAAAGGTATGAAGTCAGTGAAGGATGATCTGGTCAAAGCACGGAATGAAATCGACGTGGACTACATGCCTTTTCTCCGCGTCTTTGGGCCCGTTTATACTTCGACGCCGAGCAACGCGACGCCACGCATTGAGGCCACATTGATTGGGCACGCGATCGATCAGTTTGGCCACTATACATGCCATCGCGTGGCTCAGCCTCGGAAGTATAAACGGGGCCTTCTCCTCTGCATTCGCCGCAAAGAAGCCCATATAAAACACAAGTGATGCTACTCTGTTCGCTAGATCATTGTTGCCATTTTGTATATAAACTTGTTACTTTTTATAATGTGTTTTTATTTCTAACGCTTAGTGCGTCTTTACTTTTTACGCACCCTGTATTTGAGCCGTATTTGGCCTATACAAAGACTTCTGATAGCCTGTCGATGAACAAGTCAGCGCTTTTTTCATACAAGTCTGGTATAATTTGTCGACCCGAGGGATGGAAGGCTTGGTTGGATTTAGTGGATGGGGGAGAGATCCGAACCAAGTAGTTATCATCGGGTGCACGCGACAGCCGTCACTTTGCGCGCTGTGCCTGATGCAGCAAGCCCATAGGTCAAACCGAAGCAATGACATTGGAGCTCACTATCTCTTCGCCATTCACGGCTGTGATGAAACTGATTGTTCTTGCTTATTCTTGTTGATTTCAGTAGTTTTTCAGGAGCCGAGCTAATCGGGAGGGCGAGTGCTGCAAAACTAGTGGAGACTAAGAGGAAAAGTGATATACTTATTGACAAGCAATGCGTTAAAGTTTTCGTTAAATTTCTGAAAATTCCCGTTATGTCGTTAAGCGAGATTTAGCGCAAAATGCAATTAATTCGTTGAATTCGTTAAAGCTTTAATCGTTAAACGCCCACCCCTGGCCCGTCTCCTTGATCTCCAACCTCTATAGGTCCGATCCCATAAAGCTTGGAGATCACGGAGATGTCGGTTAGATTGGAGCCTTTAGATGCCCCTGGCCGGCCTTTGGGAAGATGAGTCATGGACAATATCGATGACCGCTTCGTGCACCATATCAGCGACAATGCGAAAGTGGAAGCTGAGAACTTGAAGACCACCAAGAGACGTCAGTGTCCGGAAACTCGAACTGATACGCCAGTGTGGAGCAGCACGAGAACCAGGCAGCTATTAACTGACGTGAAGCTATACAGAACGGAGCTGAAGCTGCAGAGGCTGGTATGAGCATCCACAATGCCAGCTGGAACTTCGCCGACTTCAAAATCAAGATGTCCGCTCTCCCAACTCTTAGATGGAAGCTTCTTTCGCTGCGAAGTCGGCTCGTATTTCGACTGCAACAGGAAGATCTGTGGGCATAGATAGGAAGCTGATCAGTGGACTAAAGCCGGATTGCCCTTGTTGACCAGTTTTTTACAGCTTTGTAAAGACTCACAAAGCGTAGTGGAGTCGTGCAATGTGACATCGCTTTAAACAAATGTCCAAAACAATCGAGCCTTGCAAGCATTACCAGAAATGCTATATAGGCATATTGATAGTACTGGCACATTTGAACTTATTAAGGCGCCCATCATCATGACATCGACGAAGGAATGTCTACCTTGTAACATCTTTAAATGGTCGGGTACATTCTATTCACAAGTCAGAGGAATGGCTTTGGGACAGCAGTTACCGCGCTTACTCGCCATCTGCTTTTTGAGCAAAGTAGAGGAATCGGTGGTTACGTAACACCAATGATGTACTGCAGGTATATAGACGACTGTTGCATTGAAACTTCAACACAGTCTGAAATGAACGAGCGTTTTCGATTATTGAATCAGCAGTCCGCGTATATTAGGCGTACAAGGGAAACTCCAGAGAATGGCTTACTTCCATACCTTAATACGCAGCTAAAGTTTCCAATGGCATGTTTAGCGTAAAGTGATACTGTAAGCCAAGTTCGAAAACATCTTGATCCACGCCACCTCTGCGCATCCGACATCATAAAACGCAGCGTCGTTGAAGACGTGCTACGAATGGCCTCGCAGATATGATGAGGCGCGACAAGAGTACTTGCGAATGGCTTCCAATACAGCCACGGAAAATGGCTATGTATCGCTACGGTTTCAACGCAGAGTTCATATTTACCGCAGACAAAATGGACCACGTGATAGCAGGGAACCCTAATGTATATCTATAACATCTGATAACGGTATTGCTGCGATTCAAAGGAGCACAGTTCAAGCCCAGCTGCAAAATGATACCGTTTTAATCAACATTCTAAACGACAATATTAAACGTCAACTGGTCAGGAAGGCTCTACGAAAACCAGTGCTTAACAGAAAGTTGTGTTATATGTCCATACGGCAGGATCGGCGATTGTTTTCGGGAGGGAGCAGTCTATCAGATTGAGTGTCAGACATGTAACTGCACACATATAGGGGAAACAGAGGAAAATTAGCCATTCGAGTTAGAGAACACCTGGCTAGTAAACAACATAGCAACATCAGAACACCTCTCGCAAAGCACAAAGCTGAGAGCATAGCGGTGGTGAATTCGAGATTAATGACAAGGTGCTGGCGGTAGAAACAGAAATATCGGCAAGGAAAGCATTGGAGGCGAACACCGGCATGAACGATCATCAGGAACGCTCAATTACGATTGATTTTCTGCCATTTGTGCCAGAATGCGAGCTGTAGAATGGAAAGGGCGCATTTGCAGACCGTTATTCCTTCGCTTGTTCTATTAGGCGCTGCACAGTAAGTCTGATTCGGCCGGTCTGACTAACAGAGGGCTGCGGAAGCACACCTTAGATGGACCAAACGTCGGTTTATCCCTCTTTCAAAGGATTTTCAGGGGTGATTAATTTAAGGAAGCGGGACCGCTAGAGTGAGGGTAGCGTTTGCTGAGGTAAATCGCATATCTAATACTTCCATAATTTTCAGGCCTCTGAGGAAGACGGGGGTCGGAATGTTTAAGCTGGCAAGTGATGATCCATCACAACAACCTCGGACGGCACATAGTAAAAATAGTGACAACAATTCTCTACAATGCCGAGGTCTTATGACGAGAGAAGCTGGAAACCTACTGAATTTCTTTTTAGACACTCTGGAAATGGGGCTGAGCGCATCAGAAATAAAAGTATGTTATTCCTGCTAAATTATTTCTCCAAGTGGTTAGAGGCTTATGCTCTTCCCGACAAGAGTGCCAGTTCAGTGTCGGCCACCGTCTATCGACGGTGGATCTGTAAGAATTACAGCTGGCTAAGGCGGCTGCACTCGGGCCAGGGTCAAGCGTGGGGTTCGATTTTTGCCGAAAATTTACGACCCCCCCCCCTCCTCCCAGAGTAGATCTGGTACGACCCCACCCCTGTGTAGACCACCGTTTTATTTCCTATCCGCATTGAATTTTTTTAAAAATTTTCATGCGATTTTTGTACCCTTTAATAGGTCCTTCTTTCCAGGTGCAGCTTCCAGTGTGTCAGATTAGTTCAAGAAAGAGTGTTTCTGATTTAGTAATTTGTTAGAAAAAACGCTGATAAAGGTTTTGTGTATGTAACCTTTTGATAATAATATTTTGTTTGTTTACAGTTGAAAATAAAGCATTTTGAGAGCAGTTGTCGAATTAATCACAACGAGTTGAACTTTTCAGGCTTCCGAGCAAAACAGCACATTTTTGTACGTGAAGGAGCAACATCTGCATTCGAAATTGCACTCTATACAACGCCGAGTGTTAATTTCTAAGGCTGACTTGAGTGCTTTATCAACAACATTTTTTAGACACTCTCGGAAACGATGACGGAAGGGCAACCGGAGGATGGATTTTCCAGGAATTTTCCAGAAGGCGTGGAGTCTCTCATTCGTCCCGCGATGTTGTAAAAATTAATATAAAAATGTTTCAAATAATGATTGTATTACTTGTTTAAAATAAAGATTTTCTGCAACCAGATTTGGAGTCAATGAAAAGTTTCCATTTTCAGTTTTTTTCAGGAAGTCATGGACGCGACAGTTTTCTGCTTGAACGACATCTACGCCCTAAATTGCTGTCTATAAAATTTGAAGTGTCAATTGCTAAGGAAAATTAAGTGCTTTCCCTACAAGAATTTTGAAAGCGCTTTTCGAAGCGATGACGGAGTGGCAACCGGAGGAGGACTTGTCACGAAACTAATTTTCTCCCTTCTGCAGGAAACAGCATCTGAAAAAGGAGTTGTACCAAATAAAGCTTTAATCCACAGTTTGACACACGGTAATAAAACCTGTTTTTCTGAAACAATCCGCTGTATGAAAAGTCTTTGTATGGTTTGCCGAAAATTTTCGACACCGTTAATTACACGGAGGCCGCTATTTTTACAGCCTGCTTTTTAAAGTGTAGAATCTACACTTCTTATTGTTTTAAAAGCTCTGTGAATTTTTCAGAGATGTCGCACAAACTCCGAAATATGGTAGGTTACGTGGAGCCACTGCGTTCTCCGATATCACCGATCGCCACTGAAGGATGGACTTCTTGCGGCAAAAAAATTTTCTACCTTCTGGAGGAAGAACATCAGAGAGTGAAAACTGTGCCATCTTAGAGTTCAAGATGTGATTAATATCCAATCGAAAACTAAGCTTTTTCGCGCGATCTCCGATATGATCAGGGAGGATCGATTTGCAAATTCTCATGTTTCATTCAAAACAATTTTTACCTGAGCAGATCACGCACACAGTTGAAATCTTGCCACAAAAATTTACAAGGCTTGTTCAATGCACAATGTAAAAAGCTTGGTTTTCTGAGACGAATAGATTGGGTCGACCACTGGTCGATATGGCACCGACGTCATGGGAGCGACGAAATTCACGTTCACAAAAATGACTATAACTCGGTAAGTTTTCCACAATTTGAAAACGCCAATGGCTTTTTAAAAATTAGAGAAAAGAGCTATCATATGGTGTGAAAATCGGTTTTCAAAATCTAGGTCTTCATACGGGGCGGAGGCCTTCGATTTTTGAGCGAAAAAATTGGAGTGATTTTGTATAAATAATTATATCCCGGTAAGTTTTTCGAATTTAAAAGATTTAACAGCTTTTTGAAAACTAGAAAAACAGCGCTTCCAAACCATATAGAAATTACTTTTCAACATTCGAATTCGAATTCTGGTCCATTGTTGCAGAAATACGTGCCGAAAATCGAACCCCGCCCCGTATGAATACCCTTTTTTAAAAACTGGTTTCTATTTAGTTAGAAAGCATCTTTCCTCTAATTTTGAAAAAGCGATTGGAATTTTTGAATTTCAAAAAGCGAACCGAGTTATGATCAAATTTGTGAAGAACTGCTCGTAGACTCTGCATCATCGACACTGGAGTGATTTCATAAAAATAATCATAAGTCGGTTCGTTTTTCGATAGTCAAAAATCTCAATGGCTTTTTGAAAAATTCGATTTTGGGTCGATATTTGGCAAAAATCGACCAGAAATCGAACCCCCCCCCCGCCCCTATGAAGACCTACCTGCTGAAAACTAAATTCCTACACGGTTGGAAGGCGCATTTTCTCTAGTTTTTGAAAAGTAATTGAGATTTTTGAATTTCAAAAAAATGAACCAAGTTATGTTCAATTTTGTGAAATCACTCCAATGACTCCGGTGATGGGCCGACCAACTCCACTGGTCACGGTTTCACAAAAAATGGCCATAACTCGGTATATTTTTTGGAATTCAAAAATCCCAATTGCTTTTTGAAAATTAGAGGAAATATGCTAACTGAGCATGCATAAATCGTTTTTCAATAAGGAGGTCTTCATAGGGGGCGGGTAGGGGTTCGATTTCGGGTCGATATTTGGCAAAGGGCGCGTGGAGCGCAGCCGGAGGAGGCGCGACTGCCGCGTGCACCCGATACCAGGTTCCTGGTTCGGATTTCCCGCCCTGGCCAACCAAGCCTTCCATCCCTCCGGGGTCGGTGAATTGGTACCAGACTTGTCTGGGAAGGATAAAGCGCTGACTTGTTCATCGGCTGGCCACCGCAAGTCATTGTATGGCCAAATACGCATTCATGTCGCCTCCACGACATCCCGTAGAAGTAGAATGCGCTGGCGCATCCCTGAAGGGATTGAGTAACGCCGTCCTTTATCCCTTTATTTGGCAAAAATCGACCAGAAATCGAAACCCCGCCCCCTATGAAGACCTCCCTGCTGAAAACTAATTCCTACACGGTTGGAAAGCGCATTTCCTCTAGTTTTTGAAAAGTAATTGAGATTTTTGAATTTCAAAAAAATGAACCAAGTTATGTTCAATTTTGTGAAATCACTCCAATGACTCCGGTGATGGGCCGACCAGCTCCACTGGTCACGGTTTCACAAAAAATGTCCATAACTCGGTATATTTTTTGGAATTCAAAAATCCCAATTGCTTTTTGAAAATTAGAGGAAATATGCTAACTGAGCATGCATAAATCGTTTTTCAATAAGGAGGTCTTCATAGGGGGCGGGTAGGGGTTCGATTTCGGGTCGATATTTGGCAAAGGGCGCGTGGAGCGCAGCCGGAGGAGGCGCGACTGCCGCGTGCACCCGATACCAGGTTCCTGGTTCGGATTTCCCGCCCTGGCCAACCAAGCCTTCCATCCCTCCGGGGTCGGTGAATTGGTACCAGACTTGTCTGGGAAGGATAAAGCGCCGACTTGTTCATCGGCTGGCCACCGCAAGTCATTGTATGGCCAAATACGCATTCATGTCGCCTCCACGACATCCCGTAGAAGTAGAATGTGCTGGCGCATCCCTGAAGGGATTGAGTAACGCCGTCCTTTATCCCTTTATTTGGCAAAAATCGACCAGAAATCGAAACCCCGCCCCCTATGAAGACCTCCCTGCTGAAAACTAATTTCTACATGGTTCGAAAGCATCTTTCCTCTATTTTTCAAAAAGCAATTGGGATTTTTAAAGATCGAAAAACATACCGACTTATGATCATTTTCATGAGATCACTCCAGTGTCGACGGTGCAGAGTCTACGAGCAGCTCTTCACAAATTTGATCATAACTCAGTTCGCTTCTTGAAATTCAAAAATCCCAATTGTTTTTTGAAAAGCAAAGGTAACATGCTTTCTAACCATATAGAAACCAGTTTTCAAAAAAGGGGTCTTCATACGGGGCGGGGGTTCGATTTTTAGCACGTATTTCTGCAACAATCGACCAAAAAAAACTTACCGGGATATAATTATTTATACAAAATCACTTCAATTTTTTCGCTCAAAAATCGAAGGCTTCCGCCCCGTATGAAGACCTAGATTTTGAAAACCGATTTTCACACCATATGATAGCTCTTTTCTCTAATTTTTAAAAAGCCATTGGCGTTTTCAAATTGTGGAAAACTTACCGAGTTATAGTCATTTTTGTGAACGTCGAATTTCGTCGCTCCCATGACGTCGGTGCCATATCGACCAGTGGTCGACCCAATCTATTCGTCTCAGGAAACCAAGCTTTTTACATTGTGCATTGAACAAGCCTTGTAAATTTTTGTGGCAAGATTTCAACTGTGTGCGTGATCTGCTCAGGTGAAAATTATTTTGAATGAAACATGAGAATTTGCAAATCGATCCTCCCTGATCATATCGGAGATCGCGCGAAAAAGCTTAGTTTTCGATTGGATATTAATCACATCTTGAACTCTAAGATGGCACAGTTTTCGCTCTCTGATGCTCTTCCTCCAGAAGGTAGAAAATTTTTTTGCCGCAAGAAGTCCATCCTTCAGTGGCGATCGGTGATATCGGAGAACGCAGTGGCTCCACGTAACCTACCATATTTCGGAGTTTGTGCGACATCTCTGAAAAATTCACAGAGCTTTTAAAACAATAAGAAGTGTAGATTCTACACTTTAAAAAGCAGGCTGTAAAAATAGCGGCCTCCGTGTAATTAACGGTGTCGAAAATTTTCGGCTAATCATACAAAGTCTTTTCATACAGCGGATTGTTTCAGAAAAACAGGTTTTATTACCGTGTGTCAAACTGTGGATTAAAACTTTATTTGGTACAACTCCTTTTTCAGATGCTGTTTCCTGCAGAAGGGAGAAAATTAGTTTCGTGACAAGTCCTCCTCTGGTTGCCACTCCGTCATCGCTTCGAAAAGCGCTTTCAAAATTCTTGTAGGGAAAGCACTTAATTTTCCTTAGCAATTGACACTTCAAATTTTATAGACAGCAATTTAGGGCGTAGATGTCGTTCAAGCAGAAAACTGTCGCGTCCATGAGTCCCTGAAAAAAAACTGAAAAATGGAAACTTCTCATTGACTCCAAATCTGGTTGCAGAAAATCTTTATTTTAAACAAGTAATACAATCATTATTTGAAACATTTTTATATTCATTTTTACAACTTCGCGGGACGAAGGAAAGACTCCACACCTTCGTAAGCATTCCTGGAAAAACAACTTATTAAGAATTAAAAACATCACCTAAAAACCTGAAGATTAAGAGAGAATCCTCTGCCAAAACCGGAAGAGCACGACCCCCCTCCAGACGAGGTCACAGTGCGACCCCCCTTCGATTCCCGAACCTCAAGCTTGACCCTGACTCGGGCCTTGGAATCGAATTTGTGAATCAGATGATGGATGAATTAGCCAAGGTGGCTGGTATTTGAGATCAATACCAATGGTTATGATTCCTGCTAGAGCCAATGAGCGTGGTATTGGTACTGTGCAAGAAATTATGAAGAAGAGTGTTGATCGTCTAGGTTTCTAGGATAGTTGCCTTCTTAACGCGGCATAATGTTAAATGGCACGAAGGGATTGGAGCGCGTTCTTCTTGGTGCACTGCTTCGCTTGCTACTAAACAAACACCTGCTGAAAATGTATCATATCTGTTGGATATGGATGTCTACAAAATGCAGCTGATGCTTGTGCTCAGTCAGCTCAGACTGCCCATTCTGAGTTCCAGAAACCAGCAATAATTCGGCGCTGCCAACGCACATTGGATGTGGGGAGGATCCTTTATGCATACAGATGAACCATTTAAGGGTGGCTCCTGAAGAGAATGATAATGAGCCGGTGGAACCAAGAACGGGTGTAAATAGCGAGAATTGAAGAGGGTGTGCGAGGTGTGAGCGTTGGAAGGGTCACATTACTGACAAGAGCGCACTTTTGTTTCGACTACGAGAGCGAATCCTCAAGGATGCGAAGCTCCTCCGAAAGGAAATGTCGATACGAACGTAAAAGCAAACTCAGAAATCCGTTGTGAAAGAGGGCGATGGACTGAGCACCACCGACGACGATAGTGGTTTCAGCAATGTTGAGAGCCCTAAACACGCACAATGAGGAAGGAGCACGGAAATATTATACTACCGGAACTTTGCCGACCTATATCCCGGAAGAATTGTGTTATTCAACGGCAGGCTCGAACGGGTAGTGCTGGTATTTGCGCAAGTAGACGCAACAGCAGGAAAGCTCTAGCAGAGGCTCTCAGCCTATGGGTAGCAAGGGATTGCTAGGTAGTTTTGTCGCAAGTCCAAGAACGACTGATGACAGCGCCTGGTTCAGAGGAGGGGTGCGCGTTAATTTTTCGGTAAATGTTTAGCGAACATTTATTGATTTTGCGTTAAAATCGGTAAATTCGGTGAAATCGTTGAATAAACATTCCCTAAGCTGCAGTCAGTTTGGTTGTATCTTACGATTAGTATGTAGAAAGGAACATCTTTTTCTTTATTGATTTTTTCGTTCGTTTTTCGTTTTCTTCTTCTCTTCTTCTTCTCCTGAGCGTTTAGTCCCGCGCAGTCGCAGGGTCCGCTGTTCTTGTGATCTCTCGCTACCCCATCCTATCAAGGGCGTCATCTGCCGTAGCGTCGACTTCGGCGAGATCTCTCTTGATGACGTCCTTCCATCTTTTCCTTGGGGCTCCTCTCGGACGCTTTCCGGGTGCCTCGAAATCTAGGGCCAACCTTGTGGGGTGATCCTCTGGTCTTCTGAGGACATGTCCATACCACCTCAGGCGCTGCTCTCTCATCTTCAGCTGGATCGGGGCTGTCTTCATCACTGCCTAACATCCTCGTTTCGCACCCTGTCCCGACGGGTCCATCCACATGCCCACCTCAGCATCCTCATCTCCGCCGCGTGCAGTTGCCGCTCCTGCGCCTTACCCAGGGCCCAGCACTCACTGCCGTAGAGGAGGGCAGGTCTCACAACTGTTCTATAGAGCTTGCCTTTGAGCGTCCTGGAGCATCTACGGTCGCAGAGGATCCCTGTGGACTCCCTCCACTTGAGCCAGGCTGCGTTTATCCGTCCCCTGACCGCCTGTTCCACAGTTCCTTCCTCGGATAGGTCACTTCCGAGGGAGCGGAATTCTTCCACCTTCTCGATCGTTTCCCCTTGGCAGTCTAGGATCGATCCAACGCACTGCTCAGAGCTGATGAACTTCGTCTTCTTCACGTTCAGCCGTAGGCCGTTGTCTGCGAGGGCTCTTTGCTACATGCACCTTCTCCTCCCGGTTGTCGGCTACTAGGGCGATGTCGTCCGCGTAGAGGATCTTTCTGAGAGGGCCTTCCTCAAGGTGGTTCACTATAGAGTCAAGTGGCAGCTGCAAGAGGAACGGGCTCAGAGCCGACCCTTGCTGTACCCCCACTGTGATGTCCATTTTCCTTGTCACCCCGTGTGGAGTTCGTATCGCCGCTTTCGAGCCCTCGTACATGTCCCTTATGACCGTGATCAGACGCTCCGGGACATCCCTCCCTCGAAGGGCATTCCAAATTACGGCCCGAACTAGCCTGTCGTAGGCCTTCTCCAGGTCCAGGAATGCCAGGTAGCAGGGTTTTCGTTTCTTCCGATATTTCTCCATCACCTGACGAGCGATGAAGATGGCGTCTGTGGTGGACCTCTCAGGCATGAAGCCACACTGCACCTGGGAGATGGGTACCATCTCCCTCAGCCTTGAGTCGTTCGTAGATCTTCATCGTGTGTGAGATCAGTTTGATCCTTCGGTAGTTGGAGCATTCGGAAGCGCCTCCCTTCTGCTTGAAGATGAAGACTATGGTGCTGTTCCTCCAGTCATCCGGCATCTTACCTTCTTTCGTGATTCTGTTGAGGAACTGCGTCAGCCAGTTGATTCCGAGGTCCCCGAGCACCTTCCAAGCCTCTACTGGCACACCGTCAGGCCCTGCTGCCTTTCCGAGTTTCATCGTTTCCATTCATGGACCATGACCTCAGGAAAAGCCATCCTGCTCGGATTTTCAAAAGAGACCAGGATGTGACGTCGGAGGTGGTTCAAGTGAGAAACGGGGTCTGGGGATCCCGCAAATTAACCCAAACAGTCGATACACTCTTTCCTCATGTTTGCCTATCACCTGGAAATCAGAGGTCTGCTGAAGGTTTTCTAGAACCTAACACCAACAATGTCCGCCGACGGTCGAGTGGTGATCCACCTGCTACGCTGAAGTGTGGCCCACCTTTAGACAAGGAACCTTCGTGGGAAGAAATCAAGCGGGCCGAACGGATGGCCAGCATACTCAAGGACTTCGAAGCACGTCAACTTGCATTTGACGAAGACGAACAGCTGGAAGTGGTGGAAGAAGAAGAAGATTGGGATCCGCAAGATAAACTGATGGACGTGGAGAGGCAAGCAAGCAGTGGGCATAGGGTAACGTTTTCGGGTGGAACTCTCTTGTTTCGGAGGAAAGGGTCCGTCTTCAATTGGATTTCGGTTGCGTGCTCATAACCATGGAGGAAGACACACTGCAATTTCAGGCCTGGGCTGCTCCAGAGCATCACTGGTCAACGTCCAACAAGCAGTCTCGCACAAGGCAAGGTTTTTCATTGTCCTGTGGTTAGAAAACCAGTCGGTAATAAACAAGTGGCAAAAAAGGTACTCTCCACAGTGTGCAGTTGGAAAAAATGCGCAGAAAACGTCTGAAAATGGTATACACGTCAGAATCCCCCGAATCTTAACCAATCAGTTGAAATGCAAAATTGCAGCAGCGCAGAGGAACCAAACCCCCAACCCTATTCGCACGAAGCAACCGCACTTCCACTGCACTCCGAGCTGCTTGCCGGGGGCCATCGCGGGCGTACAAGACCCCTAAACTCGTGATGCGCCGTATCCCATTGTGACACCATACTCCTTGGGTTTAACGACTTGCCAAAAAATAAACACATTTTCATACAAATTGAGTGGTGGGGTTCCCCCTATATGAGTCGCTCCTCCCCCCCCCCACTTCATACGCTTCAGACTCTCCCCTTGTCAGTCCAAACTGACGCGCCATCAAAGCCCTGCTCACTCAGAACGTTCCTACTCAGTTCATCAGAGTACTTCGCGAGATGTACAGTGGGTTCACGAGCGCCACTCTCGAAAACGTCATGCGCGATCTAGGATGGGAAGACATGGGAGTGAAGATCTACGGCAGCGCGACAGGAGGTACACCCGCCCCCTGCTGGGGGGCGTGGCGTCAGGAGGTACACCGCTGTTCTGCGGACCGCAAACTTTTGTTTTGCGTGTCAAAGGTTTCGTAAGGCAGCCGTTAGACTCTTGGTGAAGCCTAGGGGGTTGGGGGTGGGTGAGCAAGGGGGATAAGAGGAAGCTCGCACGCCCCCCAGCAGGGGCGGGTGTACCTCCTGACCGTCCCCCAAGATCTACCATCAACCGGATCTACCGGCAACTGCACCATCTTCGCTTCTAGGACGAATGGAGGCGCTGCTTCCGTCCCCCCTCCGCCCCCCCCCCCAACAACTCGATGGCCAATGGGACGAAAGCGGTAGTTCTTCGGTCATATTTGGCTGCTATTTGATAACATTAAACACAGTGTAAAGGTGCCAGTATAGACGGCCGAGAGCTCAAGCACTAAATCACGAGAATACCGGCTAGATCAAGCTACCTCACCTATACGAATCTCGGAGAGCTCAACTGCTTGCTTGGTGAATCCGAAAATGTCACACATATGTCGCTTTCCGTTCTTAGGTCATTTACTGCCCGTAGATTTGTCTGTTTCCTAGTCTGTTTAAGCTAATTTAGTGTTGTGTTTTATTTGGCGACCATTTCTTGGTCTTGAGTTTGACATGTCCTGGTTTCATTTGATTTCCTTCCTTTATTTTAATCCACGTGTATTGTATAACACGTGTTTGAATAAATAAATAAATAAATAAATAAATAAATAAATAAATAAATGTCGAATTCCCAAGGACTGGCCGTTTAAGCTATATGCACACTTTTCCACCCGCGAAGGAACCGCAGCAATGTGCTCTAAGCAGCGACAGGAACTCGCCCGCTCGCTCCTCTGTAAGTGAACACATCGCCAATCCACTCAATACCTACGCTAAACAGCGCGTAACGCGAAAAAGATCTGCCATGCCCGCGATGGGCTAGGGAATGCTTCGCGGCACCCAACCGCCACGTTGCGGCGATCGCGCCGCGGTTGCCGCTGACCGCTGCATCCAGCCGCGTGCAGCACCTTTGTTCAAAAGGTACCTCCTTCACGAAACAAGTGCTTACGTACCCTCTTCAACATTCTCTATTTCATCAATAGATGTCACCCCTCTCTAATTCGGTCATGCGAAAACTAGGTGATGGATCAAGAAGACGATGTCCTCCAGCACTGCACTAGTGAAAGGAAGGACGTCACGGCAACATCACCGGAGCCGAGTAGCGTCTCTCCACTCCTCATGGCACCATAACTTGCGTTTCCACAGGAGAGTTTCTTGAAGACATGCAAACCTCCCTAAGCTGCTATCGCAATTAAAATGGCCACAAAAGAAGGTCGAATGTTAAGATTTATCATTAACGACGGGTAATAAAATTAATCGAATATAGAAAGTTCATGACGAATTTGCCGCTAAATCCGAGATGAAATGGAAAATAACCGACAACACGGAAAGAACATGGACAGATTCCCAACAAATCACACCGGACGACAAACGCTCATCTCCTCTTGTTGTACTTGTTCCTGCCACCACGTCCACCTCGTCCACCAGCCTTGAGGCCACGTCCGTGCGCCAAATCTTCTTCCCTAACGAAATTGTTGTCCGAGTCTTCATCACCTGGAAAACCATCTACTCACTCGTCATATGAAGAGGAGCAGCTTCTTGCAAAAAACTGTGGGAAACGTGATAAAATATAGTTTCTAAAATTATTAGGAAGCCGATGCAGGTTCGTGACTACTGGAGCTAACCTCCCACCTTAAAGAAGCACCTTGCAGGCAAACGGAGCTGCTGATCCCGAGGTGAACACAGGGAACATAGATAGCGGAACAGCATTACTACCAGCCATTCAGAAGCGGACAATCCGGCATCATAAAACTTATTTCAGCTTTATCTTAATCCTGCACTTTAACCTAGTTCACAATCGAATAGTCGAGTAATAATTTATAGCAGTTCTGCTAGGAAAAGCACACAATGTAGTGGCGCCTTCCGAAACTACTTCACGAGTTCAGCCGCCATGCATATGAACAAACTTCCACCGTCGCTGGCAGGAAGCTGGATAAATGGAAAAGCAGCAAAACTGAACAATGCGTTGGCGGTGATGGATCTGAAGGTTCCTCTGTCCGATAAATTGAAAAGATGTTTGTTCTTCCCTTAAGGTTATCGCCTCTTTTCCCAACACACAATCATTGCAGCTAATTGAATAGGGAACTCACAACACCTGACTCAGTTTATATAGTGCAGAAATGCAGAAATATATTGTGCAAAGTGAACAAATAAACCAATAGTTACTCATCCACGCTACATTGTCATTGTCAGCATGAACGAGTCACAGTCCCGACCCCTGATGAGCAAGAACACTTAATGTATGAATACGTGTAGCAGCAAAAATTCATAGTTTCTACAAATTCAAGAAAATGCGAGGATTGAGGAGGAAGGGATCCAGTCTTTCCTGAATAAAGCATTAAGTCAATTTTAAGTGGGATCGTACGTTGGGGTTAGACAGCTGTGAGGGTGGTAAGGTCAGGAGCACCAATATCCCCAAACTTTGTGCATGGAGGTTATTTGAACTTTTGCTATAAACATAATTACATTATATCATATCAAGAAGGTTTTTTCTTCTCTATTTTTGATACTATCTCAAAAGGTCTGGAGCCCGTGTCTGAACAAGAGAAAGGAATCATGCAGGGAGAATCTGTGGCCTTCAATTGGGATAAAACACATTTCCTTTTTGTCAAATTGCTAAGGCAAACGAGCAGAGGGTTCCGAATTATCGTCAGCGCTGACGCGGAGGAGAGCACAGAACAGATTCTCTGTTGTTAAATTTGCTTTCAAATTTTGGGCAAGGGAAGGGACTCCGGGGTGTGGCCCAGTTATCTGACCCTTCCATAGTCACATTGCGCCGGAATTCGACTTCCTAAGAGGGTGCTAGTGTCGAATTGAACCTAGGGGAATGAGATGAAGCCAAAGAAACATTACTTGTGTTAGAAATTCGACTTCCTAAGAGGGTGCTAGTGTCGAATTGAACCTAGGGGAATGAGATGAAGCCACACAAACATTGCCACAGCCACACAGGCAAACAACAAGCAAGCAATTCGCGGTGAAATTCTGCTTTCTGGCCTAGCTGTGAAGAAGAGGCCTATCCAGCCTCCATTCAAAAAGGTAATCCTTACAGTTCACGACACCACACTCATTTGCTTTAACTGTTTATGAACAGAGACCTGTGCTACAATACGAGAAGAGGTCGAAAAGGAGATATGTGGATGACGAGGAAGTTTTGGAGCAAGCCGAGAGAATTCTTTCGACTGACCACAACCTTCTGCAAACCTGTTTCATTTGTGGCATGCGCGTACCTAATGACGGGGATGTTACTGACGAAATTGAATGGGTGAGCTGTTCCAACCGCACGTTGTGCAATGCTTGGGCCCATCTAGCCTGCGCTTTCGATGTAGGTGGCGAATGCTCCGTTTTTAAGAAAGGTTACTGGCAATGGGACTCGGCTTCTGATATATGAATAACCTAGATTTTCGTTTCCTTCCTCACGTACTAAATTGCTCCATCGTAAATAATTGGTTTTCCGTACCTTCTATCTGGTTCTTCTCGCTCTAATTCGTCTTTCCCCTTAAATCTACCGCCATAATACCATCCATTCTTTGGTATCATTCTGTGCTCAACCACTGTATATATTCTGCAGGCAACGTATTCAGAAAGCTAACACATGACGTCATCAATAAACCTGCATGTCCAAAATCTGTGCTGCACAATACAGCTGGATTCAACCTTCTGCTAAACAAAGATCCTTTCCTATAATGTGTGTTAGAGGTTGAACTACCACGTCACCACCACGAGTATGTAGAGAACATTTCGAGTCATTTCCGAATCAAACTCCAGCCGAACAAGTTCTATTGTTCCACACTAGCACCCTCTTAGGAAGTCGAATTCCTAACACAAGTAATGTTTGTATGGCTTCATCTCATTCCCCTAGGTTCAATTCGACACTAGCACCCTCTTAGGATATCGAATTCCTAACACAAGTAATGTGTGTAGCGCCGTTTCCATTCATTTAAGCTCATTTCGTAACCAAATGAACAAATGAGTGATGAGGCGTGAGAGAAAATGAGACGACGGTGTGCGGTGTGTGGTGCACCACACACCCAAATTTACGACAGGCCGTGTAATGCGGTCGTGCAATGTAGCCGAATTCACCCTTGGAGTCGTGAAAGTATATACAGTAGTGCCTGCGAATGAGCTTGGGCCGGATTCACCAACGACTACCCTGCGGGTATAAGGTGTATAGATACCCACGATGAAACATTCATCTCTATTCCTTATTTTATTGTTACTTATTTTACCCCACATACTCGCGGTTTTAATTGCTGATGAACCCGGCCCCTGTGGCGAAAACGGTGAGTGATTAAAGCTGATAAGATTAGGCCGACGACGGCAGCAGTGCGCTAGAGGTAGAGTAGAGAAATGGGTATTAGGAGTTGATCGGCCTAATCTTATTGACTCTCATCACTCACTGCTTTACTACGGCTCATTCACATGACCTTCCTACAGTCAACCCAGTGGTCTTCGACTGGTCAGATCTCGTTCAGAAGTTTCATTTTGTAATTTTGACCACCCTCCCATATTCGTAAACAGCGTTCCGATCTCCCGCTAATGACCGGGGTCTCCACTTAAAGTTCCATGGTAGGTTGAAACCTTTTAATGGTCATTCCCACATCAAGGCAGAGCAGCTTCCTTTCCCAGATTAAAAGCAGTTGTAAACGTGAAATTTCCAGACCCCACCTTCCCTTTTGTCGACAATATTTCCCTTCTCTGCTAACTAGGAAAGCATCAACAGTTTTGAAATTAAGCTGAAAAGGCAAAGCTTTCGCGCAGTCACAAAATCGATTGCATAGAGGAACTCACTGCTTCCACTTCCTTCCTCATCGCCGTCCTCGCTTTCTTCTTCGCTCTCGTCGCTGCCGCTTGAAGGCATGTTGTTACCTTCCTCTACACCTTCCTCGTCTCCCGATTCAGCACCAAGATCTCCTAGACAGTTACGAAGCTTAGTCCAAGTTGGCCAAGTATAAGCTGCTTGAGAACGACTAACGGAATTCGATCTCTCCTTCTTCCTGTTCATCGTTCTCGTTGATCTTAGCATGTTCAGGGAGCTCATTCTTCTCCTTTAGTCGACGAGCTTCATCAGGTGTGTATTTGAGTATCACATCTCCCTAAACAAGACAACGGAATGCTGAAAGATGGAACAGAGCAAGCAATCAACGTCTTCGATGCTAACCTTATCATCTTGATAATCTCTGAGTCCAACAAGAATGATGTCTCCCGTGTTGATCCAGACCTTCTTCCTCAGCTTGCCTCGTATATGACACACCCTTTGCTTGCCGTCAAAACAAAATGCCAAAACACGTCCGTTACCAAGCATCTTGGAGACTTGGCCGTACTCTGAAAGCACAGCGCTCATAAACGTCTGCTTCAATGCTTGCAACCTGAACCTGACTGAGAAGAAAAGAACTTGCCTTGGCCGACATCTTTCGTGTCAAGCTCTCGCTTCATGAAATCATTCTCGTTCTTCCCTCTTCTCCTGTTCTTTCCTCCTTTTCCCTTATTCTTCGGCATAACTAGTGCTTAGTAATAAACCTGAAACTGAAACTAAATTGAAAGAGGTTTCAACGCCGGGAAGACGCACAATGCAGATCACGACCTCAACAAAACCTCACAAAAATGTTTGGCGCAAATAGGTCTGGGGTCACTACGTAGTACAGCCCTATTTGCTTTTTGAAACCGGATTTTTTTTGCAGCAACAGTGTGTTCTACCCCTACGATGAACTGAGGTATGCCGTTTATGATGTAACTGTACATACACTTGCCTTCTTATCAAGGCGTACAACCACTGAGTAGGGGGTGACCCCCGGACTCTATTTGCGCCAAATGTTTGATTAAATCAGCATGTGGACGAGAATCGAGGACGGAGGACCACGCCACGAACCGGAGAGCTCGCTTTCAGCACCGCAACGATTTTCGCTGAATTGGAGAACCTGTGATGAAGACAGCGCACGTGAGTTGCGACATCTCGTCCGACCCCCCGGCTCCCCCCAAGGCGGCGGTACAGGATGTACGACCGCATGAGGAGGGCGGTGCTAACAGCGCGCGGGGTGGCCGTCGCGGACGAGTTCGCGCGCGCGGCGCCGAGACCGATGTACTTACCAGATATCAGCTGTTATCATCGATGGCATCGACCGGACCATGCTGCGCTAAATTCTCTCTGATGCTCCCCATTTTCATCTTCGGCTTTGTAACCACTTGCTAATTCATGAAGGTTTCCTTGTGCTTCTGGCAACAAGTATCCTTCTTGATAAGCAAGATGATCCAATGCCTTCGAATGGGTACTCAGGAACAAATGGGTGGTCACTAAGCTTTCATGTAAGTTGATCTACTCATTTTTGTTGTTGATGTGTTATAATTTATTCCCCTTTGTTTTAACTTTGTCGAGGTTTGGTATCCTTTATGAAGTTGTCCTCTTATTCATCTTTAACCGTTCTGCTTTCAAGTGGAACTATGATAGTTTTCTAAGAAAAGTGTCAGGGTCACGCCTAGAGCGGGATTCCATAGTGTGCCTTCCTAAAGTCGGAGCCCTACACTGAATGTAGTAATCCAAGACATCCTTCCATATTCATAATTTAGATGTGAATGTGCTCAGCGTTCTTATTTCGAGTTTTTTGAACAAAATCTTGATATTTGATGCTTCGATGAAGTGGCCCCCCGCTCTAGACTTGCAGCCAATGCCGTATTATTGGTCCCTCATTTCCACGTTGGTCCCCTGTAATTGCTTGCTTGTCCTATGCGTTCACTGGATGTGTCGTGACCCGCTGCGATCCTCGCACCTTTTACGGTCCTTCGCACCTACATTGGCTACCCTAAAGAGATGCTTTAGGCGTCCCTCGGCAGATGTAAGAGGCGCCAAATGCTAGGGAGCATAGTACTGAACTTCGAAGGAGAAACAGACATTGGTAAAAGTCTATAAAACTTCTGCAAGAAGATCGACGATTTCGCCGTTAATCAGAAACTCCACGGTAATCAATAGTGGAGCTCCGGAACTACGAAATGGGAAGTTTGGTAGACCGGTTTTGGATGGAACATTTCGGGAGGAAATGCTATTGACGGCTCCAAAGAGCTATCCTGTAAGCGTGACCACCTAATAACAGTCGTTGAAGACCATCACGACATCTGTGAATCGACGCTGGAGCCTTGCCGGCCTGATATTCTACAAGCATCTGTGCCCAATTTTATATACAATGAGAAGTCCTCGAAACTATACATCAATAGCTAGAAGGAAGCCGTTACAACAGTCATTGGAACAGTTTTTTTTTTCCTTTTTTTTTTCGAATTACTAGCATAGTTCTTCTAGTTGAGCATAGTTCTTCTAGACTGCCAGTATATTATCTCGGTTGTATTGCTGCAATCATTCGCATTTTCGAGAACAGCAAATGTGTTCTAATCTTCAAGAATCTATTAGGGGGGGGGGAGCCAAAAGTAATGAGACAAAATTAAAAAAAATCTTTATCTCTTTATAACTCAATTACAACTCAACGATGCTGAGGAATGTATTTGCCATTAAGGGCAATGACCTTGCTGCCATCGCTCAGCCAACTTCCTGATCCCATCCTTCCAGAACTGCTTGGGCCTGGTGTTGATCAACTGCTCGATATGGTTGTCAAAGACTGCTTGGGTTCTTGTGTCCCTTCCGACTAGGAAGTCCTGTAGGCTCAAGTAGTAGTGGTAGTCGCATGGAGAGATGTCCAGCGAATATGGTGGGTGAGGCATGTGAACCAGGGATGAGCGGATTAACCGTTATCCGTTCTCTGTTATCCGGTTTCCGGGGGGTTTTGGCCTATCCGTTTTGTTGTTCGTTATCCGGCAATTTTCGACCGGATAACGAACAACAAATTGGCTGATACCCAGGTTTGGGCGTGGTATTGTATAGCTGTGTAAGCTTCACAATCATAGGAGTGATCGCGAGCAACAATAGAGGGCATTCAAATCTAGGAGGTGGGTGAGTTCAGGCACTGGTGACGTAGTTGGGAAGACGTCTAACTTCTATCCTTCCAGGGTCTTTCATTTATGCCATACAACTATGAAACTACTATGGATTGAGTTGTTCATGAGCTTGTCACCACAAGCCATGTGCAGACCAAGAATGCATACAAGCTGCCTGGATGATAATACTAACGGCCACAAGTGGGGGCCTGACACATCCCAAGAA
This sequence comes from Heligmosomoides polygyrus bakeri, assembly GCA_947359475.1. Classification (NCBI taxonomy): domain Eukaryota; kingdom Metazoa; phylum Nematoda; class Chromadorea; order Rhabditida; family Heligmosomidae; genus Heligmosomoides; species Heligmosomoides polygyrus. The sequence goes on along the minus strand of OX375865.1, from coordinate 47,235,803 downwards.
GAATTGTTTAGTGCCGAATTTAGCGTCCTCTTCCACGACTGCAGTGTGTAGGTAGCATGCGACAAAGGTATTTTAGTTTTTACTGATAGACTGTTGTAACGCATCATACACATACCGGTGAGCAGTAATGAATACATGCAAAATAGGCACAGGTTTAATCTAAATGCGTGGAGAAAGCTACGCTCCTACAAATTGTTGAGGTGTGCTTATAGAAAAGCATTTTCTATACGCTGGTGGTACCTCCGTAATGCTAGGGAATTGATCCTCTCTATTAAAAATCAAAATAGTGCAATTGAACTGTACTAAACTGATTCCCTCTGCCCATGTTGGAGCTTCTTTCTAATTTAAGATTGCCTTTTAGGGACATTCTTCTTCTTTTCTAGTTTTCATTTATATATCTGCATGTGTATTTGGATGGCGCAATGGCTTGTAGTGGCTAGCCTGCAGAAATCTGGTATTTCATCCGTCTCATTCCACGTTCTTCTTAGATCTTGGGATACTGTCGAACAAGAGTATCGGTCCGCGTGAAGCTGCGAAACCAAGATTGTTATGCAGGCTCTATTCGGCTGAGTCGGCCTAGCATAGAAAAGTCAAGAGGCGTCGGAGTAGCCATTCATCCAAACATCATTCTGTTTTGCCACAGCCTTAATTCAAAAAGAAAATCTGACGATTGATTAGTAGAACAACCCAACAATGGAAACCGACAAAATGCCGGCAAGTTGCTGTTTAATGAAGGAAATGTGAGTGAATAAGATGTGAATGAGTCTCACATTCTCTCTTTCCAAGGGCGACTTATGAATGTTTTCATACAGTTAGTCGGCCGTTTTACGCATCCTTTGCCTCGTTCTCCCAATTCGTTTTAAACGGTAAAAATATGAAAGACAGAACATTTCCATAGTAAATTGTACTATGGAAATGTACTTGAATGAACAAATTCTCAACCTCTCCTTATCTTTTCCAGACTTTAATTAAGGCTATCATAGTGAAACATCAGCAGAGTAGAGTTTGTAAAACAGTTTTAGTTTCACATCTTGGTGGTATTGCTACTTGGCCTCCCTGAAGAGTTTGACAGCAGTTCGTGGAACCTGGTTAAGGAATTGTGGTTCGGAAATCGAACTCGGCATCGGTTTGGATACAATGAAGAAGCGTTTCTTTTACTGAAGTTACGTGAGAATCCCATAGGGCTTGTTCAAGTGGCTATGTTTAAAAAAACTCCATTAAAGTCGTTAGAAAAGGCTTATAATTTGACAGTAGTTGCATTCCATGTCTGCTGTAGAGCGGTTTAAGCCCAGTTTTATTTTTGTTGTTTGTTCGTTATCCGTTTTTCCGTTATCCGGCGATTTTTGAGCAAAATTATCCGTTATCCGGGTTTCTAAATTTTGTTATCCGCTCATCCCTGATGTGAACGTAGCCCAGCTGGCCAAGCTTATCCGTGGTTACTTGTTCCCGATGGGGTGCGGCGTTGTCAAAGAAACCTTCTTGAAGCGCTGCGAATGAATAAGAGCTAGTCGCCGGCCCATCTCTTCCATTTCGTTCACCATGGCCTTGGAGTCCATCGCCGTGCTTTTGGTAAACAGCTTCCAGCATATACCGGTCTATGGGCGCAGACCCAAAAGCGCCAAAGATGCTTCTCGCCGTGAACATCTCGCCGAACGAAGGTCGTTAGCAGGTCACCAGGCCTCACCCAGACTCGCTGCTTGGCAGGGTTAAGGTAGAAGACGTACTTCTCACCTTGCGTGAATATTGAGCCCAGGCTGCTCGGGGTTGGGAATTGGGGGAGATTTGCGCGACACAGGTCGACTCGTCAGAATGGGGTTTCGGCATGAGACAGGCTGGGTTTTGGCATGCTTCTGGAAAGGGCGGAAGTGGTAACTTCTCAGATGGGCTTCAGTAGGTAGCATACAAAAATACAAATACGACAAGCACGAAACCAGACTCCAGCCACGAGATATATGGACACGGCATGGGGTGTCTCATTACTTTTGCCCCCCCCCCCCCCTAATAATACAAGTCTAACTATACGCTTGCGCTAGATGCACGAATTAAACTCTTTGCTTTACAATGCTCAAGAAACAGGTGAAGGAAGCTCTTCTAAATAGTTTTTACTAGAGCTTTTACTATCAATCTCCTACTCTGGAACAGCGATTACAAGAGAGGATGAGAGCTCTGCTCCGAATTAGCTTCATCCCGCTGTAGCTTATCGTATTGTTTCGTCTCCATGACTTATAGTATCAGACACATTGCTGGAGTGAAGTATTATTATTTTATTATTATGACGATCTACTTAACCTAACGTCGTGTCAAAAACATTGCAATACGTTTTGATGATAGAACGTGAACACTTAGATAGAAGTACTATGGAACCATCAAATAGTATTTTTTCTTAAAATATTCCATCCAAAACCGCCTAAACACTATAGGCTCCACGTTCCATAGAATCCCAGTCTTCTACAATCGGGAGGAACCAAATACAAATACAAATACAAGGAGAGCACAGATTTGGGCAGGGGAAGGGACTCCAGGGTGTGGCTCGAGTGACGCGCCCGTGTTAAAATTGCCTAAATTCTGGAGTTCCTCCCTTCCCCAATTCGGAAGCAGATAAAACACGGATATGAAATCGAAACAAGGAGATAAGACTGCATTTACGTTTGCTGTAGCTGCTCGCCGCGGCAGGCCATGCTAACCCCCCCCCCCCCCGACCCGATTTGCGCCCCTCGATATGATATAGGAAGACCAATTTGTGAGGGAGACAGTTCCATCGTAAAACTACCGAAGTAGCGACGAGTTTCCCACTGAAATTGACGAGCTTTCACTAGCGTCTAAAGCTACATGGTAGTGACGAGTTTTCTGGGGCGGAGTTGGACGAGTTTTCGCGCAGTATGCAGGCGATCGTTGCGGGACCCAAGTGCTTCAATCAATCATCAAGAAACATAAATCAATCATCAACCTTCATTTCGCTGGTGGGTACTATTTGGTATCACTTACGTGCAATTCTTGTGAGTAGGCTTCTGTACTCAGCAGGAATCTATGGAAGTTGCACTGAAACAAGAGACGAATGCTAAGAATGAGTGGTAACTACAATACGAGCATTGAGCTGGAAGAAATAGAAAACCTTTAATTCCCTAAAAATGTTTGCAAACGTTTGCACTGTTGGGATGAGCATGCGCTTCTCTTTTCGCTTCCACTAGAGAAGTGCCTGTTGCTCACATGTTATATCTGTTTTGAGGAACTGTCTGTCATTCACCTGTCCACATTGTTCATTGATGGTGGAAATTCCATTTAAGCGGAGTTCTGCAGTAGATGGTTGAACGATTTTCTTAGTCTGATATAACGAACTATGGCGCTATGGTAGTTGTGGAGGGGGTCACCTTATAAAAAGTGTCACTAAAACGAACAAAAAGAAAATGATGACACTCCTTTAATGAAGAAAACAAAGAAACAAGCTATAGCTCTGTTCTATGCTCTCGGTTTGAGGAGGGGAAGGGACTCCACGATGTGGCTGGAGTGACGCACCCATGTTAAATTGCCTACATCCTTTAGTTCCCTCACTCGCCCAGTACGGAAGCAGACAAAATACGGATCTGTAATCGAAAATAGGAGTTAAGACTGCATTTACATTCGCTGTATGTAGCTACTCGCTACGCCTGCACTCCACGGTATGCTATGGTGACCCCTCCCCTAACTACCATAGCGCCCGAACTATTTTTAAAGCAGAAATCTCGATTGCCTGAGGCTGCCCCACAACTTGATTCCAAGCTTACAAGAGCAGCTGAAAATTAAACATAAGAACAATGTTTTAAAATAATTTCCACTGATAGTCGGTAATTTACAAGGCCCATGCAAGAACACTGAGCAATTACAATCATACTTTCTCCAATGCAAAGTCAATCAAATGTGAAAAAATGCTGTAATGTGCTGCAATATATTTCTTGCATCTAGCTGGGCTAATCGATACTTATCTCCTCTGGTTATTACCTGTTCGCATGTCCAATTTGCGTAAGAGAATTCGTATACGACCCCCCCCCCTTCACCCCTTCTGCCAGTTTTCAAATTTCCTTAATGTTTTATACTCTCTGTTGGTTTCCTCCTTCCTTATTATTCCTTCCGGACGTGTTTGAGGCCATATTGATTGAAGATTTGGGTGAAAAACTCTATTTTACCCTCCTATAATGGTAGTCTGTAAGGTACTCATGTTCTGTCAGGATTCACTATGATGTGTTTGACGGCAAGCTAGGTAAATTGGATCGTCCTAGCACTCCACTGTCGGAATGTGTCCAAACTCTGTAACACATACAGGAGGGACACTACGATCAGAAGACAAAACGTCCTTAAGGCCGCCACAGACTTCTGCGGCGGCACCGGCGGCGCCGCTGCCCTATGCTTAACCATAGGGCAGAGACGCAGAGCTCGCCTCCAGCGGCGCCGCAGAAGTCTGTGGCGGCCTTTACTAGGGTACCGCGTTTTCAAACCGTCACCGTAACAACAATCGTTGCGGGACCACTACACCTATGGTTCTGCACTGGCACCATGCCAACTCCACGGTGATCAGTAATCAACTATCCAAAATGTTCCATTCAAAACCACTTCAAACAACACGAAACTTCCTTACTCCGCGGTTTCGCACCTCCATTAGTGATTGCCGTGGAGTTGGCATAATGCCAGCACTGTGATCCGAAGACGTGGTGGTCCCGCAACGGCCTTTCTTATGGTAACAGTCTGAAAACGCTGTACCCTACAAAAAACACCTTGTGGGATAGTCCCGTCACGATTGTTCACACGACAAAGGCCTATGTTATACTTCGGCGACGCTGTCTTGCGCGGGCTGCTACGCAGTGCGTAGCAGCTCGCGCAACACTGCTGCCGACGTCGCCCGCAACAGCGCCGCCGAAGTATAACATAGGCCAAAGGCCCAAAATGTTCCATTCAAAATCACTTAAAACAACACGAAAATTCCTTAACCACTGGCTATTGCTGGCGAATTGAAATATAGCCTTGGCAGCCGATGGCCCATGTTTACGATATATTGGGCGAGCAACGCGTCAGGGTACAGATGGTAATGTTGCGCTGAGCGCAGGTGTTCAGAAGACGTGACAGAGGTTGAAGGGAAAGGTGCGTGCGAATTCAAAGACGTGTAGTAGACGTCGTGCTGCATTAGCCAGGATTCAGATGAGCAATCGCAGACGCCTTGCCACGTGTGTCAGGATGCAGAAAGCGTGTCGTAGACGTCTTGGCAACGTTCCGACGCGCTGCCATCGCGGAGTATGAGTTGCCCAATTCGGCTCCACCGTTCTTCGTGCGAAAGCGGAAGGAATGCCCAATCAGCGTGCCCTGAGTGATGCGATTCACCCTTTTTTTTTATTTCCCAAGTTAACGAAGGCTTCCCAAGATTCCAAAGTTAGAGAAGGCCACTCGTGACTGAACAACCAAGGGTAGCAAAGAGTTGTCCACTAAGAGTTGGAAGCTTTTGCCGACAGTACTCGGACAGTCGTTGCGGAACCACTCGACAACCTACCTCGTTAAATCAACTAGTGGTACTGTTGAGTGGGCCGTCACCATTCTTCCGAGCACTGTTTCCCTCTCCGCGTTTTTTTTTGTGTCCCCAGCCCTTTTCTTCAAATATTTCCGGATTGTTGGCCGGAAACATAATAAACGAGGAAATCAACAAAAAGCATAAACAGGTGTCGTCCAACGTGCGCAGGGATTCAAAAGACGTTAACCAACGTGCGCAGGGATTCAGAAGACGTCATCCAACGTGCGCAGGGATTCAGAAGACGTGCTGAAGACGTCGTCCAATGTGCATTGGGATTCAGAAGACGTGCAGAAGACGTCATCCAACGTGCGCAGGGATTCAGAAGACGGGCAGAAGACGTCGTCCAACGTGCGCAGGGATTCAAAAGACGTGCTGAAGACGTTGTCCAACGTGCGTTGTGGTTCAGAAGATGTACTGAAGACGTCGTCCAATGTGCATTGGGATTCAGAAGACGTGCAGAAGACGTCATCCAGCGTGCGCAGGGACTCAGAAGACGGGCAGAAGACGTCGTCCAACGTGCGCAGGGATTCAGAAGACGTGCTGATGACGTTGTCCAACGTGCGTTGAGGTTCAGAAGATGTACTGAAGACATCGTCCAACGTGTTTCAGGATTCAGAAAACGTGCCGCAGAAGTTCAACTTTCGTAGGGATTCCGAGTAAGGGGAGCCAGTGAAGAAGGGATCAGCAAAAGGGGACAACTAAAGGGGGAGGGGGAGGGGAGAGAATAGGGGGGACCAGTATTTTCCTCAATATCGTCCAATGTGCGTTGGGTTTCTGAAGACTGGTCACAGAAGTTGGCAGATGGCAGATGTGTCGGGGTGCAGAAGTGTAATAGACGTCGTGGCAACGTGGTGACACGAAAGTAGGGAGTTAGTGTCAAATGCTTGACTCTCACTCCGTTTCTTTGCCAGCACATAGGTAAAGAAGTATTAGCGGGGAGAGGGGGGGGGGGGGGGAGGAAGAGATATGAGAGTGACTACGGGAATCGGGGAATCGGAGGAGTATTATTGCCGTCGGACAGTAAACGGTGTCGACCTATCGACCAATAAAATTAATTAATTGATTAATTAATTTTTTTGATTAATTTGAATTATGCTTCTGCAGATTAGGCACTTCGGATTGGGACTCTCATGATCTGTTTCTCGCCACGTAGAGAACAGGCGCTTCGGAGAACAAATTGCGTACTTGCGATAGAGGATGGATGGGCTTCATAGGAGCAATGAAGATTTTGCTCTACTATATCTCTTTGCACTAATCTATTAATCTAGTAAAGTCCGTTTTTTGCTGTAATAGAAGAAGGCCTGAAGAAAGTAGGAGGAAGATTGGGTTTGTTCTATTGCGGCCTTCGAAAGCAACCAGACTTTCGAAGGCCGCAAGGCTGCTGAACGTCTGGTAGTTATATAACACATTTCTTCTTTCTTTTGTTCTTAAAATTGTGAAAAAAATATGTGCTACTCTTACGTGGATGAGGTTAGTGTGTTACCTTTGCATAATAGTCTGTTTCCATTTTGCCGTCGTTGTTCAACAAATTATGGGTTGGATCTCTGATCGGGAGTAGGTTTGCGCTTCTGTCATTTGAATTTGTTCATTTATTTAGAAATTGAGTGGGGTGACCAGATCTGGCCTGCACGACAGCTAGGCTACAGTGGTGCTCCAAGGGCTGCATGGGGAGGTGCGATATAAGTGCGACGTACGTAGAAGTAGGTTAATTAGTCGCATCCAACAAGCAAGCGGAGGGATGTGCCAGGAATGATAATTGCCATATAGGGGTCTTCGACTTCAGAAAAATAAGAACTGAAGGAAAAACGTTGTTTTTGTAGTTTTGTCCAATAATAACTAGCAGACACTGCTGGTTTTGTTGGTCAGCATACCAAAGGAGCGGAAGACCTTGACTACATCGAACTAACTACCCTCGAATTTCTTCCGTATCAGGCAAAACATTAAGGAAAACTTCAGTGTGCTCTATATAGGAGAGTCCATTTGTATTTCTTGGCTGGTACTGAAATTAAGATAGTTTTCGCTTCACTATTTCAATTAAAATAGCCTTAAAAAGCCAGAGAAAGGACAACTTCCTCAATACAAATGAAAGTCGAATTCGTGCATCCTTGGCGGTAAAGACATACTAAATCTCCGTTGCAGCAAAACTTCAAAGAACTTTATGGTGTTGTAACCTTTTAACAGTGTCAGCGAGAGACCATCTTCGGAGAAGAGCTGTCGTTGAATTACTGAAAAGTCTTTCGGAAATTCGTACGTCTAGTTATTCATGAAACGTCTCATATTAATGTGGATGAAGTTAATTCCCAACTGCTAACAATCCAGCTGTGAAATGTGTGTTTTCCGTGGCTCCTAACTGCTCTCCTTTCATTCGATCTTGAAAACCATGTTATCCCCTTTTAAAGCAAATCTTACACTATCAAAAAATGTACTACACATGCTCCAGTCCTTGATATCCTTCGATATCTGACCCGAAATAGCCGTTGTACGCTCTCAAAATGAGGCGGCTCGTACGAGTGGGCGGGGCGTACGGTGCCTCCGTGGCAGTCTATGGGGGGCGTGCCAAAATTTCGTACATCCTGACCGTCTCCCCCCAACAGCGCATGTCGGCGCGAGCAGAATTTCTTCCTCCGCCAGCGGGACTGCCGCGTAGCGGACGCGAATTGGAGCGCGACAGACAGCCGAACGCGGTCACGGCAGATGCGAGGGCAGATAAGCTGCACGACGTCTCCCCTCATAACCGTAACCTTGGATACGTGGATTTCGTGCGCATATTTCGAGTAAGACTGAACGGATTTGTCGGCAACTGTGTGATCTTATACGAGACGATGTCTGGCCTAAATGCCACTAACTCCTATGCATGTGCACTTCAGGAGTTCACGTTTTTGCTGATGCGTTACGTGCCCGTACATCGCAAAGTCGTCCTCTAATAACTAGACCGCTCCACAACTGCTGTGTCCCACCGCGCGACTTCTGTTGTACATTTCGGTCTCCATTTCTCCGTATAGACAGCAAACGCAGCGCTAACGTTCTTGTTTGAGTGCTCGATGATTTACCGAGCCCCAATAGATGCTGAAAGTGACCGGAGTACATCACCAGGGTGGCAAACAAGCTCAAGCGATCTGAACCATGTCACTGACTAGATTTCCTGGGGCCGGATTCATCAGCGACTTGATAGGCTGAGGCCAGGGCAGAACACACCAGATCGGCATAAAATTTCGAACTCGGAGCTGTACACTGCAGCTACAAGGTGACCCCGTAGCGTCTGAGCGGCGTCTTGTTTGTCTAGCGCTCTGTGATATCGAAATTCTAGAAAATGACCCCCAAAGTTAGAAAAAACGCTCCACAAGTTTGCGGAATGCGCCGTTACTCCTAACCTAGGCTCACTATTAGGACAGCCCCACACAACGTTTCGCGTTATACGAAACTAAAAACTTTATGAAGCACCGGTGTGTTCTACGCCTATGGTGGACTGAGCTAGCCCATTTCTGATGTAACTGGACATGCACGTGCCTTCCTACCTAGGCGTATATTCACTGAGTACATGGTGACCTCCCACCCGAGCCTATTTGCGCCATAAAGCGCAAAATGCACACTGGCAGCCCTCACTGCACTCCCTCAAACTCGCACGGCAGATGACCTGCGTCGCACGGTAGTTCCGTACGAGTTAACCGCCTGCGCTAGTATGCAGGGCCGTGCGGCGCTAAACCCCCCGCCGGCAGATTGTATCGCGCGGAAGGTCGTCGTGGTGATTCACGAATGCTGGAACCAGCAACCAGCTGTGAGCGCAGCGCTGCTGGCGGATGCTGGTGGGGCTGCGGCCCTGACTCTGTTTCACAGTGACCAGACACCTCACGAAGAACTTCTTGGCTGTTCCACTCCTGAAATTTGCCGAAGTTCTGGAATGTCTACCGACTTTGTCATTATTGACTCGCCATTGACTAATCATACACTGTTTTGTTGGTAGAAGACCATCAGGTATCAAATACTTTCTTAAAATCGAAGTGTAACCCACGTGATATTGCGCTCGCTCACTGGCTAGACACATCCTCGTTTTGAGCCTGTTCATACTCCACGACGAGGGCGAGTCGTCGCTCATGCAAAACATGCAGATCGACTAAACCCGAGCGATCGCCGCCAAAGACTGTACATACTTTCCGAGCGCTGCCGTCGCTCTTATCGTTGCTGTCGCGAAGCATGAACAGGCCCTACTGAACCGGGCCCTATACGGGCAGGATGGGGGCGTGGCGTAGCATCTGCTTCTGCTTGGATATTTTCGATACACAGCTTACGGTAGGATAGAATATATCACTCTAAGGGGCTGTCCAGAGCAGTATCGCGGTGCTACGCGACAAGATGATGAGTACCTACATCAATCGAGCAGTAATCGATAAGGAAGATTAGCATTACGTCCGGTAGTAATAGTAGTAGCGGAGGCACACCCCTGCATGTACTTGTGCTAGAACAATGAAGTCAGGAACGATGTTTCCTTGCCCTTTCTAGCATGAGAAAGGGCAAGGAAACATCGTTATAAGAGTATAACCCCTAACTCGCATTGCTCCCTGAATTGTAAAAGTGAACCAAGCGCCAGATTCATCACTGATTAAACCCACGGGCATAAGGGGTAGAGGCATCCACGATGAAGCATAAATCTCTCTCCCTTATCCACTCTTTATTCCCTGCACACTTAATAGTTGATCAATCAAGCCCCAGAATTTGCTGCCACCGTAGCAAGGCGTTCGATTAGAGCGCGATTCGTCCTTTAAACATTCGGAAACCTACAACCGAGTCCGTTGCGGGTATGACAAGAACGGAGGCAGCGGACGGTTGACATTGGGTCTACCGTAATCTTCACGCCTGTTTCTTTGTGACTGGTGCAATCACGGAGGATGTCTGAAGATGACGCCTGAAGGAAGTGGAGTGGACCTAGATAAGTCGAGACGGAGACACAGCATTTGTGTCCAGAATTCAACTTCATAACTGGTTTTTAGTGTGGAAGTGAACCTAGAGAAAAAACCTAGAGAGAAAGAGAACGAAGGGTAGGACACACGTTCTGTTATAAGGTGGACAGCCCTATAAGAATTGCACCCAAATGGGAATGACCTGTTCTTCGTAATTCGACGTTATCGTTACACTTATATGAGATCCGTACAAGGGGAGGTCTTTACGTACGAATGGTCACCGCGCCCGCGACGGCGACTGCCGCGCGCGCGATAGCTCCGCTGCGGTCGTGTGAGCTGTGGTTCATCTCAGACACTTGTTGCGTCCGAGCCGCGTCCTATTACCGTCTCGTGAATTTCCTACATCGCGGAGGGGACGCTAGTCGGACGCGTACGGGACGCTAGTGGAACGCGGACGGAACGCTAGTCGGACGCGGCTGAGACGCAAAATGCGGATGAGCTCGCGCGGATTCATTGCTCCCAATCACGTCCCACTGTGCCATGTGCTCTTGTATCGGACGAGGTTCGCATGTGGACCAACAACTGCCGGCTTGACGCGTGCTTCGACGTTTTTGTCGCCTCGGTGGCTCAGGAATTCACCGTTAGAGCGATATGACGTCGGTACCAGCTCCATTGAGTATTATTGTGCGACAACAGTTTAGTAGCAATTTCTTATGTTGTTCTCTAGTGCTATACCATTAATACTGTTAATACTATGAAACACTCCAGCAAATTTATTGTTTTCCAGCACGTTAGAAGCAATCAAAGACAATTCCTTGAGGTTAAATAATGACATCCCAACTCATTAGCAAAATATCCAAATTAATTCTACACTTGTCCAATTTTAAATTAAGTGTGTGTCTAGTTTAACATGAAAAATGTCCGGTTTAAAGCGAAAAATGTCCACTATGAAGTGAAAATATACGTATACTAGACACTGGAAAACAATGAACTTGCTGGAGTGTTTAATAGTATTAACCGTATTAGTGGTATAGCACTAGAAAACATTATGAGAAAGTGCTATTAAACTGCTGTCGCACAATAATACTCAATCGAGCTGGTACCGACGTCCTGTTGCTCTAACGGTGAATACCGGAGCCACCGGAGACGACGAAAACGTCAAAGCACGCGCCAAGCCGGCAGTTGTTGACCCACGTGCGAACCTCGTCCATCGAGGTTTCCTCGTGCATAAGGTATGCACGCTGGTCAGATCAAAATCTATCTGAGATATCGCTATCAATTCGACATGAAAACTAACTCCTGGCTAGATGGATCCCTTGCCTTAGTAATAACAAATGCTCGCAATTGCGTAGTTTTTGTACAACTTAAAATTCGCTAACATCTAGGTTCTGCTGCGTACTTTAATGGCATAAAGCTGTTTTCCGTGCGTTAGTCTTAAACACTCTCTGGATTGTCCAGTAACGCCATCGGCTTGTGCTGTGCAGTACTCCTGCCCTCAGGTTGCTCCTCCGCATGTCCAACGGTTTGTGTTGCCGGATATCATTAAAACGCCTTCCGAATCCGGACGCCAGGTTCTCCCTCACTCGTTTCTTTTTACTGGGTCTAATTGTTGGTCCGCCCTTACTGGTCTTTCCCCTTCCCTGCCGCACCTTCCTGGTCCCAACTCCTGGCCCACTTCCTTGTTTCCACTATTGACCCCCACTGGTCTCTTCTTGATGGATTCCCCGTCCTGGCCACTCCTCCAGGTTGTTCCTTTCCTTCCTAGTAGCTCTCCTGGTCCACGCTAGGGGTTCCCCTTACTTCCCTTCTCCACCACCCCTTACGATTAGTGGTCCTCCCATGCTTACGGCAGACGTCGATGACATGTATTCGGAATCAGGACGCCCAGAAACGCGCAAAGGCCGCTGTGTGAGAAAGGCCGCGCTTCCTTCCTTTCCACAAAGGCCGCTACGGCAGCATCCCATGTTGAAAGGCGTATTTTGTCCGCGCGGAGGCATATCTCACGCAGGTTTGACCACTCAAACGTCATCGAAGGCTAACTCAATTATATAGTGGTAGATATCCTGAGAATTCACGTGTGTTACACCGAGGACATCTGTAGTTACCGGCTGATATTCGGGGTACTGAGTGGTTATCTGTTTTGGTAGGAAGACACATGATTGCCAAACTACATTGGAAATGGCCAACCTCAGTTCACCCCTAGGGTAGAACATAGCAGTTCTGTGTAGGATCGTTAATTTCGTGCAAAACAGAATGTATAGGCCTTTATTCTTTATTCTTTATTCAGGACGTGACGATGACTACATCACGTGTTGTTTAGAAAGTAACATAACGGAAAGCAAAACCAGTGCCTAGTAAAAACAGTAGACTCTAATGTCCAGAACAAACATGAAGTTAAAAAAATGCAACCTAAAAGATTAGACAGTGCAACAGGATCAACTGCAATAGATGTGTGAACTCTACCTTGCAATCTGTCTACGAGAAAGATGAGAACTAAGTTGATTTAACGTCATACTGAGTAAAGAAGGACGCCCAACAGGTGACCCTGCCATACAAGGTGACCCCCCCCCCCCCCCCCGCCTTCCGAGCCGCTCATCTGTCGGACACCCGAAACCGCTAGAGTTGAGTTCAGTTCACAAGAAGCCAGATCGGACGCGCAGACGGGACGCGGATGAGACGGTAACTTCCGAAAACTTCTCTTGTGGGACGAGGATGGGACGCAAGAGAAGGTCTCACCACGAAAACTACCTTTGTGGGATGGAGCTGGTACGCAACGCCGCTAATAGGTACGCGGATGGGACGCAACGGTCCTAATAGGTACGCGGCTGGGACGGAACAGCTGTTATGGGACGCGGCTCGGACGCAACGAGTGTCTGAGATAGCCTGCTGCAGACACCCCCCCCCCCCCTAACTACCATAGCGCCTGGTTTTATTCAGAAGATGACTCTAGATGCTTTGAAATAAGGCATTTTACATAAATATTTCAACACGTAGTGTGCTGCTCGTGGAGTATGTGTATGTCGTCCTATTTGGAGAGCGCAGAAACAGGCCAAGGAAGGGACTCCAGGGTATGGTGTATACTTGCTGCTCATGTGGAAACTGGTCTCGTCGTTCAGGGGTGTTCACAGCAGCGGTTCTGTTGGAAATTGATTATAAATTGAATGCTGTTTCCACAATTGAACTTCTTCGACTGGAGTTTGACAAGGAAATGATTCTAGATGTTCTCTAATATACGCATGGTGGTGAGATGGCAGTTCAACCTCGTACACCATTATAGGAAAGGATCCTTGTTTAGCAGAAGCCATCTGCATTGTGAAGTACAGATTCCGGACATGCAGTTTTCTTGACGACGTGGCGTGTTGGCTTTGTGAAGACGCCTGCGGTTCACTTCCAAACTAAAAACCACTTAGCAAGATCTATCCTGGCGACAAGTGATGTGTGATGCTTCGTTCCGAGCCATCTAGGTTCGCTTCCAAACTAAAAACCAGTGAGAAAGTCGAATTCTGGAGACAAGTGATGTGTGATGCTTCGTTTCCACTTTTCTAGGTTCACTTCCTAACTAAAAACCAGTGAGAAAGCCGAATTCTGGAGACAAGTGATGTGTGATGCTCCGTCTCGACTCATCTACGTTCACTTCCTTCAGGCGTCATCTTCGGATGTCCTCCGTGATTGCACCAAACACAAAGAAACGCGCGTGAAGATTACGGTAGACCCAATGTCAACTGTCCGCTGCCTCCGTTCTTGTTGCGGGTATGACCATGAGATTGAACGATGGAAGGACAGGTTGAACAGGGAGAAATTACTTTTGGCGCAAGGTGGCTAGAGGGGGCACCTTGTATTTAGTGATTGTCCGCGTTTGTAAGAAGACACACGAATGCCCATTTATTCACATTGGCTTAGTTCAGTTCACTACTGGGTGGAACAAAACAGTGCTGTATATTTCGTGCAACATAAAATGTCGTATAGGGCTTCCTTACACCCCACCCCCGATCTCGGTTTAAACTCCGCCAGACACTGGTCCTAATCTTTGTGTGAGCAGCCTCGTCTTTTTTACGCGTTTCGGCCAATCACTTTGGGTTTCTGAACTGCTTGCAATTTCTAGGTCGCTCCTCATGGGCGTAACACCTCGCACCTCCCTTTTTCAAAGGACAGGTCATGGGAGCTCATCTTTTCCATTTTCGGCCCTTCTTGTGGGAGAACATCCAATTTCCAAATCAACATGTAGGTTTTGGAATATCACGTACCGTTATAGGTCAAGTAGAAGAGCCACCATGAAACGCTGTCTTGCGGTTTCATCAGTTAGTCACACGAGGAGAATAGGAAAGGTGGCACTTAGTCTACTATAATGAAAAGAAGTGCAACTGAAGATGTACGGAGGATTCCATGAAACCATCAGTCTCCCACCCTGTATTCTTCAGGTTTTCTGCATTGCCATATCTAGGGATTTGAATACTGTAACCGCATTGGTCTTGTCCTTCATAGAAAGCAGTAGCAGTCCTGCACGGTTCAAAAAAGGCATTGCTTCCATACGTTTACTTTCGTCATCCTTTATTTGAAGTTGTAGCCGTTTTCAACAGCAGTTTTGATGTGGGTGCATTCCGCTTCATCTCCAGGAGAAGCTATAGAATTATGGACCTTTGAACTGCGGTGAATGGCGTTGATTAGGATGGGGTGTTGGTGATATTCATAGGATTCTTTCGGTGCGCGACTTATGCTTTCGTAACAGCACATGCGATAGCTAATGATCAACGCTTGAATGCGACTCTGCTAGTGTTGTTTTGTGCGTTACTTCTTTTCTGATGTCTACCTCTGCGAATAGAATTTTACTGTGTCCTATTCACATTTGCTGGTTTCTTTCTGCGTTCTACCTCGACATTGTGCCCACATAAATGACGTTCTATGACCTCCGTGACTTGTGCGATCTAACCATGATTGCTTGTAGCTGTTGGACAATTGATGAGCGATTCAAACAGCCCGTCTGCGAACGTTCAGCCATCAGAATCGGACGATCTCGGTGTTATTCACGAAAGTGTGATTCAGGATTCATCGCCAGGTGTTGGAAGTACTCCGTCAGGCATCGTTTTTCGTAATCTCGATCTCCTAGTGACATCCATCTCTCAAAAGTACGACATTGAGAGACTCCAGGTTTGTGCAGCTCTAGCGCTAATGTTTCACTTTATTCTGGCCTTCAGTTTGAACTGATACATAAGTGTCAGTGGTCTCCGTTGAAGTGGTCTCCGACGCCTAGGTATGAATGCGTTAGCCTTCGCGCATAAACCCTACTTTCGTCTTTAAGTTTGAGCTAGGTGAGGCTGTAGCTGTCATGTGCGCGGTAACCATTCTCTGACACATGGCGGAGAGAAGGTCGCCTAGGAATCAGGTCTCGCTAGAAATAGCCATTGAAAGCTGGGCAGATCCAATTGAAAACGTATCCTCTTTGCAGGTTGGGCTTGGTCTGCTTTTCCTCTTTCTGTTCGCGTTTTTCTGCTTGTGCATAGCGGTCGCCTGGAGATATTACTCACCTGTTATCATCAATTTCGCTCTGAAGGAACAAGAAGAGCGGACTCGTTCAAACAGCGACAAGGATAAGCAAGAGAAAGACAAAAGTAAGATGGTTTTGCGATCAGCGGTCACGAACCTCCTTTCCCCTTTCTACTGCATTCCACCCCTTCCTAATACAGCGTTTCTCTGTTCACACTGTAGGCCTGGAGTTTTGCTGACTTTTGCCTCTTCGACTTTTGCGGGGCGAACGCTGGGCATCAATCGATAAGCATGCTTTATCCTTTCGCTCCCGTCGCGGAGTATGAACAGGCCCTTATGCATGGGCATGTTTCAGTTTCTACTGGAAACCTAACATAACTGTAGGGCGATAAAGTTAATTTAACTTCACGTCGACAATTCGTTGAAATAGTAGTCACCGTGTGATATCAGTTGCAGTTATAGGTCGGACATCATTTCAGAAAACGATTAAAAATGGACGTTTTCAAGAACTTTCTTAAAAAGAAGAAGGTCGAGAAGCACTTCAAGCGCACCGGTCCTGGACAACGACTGGATGCTAGCTCCACCTCCACTCCTAGTATAGTTGCTGGAGCCGCGCAGGTACGCGCAGTATTTCAAAGGAGTTGCTTTCTTTCATTGCTAACATTGCAGGGGTGAGTAGCTTAGATTAGTAACTATATGCCTAATAATAAAGAACGTGATATATCCTGTGTCATTATACACTTCTCATTTTAAGTTTTCCCGTTTTCCATTCCGCTGCGAATTGCGAACAGTGCTCACTGTTGTTTCAAGTTGAAAGACGCCTTCCAGAAGCTCAGCAATAACATAGGTGTTTTCCATGAGTTGGGTCGTAAGGGTGGAGCTTGTTTTTATGCCGTGCCGGGTATTTTTTCTGATTTTTTTAAAACCAAATCATGTGTTCCTATACGTTATGGAGTGCCTCTCCGAGTACTATTAATTCACATTTTAAGGGTGGTGGCGTCGATCGAATTGCTGCCTCGGATATAGCTGCCCAGGCTGCGTTGAAACGTCTCTACAAAGCTGAACCGCAGATCAGTAGCAGTCAGAAAAAGATTCAAATGATTGTAAGTTATACATCTTTTACCTAAAGTGGTATTACAACTTCAGTTTATTTACGCTGATGAAGCAAATAATAAAACATGGTGACCTGCGCAACAAATTGGTAATCGTTAAGGATCTGAAGGTGTTGAAGTTTTACAGCCATTCAGAAGCCAGTATGTAGAAGGATATTGAAACTGCGAACGAACGTTTAAGGGTACATAACAGCAATATGTTTTACTCATCATTATATGCCGCCTGCCCCTGTACGCAATAAAATGTAGGATATCTCGTGGCTTGCTATTCGAAGAGAAAGGGACGACCTCATCGTGATCTACAAAATCCTATATTTAATGACAGGTCTATCTGTGGAACAGTTTTACACGATTTTACCTACCGCCACCAGAGGTGCACAGGCAAACTTTATTTTCTAAGATCTAGGACTTCTCTGCGTGGCACGTTCTTTACACAAAGGGCTGGTTGCGAATTCATCAAATTATCGAAAACATCTCCAATTCCTGACTCCCTAAGTAAATTCAAAAGGCATTTAAATAGACATTTCCGAAACGCCTACCTGCTTACCGTTCTATGAGTGTAGAAATCTATGTTCAGTCAGTCTTTTGTTCGTCACGTTCCTCTCTTGGGATGTTTTTTTTTCTGTTGTTAATAGTCCTTTTAGTATCCTCATGAATTGTTCACGTTTCGTGTGAATTTCACATATCTTATCTTAATATATAATTCGCTTAATCCGTCAGTCACGTTGTGAGTCGCTGGGAGGTAGGGACTGAAGCCAAGAGATGCCTACGACAGTGCGGCGTATGCCAGCCGGGCCTCTTTTGAGCTTAACCATGGGGATTCGTCTTCAACGTGCATAGAGATTCAGAAGACGTGCTGAAGATGCGTTCAACGTGTGTCAGGATTCAGAAGACGTACTGAAGACGTCGTCCAACGTGCGTAGAGATTCAAAAGACGTGCGCTAGACGTCCTTCTGCGTGAGTCGGGATTCAGAAAACGTGCACTAGTCGTCGTCCAACGTGCGTAGGGATTCAGAAGTCGTACTGAAAACGTCGTTCAGCGTGCGTCAGGATTCAGAAGTCATACTGAAGACGTCGTCCAACGTGCGTAGAGATACAGAAGACGAGCCGAAGACGTCGTTCGACGTGCGTTAGGATTCACAAGACCTGCTGAAGACGTCCAACTTGCATAGGGATTCCGAGTAAGGGGACAACTAGAGGGGGGAGGGGTGGGGGAATAAGGGGGACCAGTACTTCCCCTCAGTGTCGTCCAATGTGCGTCGCGTTTCTGATTACGGGGCACAGAACACGCGGCAGATGTGTCAGGGTGCAGAAGTGTCATAGACGTCGTGGCAACGTGGTGATACGTGAGTCGGGAGTCATTGTCACATGTGCGTGCTTGACTCTCACTCCGATAGGAAGAGTGACTATGGGATTCGGAGGACCAGCGGGCAGTAAGCGGTTTCGACCAATACCGATTAATTGGAATTTTGTTTTTGAAGATAAGCACCGGTTTGGGACACTCATGACCTGTTTCTCGACTCGTCGAGAACGGGTATTTCGGAGAATAAATCGAGTACATGCGATAGAGGGTAAATGGGCTTCATAGGAGCAGGGAAGATTCTGAGCCACCATATCCCGTCGCAGTAATCTATATAGTGAAGTCATTTCTTACTGTAATGAAAGTAAGAAGGCCTAAAGAAGAAAGGAAGATTGGGGTCTTTCTATTCTCGGGGTTTGGGGGCGAAGCCCTCAACTAGACGTCTGGTAAATAATTAGTTAGTTAGTTCGTTAGATAATTATCGAATGCTAGTTTTTATGGTTAACCGGGGGCCGAATTCATCAACGACTTACAGAGATTTAACGGAGAAATCACAGCCGAAATTCCTGAAAAAGCGCGAATTAACGCGGCTTATCAACAGGCGATATGGTGAAATGTTGGCGTTATCAGGAATTTCTGCTGTAATTTCTTCTTTAAATCTCTGTAACGTTGACGAATTCGGCTCCAGATCTTATCTAGGGGTTGCGGACTGGTTGGTATTAGCCTTTTCGCAATGGCTATGCCATCCCATTTAGGCACAACGTGAACTGGAGCAAGAGAGACGTCGACAACAGGAGCAACAGCAACCACAACCTGATCTGACTGCTCTTCAGATAGAGGAGAAAAGGTAGCGTTTCGTGGCTTACGAGCGCATCCTCCCGGCTTACACGTCGATGAGGAGCTTCAAACAAATAGCGGATTCTTTCCCAGATTTTTTCTGTCATACAACGCAATAACTATAGAGATCGACTGATCGCAGTCTTATTATGACAAAAATCAATTCTACGAAACGGCTAAGAAACCTGGATTTTTTATCACACATAGTGAGAGTAGCCTGTTCAGAATAGGCCCAGATATACGAGAGTTCGAGCATGCCAATGTAATCAAAGGCGTGTACTTCACCTGCGAATTGCTGGGCGAGGATGAAGCAATGACGAAGCCTGAGGTTGGTTCATACAACGACAACGGTCTCGTCATGTCAAGTTTTGCATTTCTTCAGCTGATGCAAGCCCTCGAAGATTTCCTTACGGCGCAGCTGACGTGTGAGGGCGAAGACACTGTTATACCCGCTGTCCTTCTTCTGTATTCGTTGAACAAAAAGCCAGTGAGAGAAGTAAGTGAACTGTTGCTCACCGCCGTTTGGATGAGAAAGTTGTTCCCACTTGCCCCCATTAAGGCAGCTGTTGAAACCATTGGGAAGTACCTGCAGAATATTATCGAGAATCCTGATGAGCCGAAGTATAGAAGAATACGAATGTCTAACAAAGTCTTCCAGGTGGGGTAGTTTATCAGGATTAAATTTATATGCTTTTCATGGAGTCGAAGAGGGAATTTCAGGAACGAGTGCTTAGCGCTAAGGGTGGCCGTGAGTTCCTTAGCGCAACTGGATTTAAGGAAGCATTGGAACCACTAAGGGAAGGAGATACACCTGAGTCCTTTCTTGTCATTTCCCAGACGGCTGCAAGCGATGTAGGTCGTCTAGTTAGCGCTTTGTCAATGTTGCGAGAGGGGCAGAGCGTCCCCATCAAGATTTCCCGTGAAAGGACGGTACGTTTTTTTCGCAACCACCTACATTTTCTTTAATCAGTGAATCCACTGTAGGTGTATCACGTTGGCGAAAATGAGCGAATAACGATGCCTAAACTGCCACCGGACTTCTTCGACTTGACCGCTGAAGAAATTCGCCGCGAACAGCAGAACAAAACGGCAGAAGTCGACAGAGTCAGTGTTTGAGTTTGTCTAAAAGGTTGATATTTCACCCATTATTTCTTTTCGTCGTACTGGTTCATAGTTCAGTAACTGTTTTCCTTCCTCCAACCATTCCTTTACTCAACGTGTTTCTTTGAACTGTTGAATAGAAATATCGAGATATTGAAACGGGCGCAAGCTGGCCAATAGGTACTCTCCCAAATGTTATTTTTTTCTACAGAATACACTTCTCAAGGGAAATAAGTTCTGCTCTGCTGCTCAAGAGCGCTGCCTGGGTTGAGCTCATCCACCTATCTCTGGCTGACTGTTCTATTCGTTTATCCAGCAGGAAAATTAGTTGCTACGCAGTGCCTAGGACATTGCGTAGCAGAAATGACGTTTGAGAAAATAGTAGCATCAATGCTCTCAGGTTTCAGTCAAAGCGAAGCTTCGGAACCGTCGACGACAGCAAGGCTTGTTCAGAAGTATTCGCTAACAGCTTTAAAAAACGGGCAAGAGTAGCCTACATACGACATATCAGAACTCACTGAAGGTCACACCGGCCTGGTTTTCGTGACACATCGACGTACCGCTTACTTCTTAGGTTATATTTTCCAAGTCTTCTAGTGGTTTACTTCAATATGTATGAACACTAATCTTTCTTTACCGGATTCTTCTAGCGTCTAGTGGCAAATGCGCGCTGATTGAAAAATTGGTGGTAGCAATCCAAGTTCCCTTTCGCAACATTCTTTATTAGGAATACAATTGAACATTAGGTCAATACGCGGTTTCTGTAGCACTTTATTTTATGTCTGAATAGCAGTTAGGATGACTATGGCATTGGAAGCGTCAAAAAGTTTGTGGCAGCGAATGGCCTTCTTTCTCTTATTCATTTCGAATCCTGCATTGCCGGTGCATTAGATTCATGTGTAGGCACGCGAAGAATGGAGGTATCTATCTCAGTAGTTCTAGATGCTTACCATTCGAACTCGCGAGATGCGCGAAAGAGACGAGAAACAACGGCAGTACAGTTACAAATACACGCTGCTGCGTGTTCGCCTTCCGGACCGATACGTTCTTCAGGTAACCTTTTTTTTTCCGCGCCAATTGTCTTTATGTTTTTGCTCGTTTAGGGAACTTTTGGATGTTACGAACCTTTCTCGGCTGTTCGTGAATTCATCTCGCAGCACCTCTCAAATCAAGCCGCCTTGTTCTCCTTATACAATCCCATCAAAGGAAGCGAGCCGTTAACTGATGAAACCAAGAGTCTGGCAGCGTTGGGACTGGCCCCTGCCGCTGTTCTCCATCTGGATTGGGATGAGCCAATTGCTGGGCCTAGTCTGTCGCAGCAATTTATCGATTCCGCTGTTCCGCTCAGCGTTAGTTAATCACTCGCATACTTAACTTTGTGAAAAGCATGGATTTTGCTGTATTTTCCGGGTTCCCTATCGCTTTGGTTGTACTTATTTTTATGGTCACCTCTTAAGCTGTAGAAAGCTTCCCTCTTTGCTACTCTGGACGATTGTATATACAACTTCTATATTCCCTTTGGCTTGTCAGAGAAACACCTGCGCTATTTGTACAGCATCCTCTTAACGTTTAGCTACTGGCGTAATGGTGTGTTTAATTGAATAGTCTTCTTGAATAAATATTAATACGATAATAGTGCCGTATGAGTTCGTTTGGGTTAACCCTTCATCCCGTTCAATATGTTCTCTTTTCGATGCGACAGCACTTCCTATCACTTTCTGCAGATGGAC